>CM041786.1:36158958-36518958 GCA_023375725.1 Nephotettix cincticeps
AATTAAATTTATCTTTTGCTTTTTAATCCTCATTCCTTTTCTAGCAAAATCAGTTGATCACAGGATAATAATAACAAACTATATGGACATTTAAATTCAGTATAAGATTCGCTAAAACAAATGAGGGTGGCCAAAAACTCTTAAACGACGACGACAACTTGGCCGACGCTGTAGCTCAGTTAGTAGCGCTCAGGTCTCATGTACGTTTTGTCTATATTTATTTTTGCCTTTTTGTCCTGGGTGTAAATGTGAAAACGATGAAAGTATGCATTGCATACAAACTGTAGGAACACTTGGAGTAGTTCATGTTGGCTGCTTCCTCCAAGGCCAATTGCAGGAAGAATTGTTTCCAGGTTCAATGATATCAGTAGTGGGAATTTAATACAGTCATTGAAGAGTTTAAAGAGTTTGGTCTTCCAGTTGTTCCTTTTGGAAGAGCAAAAATTGATGATATTTGATTTTCCATTGCCGTGTCTAATCAAAATAAAATTGTTGTATGATAGGTGGACCGATCAAGTCATGAAATACATTAGGACCTTGGCGAAGGACAGAATAGAGTGGAAGAAGCTTGTTTTCGATTCACAGATGTGTGAATATAAATTTCGAAAACCTCAGCAGCTAGTTCTGAAACGTTATTCTCAAGCAGACGTGTTTCTTCACTACTTCGTTGGTGATCAATATTTTCCGCTTCTTTGCTCATCGTGCATGTTAATCTGCTCTTCAGAGTACTCTATGACATTTGCACATTTTTTGACACTGTCATACACAATTACCGCGATAACATAACACAACTTCCTATGAATCTCAGCCTGGTGTATTTTTAGTGTGTAAATTGGGGTTATTAAGAGTACTTTAAACAGCTCCACGAGGGATGGCTACCAATCTAGCACTGTTTGATGTAGCGAGGTTTAAGTGGTGAGGATAGGGAGAGGGAGAACTAATTAATAATACAATGTTTCTCCTGCACATCACATTCTTCAGTCTAGGTGGCATCTTATTATACAAAATAATAGTTGATAATAGTCTACTAGTAGACTATTATCTTCATGAAATGGGCTCCTGGTGAACAAATTGTCTGTTTTGTGTAGTACAAATTTAAAAATCTTAAATTACCTCAATTGTTTTTCATCCATTAACTTATTAAAGAATATATGTTAAACCAAACCCAAAGACAAATTATAAATAGCCCCGATATCTTTCACCAAATCTTTTTCCACCAAATCACTGAAATAAGCTCAAAAACCATACACTTCACCTTTCAACTTAAGATCAAAAACATCAGGTAATGCTGATTAATATTAGTTAACCTAATCAACAAAAAAGAATCCACAAAAAGAAACAACTTCTCCCACTTGTTCCATCTATATGATGGCTCCAAGTTATCTTTGTCAGTACAAAGGAGGAACGTTTCCAAGTCTCAAGTGAATATTAAACCTTAATTTCAAATTTAAATACCTTCGGATTATTGTTTTAGAGAGAAGGAGTTAGAGTTTGTGGACTCAGTCAACACAAGTCGTAGTCATGAAGGGTGGCTAATTTTCAACATGACAGGACCACTTACTTCATGGGTCGCCTTTCCTCTAACCAACAGGGGCCTCTACCTCTCTGTACAACCTCAAGGAATGGGTAATTAATTGAATAACCAGTTTCAGTTTTTCAAAAGCCATACAATTACCTTACTTGGTATTATAAGTCAAGTCAGGAGTGACTCACAGGGTATCTACTTTTTGGGAATATTGTTGTAGTGAAAGGAGAGGACAAATTTGGAAATTTACCTATTTATTCAGCGGAATTCTTGAAAGTACAAAAAACTAGATGAATAAAGTTAATTTTTTTTTAATTCCTAGCCAGAAAATAAATATGTTTTCATGTTATTGAAACTAAAAAAGTATGTTAAAAATAGGGTTTTAAAGAACAATTAAATTTTAACTAGATAGTTGATAGTAATCAGATGTTGTTACTTACTTTACTTTTGGCCCATGTCAACCTAAGATCGTTTTTGGCCTCCATTATGCCCTGCCATTTCCACTTTCGCTCCCAATTTTCTTAACCCTTAAAGCGCTACTGAAAATCACACTCCCTGCTCATTTAGGTTGAAAAAATCAAAATTATATTTTCCCAATGTTCTTTTTGGATTTAGGTAGCTTGAATAAAGTAGAAAACAGAAATATGCTTCATTTTTATTTATTGAACATTTTAACACTATTTTTCAGGTATCTAAAAAAGTTATTTTTGCCAAAGATTCTTAGCGCTTGAAATAAAACTTGTAGGCTTACATAAATGAAAAATTACTGATTCTAAACATGAAAACAGTGAGAAGAAACATGTCAATAAAGTAAAAAGATATTATGTACATTACCACTAAACATAGTTTTGCGTCGTATGATAAGCCTCAAAACAGTCATAAGTCCATTCACGAACTCATCAAATTCCGGATCGTCTGGATGAGCCATGTTTCACTTTTTATTTTATTTTTTAGATTCACAAATATTCACACTACATTATCTGTTTACTTCTCAAACACAACACAAATAATCACATGTCAATGGATGTCAACAAACAATGATTAAAAAACAGTGAATACAGCTGGTCGTAGTGGCGCGTTAATTTTCTCGTCAAAAGTAGTACGGGAGCGCTAGAATACAGGCAAAAGTTGCATAACATCTAATCTCAGTCACTAGAAATTCCATCAAAGCTGCCATATTGCTTTTGTGAGTTCATAGAGGTTAAAGCAACATTACCATGCACTCTATTGGTTTTTTTCGCGAACTACAGCGCAGTAAATGTGACGAAATGGCTGAAAGTGAAAAAACTCGGTTTCCGTGCCGTGGGACCCTACTACTGTGCCGCGAGAAAACTCGTCAGCCGCCTGGTAAGGGTTAAACATTTTTGTTCTTGGTCTCTCCACTGCAATCTTAATCTTCTGAGAATCGTCGTTCTATTTGGTCCACCATTGTAATCCTGTTTAACAAGCGGGAATTTTCCCTTCTGAATATCTGGCCTAGTCACCTTAGCCTTTGCCTTTGCTTTATCATCATACAACTGTCTTGGATCATCATAAAACTCTCTTCATTGTCTCTCTATTTTCAAATGATGAGCTATTTCTAGATAAATGTTAACAAAATTTTACATTAAAATTATGTTATGTTTTCAAATATTGTTTAAAATTAGATAGATCTCATAAGATCAAAATAGTCAAATTTTATGTTAATGTGTAGGACATTATTATTTTAACAATAAATGTCAATTGATAAATCTGATTCATATAACAGTCTGAACCACATAACAAAAATAAATTAAAGATTATGTTAGCATGATTTCATGAACAAAACAAAATAATTTCTTAATTAACAAAATTATTAAACTAATTCTACACAAAGAATTTAAGTATATGAAATTGGGTACTCCATATTAAATATAAACTTCAGTTCCCTAAATCTAAAATTTAACCCTCCATCTGGTGCATATATTACTCTATACAATACTCTAAATAAGTTAAACTTATTTTGTTAAAGTTAAGTGTCTTTATTCTGGATACTCTACATTTTCTATTTTCAGATTTACTATATTATGGATATAAAAGTAATGGTGATTATGTTCTCTACATTACCAATATAATTGATACATATTCATGTTCTATTGTAAAAGTATTGTTTTTGGATATGGAAATCTAGGGAAGAAGCATATTTATAAAGAGTTATTTGTTTTTTTTAAGCTTAGGTAGACAGTATTATTATTATATGTATATATATATATATATAGAAATTTATATATATATATATATATTATATGTGTAATTTTGTAATGTGACATAATCTCGTCGATCTAGGACAAATTTGGTAGGTTTTTTCTACAAATGTTTCGGAGTTGGGAGTTCAATGGTTTTTTCCTTTGTTTTTCAAAATGTTTTTCAGAATTTTCTATAAACTAAAAATTTCAAAGTTTTTCACCATTGGAATCAAAAAACTAAACTAAGTTTTCTTAAAGTTTTCTTTCTTGAGGTTCCGAGATATAAAAAAATCCTCTAAACACAGTAGTTGTATTTTTGAGGCTCCAATGTTTTATGGAGTATTAAAAAAAATTAATTTTTCACTTATTATCTAATATTTTTGGATGAAACTTGATATTAAGCTTCATGTGGTTTGAGCCATACAAAAAATTATAGTTTATGTGTTTTATCATGTGTTTCTCATGTTATCAAAATATGGATTTTAGGCAAACTCCTATATTTATGGAAGAGATGTATGATGAAAGTTAAAAATAAAATTTTTGATGTTTTGATGGTATCACAATTCAGTACCTAACTCCCATTTAATCTTATGGAGAAATTTTCTCATGTTTATCATTTTTTTTATCGACAGATATAAATTATATATTATTATTATTATTATATTATTGATTTGGAAATTCGCTGAGTACGCAGGTCTGCTGCGACGGGGGTATTTGGATACACAGTACTTACTTCCATGTGTGCCCTTTTATGTTTTAAAATCAACGTACCCTGTATAGGATGAAAGAAAATCTTGTGATGAAATTTATATTTCGTTATTAGAAAATTTAACCACTCTGGTCTTCAAATTTAGTTTGAGTACTAGATTATTGGCAGCTTTTATAGTATTTACAGATCACTAATAGTAAGATTAATCCTTTGTCCTTCATTAATATAACCCTTTGTCCTTTGTCTTCAGTTCATGAAATGAGGCCTGAGGACATAGGCATAGTCTCTGAAAGTGTGGAGGGAGAAGAAGAAAAACAACCATTTATGGTGGCATTCATGAAAGCTACCAGTCAGAAACGAACTCGTAGAACCAGGGAGATCCGACGGAAAAAGAAAGCTGAAAATTCTGAAGCACCTTATGCTCGCAATCCTTTCTCTGGTGTGTAATTTGAGAAAATTTCAAACCCTAGAATAAATTAGAAACTCAACACAGTGTAAATAAGTTAGCCCTCTTGTTTCTCTACTTATATTTTTCAACTAATGTTATCGCATCCTACTTTGAAATCAACACTCATATTTCTTTGCTCTGGGCCCCTGTGTTGTTAGTTGCACATCTTTTCTACTCCATAACTGAATTCCTTGCACTTACCCCCTCAGAAATTAAAATCTAATACTGGTAACGTACAACTAACTAAAACTAACCCTTTGCCTCATGTAATTTTTTTCTTTTTATTTTTTTTCTCCTAAATCCATTTCCATGACTAACAAGTATAATTTCTAATTTTTTATTATAGTTCTGCTCTTTTGTTAAACTGACAAATGTATTTTTTACATATGGTATTTGGACTATTTCCAATTTACAAAAGAATGTATCTAACAGAAAATAAACTTCTTGATTCTTAGGCTAAAGCGGTGGTCATGAATCTTTTTTACGACATACCACACAAGATTTAAGCTGATTTTTTTGTCATTTTTACTAAAATAGCTTGATATAACTGATTTAGATGTAGTGTAATAATAATTAAAATTATTTTTTTCTGGCAAAACATGTGTACGTACCATGAAGGAGAGTAATTTTTTCATACATTCTTAATCAGTTCTGTTGATTGAACCTAGTGTATTATATTTTGTTTGATGTTTTTTAATTGCTCTGTAGTTTTTATCACCCAAATGATTGCAGAATATTTAAACCATAAATTTTTCCTAATTTGCATCAAACTGGAAACACACTCTAGATTTTTTACAACAACCTAATACAGTGTAACTTTTTTTTATATTTATTTCAATTAAATTGTTTACATAATGGCCTCGATAAGTGAAAACAAATACTTAACATCGAGGACCATGTTAACTTAAACACTATCAAAAAGTTATAACAAAAAACAACAAATATACTGTAATAATTACAAAAATTGAACTTATCCAAAAATATTAATATGTGGCATGAGGTGGGCTTAATGGCTGTAACTACAGAAAACAAAGGTGGCAAAATATTCCTGTACATATAGTGTATTAAGAAAAGAAAAATGCATTGAAAAAATGGTTATTAATTTGTCACAGTGGCAGCCCTGCAGCTGCCACCTACGTCAAATTTCACTCTCTCTCCCACACACCCAATAATTACAGTTGAAACTTGAAAAATCGACCCTAACCACAAAGTAATTGAGATGACATGACATTTTTACGGAATTTACTTAATGCATATTCATCAAGAGCAAATACAACACAACCTGATGGCTCATGCTACATTAAATAATAAATCATTATGAAAAATTTTATCCTACCCTATGTGGAATGATTTTTCCTAGGCCTATATTTGGTGTTGTGACTAGTGAAACTGATTTACTAATATCTAACAAATTTTTATCTAACAACTAATATATCTGAGATGCTTGTGTGGTGGTGAACAACTAATACTAATTTATGTGTATTTATGTGTGGTGAACAACTAACAACTAATACTAATTTATGTGTGTTGGTGAGTAACTAAAAACTAGTTCCTATGTGATGGTTGGTAACTAACAATTTAAACTAAAACCACCCTTCCAATGTGTAAGAAGTGGTGAGTGCAACAATACAACAATAATAACTATAAACTATATGTAAAATGTAACAACAGCATTACCTATAGCAAATAAATAATTTAGGCTTTTTCAACAAAAATAGGCCAGAAACATTTACAGTACAACAATAACATAACAACAACAGTAACAATAACATTGCAACATATAACAATAATTCAGTTTTAAATAAAATAAAAATTAAAGATGCCAACAAGTATAATAGGCCTTCCAACTGCCACAAACTGTTGGCAATTTTCTATAGGCCTAGCTGTTTCTAGGCAGGACTGAGAGACTTCAGATTTTAATCCTAATTATAATTCTTTTAATTAAGCAGATTTTAATTATAATTATTTCTATAGCTCTACACTCATAAGCCAGTTATAGACTAATTTTTTAAATTTTTTAAAATTTGGCTCATTGTAAATATAATCTGGAAGTTGATTAAATAAGGAAGGAACTATATGCTGAGGTAACCTCTCTGCAAATACTGTCCTAGCTTTAGTTGGCTTTAAACGGTCTGTACCTCTCAGAGTCACATTACTTAATTTAACATTGTGAATTTTAAATGGGCTTACTCCAAAGTGACTTGTAATAACTTTATAAAGATAGTACTTCCTTGGTGACAGGGTCCTCGCCAACCCAAACAAATCTGCCTTATTCTTTGACAACTCTTTGACAGATATGAGACCAAACCCTTGTGGTATTACCCTTGTGTGTATTACCAAGGGTTCCTATTTAATCTTCAATAAATTACACTGAAATGCTTTAAATAATTATTTTTGTGATTTAGTTGACAATAATGTGTATAACATAAATTCACTAACTAATTTAAATTCAAATTCAAAAATCTTTATTTACATAAACCTAAAGAACAGTAATGGTGTCTACAAATTTGGAATGTAACTTATTAGATAAACATAGAAAGTTTATAAGTTAAAGAACTCATCCAAGGTATAGACTGGGTTGTCCTGCTGGTATGTTTGTAGTTATTTCTTCAGGGTTCTTCCTGTTAGACCTTGAAGACTGGTAGGTAGCAGGTTATTCAGCTTACGCCCCATGGATGAGGGAGTTTTCTCAAATAGGGCTGTCCGGTGTTGAGGTAGGATGTATCTCGCAGCGTGTCTTGTGTTATAAGTGTGGATATCTTTGTTTGTTTCAAGCTTCAGGTTGTACACATGCAATATTACTTGGAGGATGTATAGGCCTGTGACTATCAGAATGTTTAAATGTTTTAAATGCCTGCCTGCAGCTTTCTTCTTATTGCAGGTCAGCTAGAGCCCTTATAGCCTTTTTTGAGTAATGAGGACTCTCCTAAGATTACCAGCTGATGATCCTCCCCATGCCGCAATTCCATATCTCATGTGGGAATCAACTAACGCATTGTAAGCAATCTTTTGGCAGCTTCTAGATTGCTAACCCATTTTATGTCTCACCACATATGCACCAGTACTCATCTTCTTACATACATTATTTACATGTTCATTCCATGTGAGATTCTTTTCCAGAGTGACGCCGAGGAACTTAGTGCTTACTTGTTCCTGTATGTTTGGGATGTCAGGAATGGGGCCATGTTTTGTACTAAAGTTGATTTTAGTTCTTTTGTCTGGGTTCATTACAAGGTTACATTTTACTGTAGTGTGAAGCCGAATTCAAGGAAGTAGTTACAATCTCCTGGATAGTATCTACCACATTGTCTCTTATCATTAGCGTAGTGTCGTCAGCATATATGATGCAGTTAGTGTTTGGGTTTTGGATGTAGTCAGGAAAGTCATTTATAAAGAGTATAAAAAGGATCGGTCCAAGGACAGATCCCTGAGGGACGCCTCGCGTTATTGCTTGAGGGCTTGACCTGTAAGTGGTGGTGTGGTTGTTGGTTGTGTGCTGTACCTCTACTACTTGTTGTCGTCCTTTAAGGTAGCTCATGAACCAGAAACTTAGCAGACAGTTGTAAATTTTCAATACCTTCATATGGAGATTTATTCAAATTATCTGCTATGGCTACAAAATAACAATTAAAAAAATTTGCTATCTTCACAGGAACACTAACCAATTTTCCATTTCTCATAAGTGAAATATTGTTAACTATTTTTTATTTTTATTAGACATATTGTAGTATTCAGGACAGTCTTAGGTTCCTCATGCCCCCCACTAAGTCTTAAAGAATTGCAGCTAATAATTTCAAAATATGGCTATCATACTATATATAATAAGAGAGGTCTCTTAGAACAAATTCAGGGGTTTTCACCTAATTTTACTTTTACTAAGTCCTGATCAGCTACATCGGCCATTCTCACAATATGATTTGTCATCCGTAATCTTCTGAAGAAAAGGAGTATATATAGAATTCTAGATATTAGGTAAATACATTGAATGAATAGCTTGTATACAGAACTAATCTTGATTATATTTTGTAAAGGCATGTAATAATAACATGTAAAAAATATCATAATTTCAAGTAAAGTACAGATAAAACTCTATCTTTATTTAATTAGATAACTTTTTCCAGACTCATCATCATATTGGTCTACAAGAAGTTGTCAAATTCAAACTCTCTATGTGAGCTTCCGTGACCTTGGGTGGCAGGTAACTTTTCATATTGCTTCCTGAACTGTTTTATGAATTGAATTATCCACAAGGGCTGTTTTTCAACCTCTGATTGGCTGTAAATAAAAGAAAAATGCACAGTAAAATAATAATTTTACTACCAAAAGTACAGAAAAGTCTAACTTATTTTTGTACATAATTGCTAAAACGGTTGAGGCACTTGTCATAAGCTTGCTAAGTGGCTCACGACAAGCTTTTATATGCCTTCCTCAAAGAATGTTGCCGCCATTGAGGACAGGTAAGTCTTGATGGTGTCCGGAAGTTCTTCATTAGTAGCCATAAGTGCTGCGCAAGTAACCATGACTTCAGTTCTCGGAACAAGTGATAATCACTTGGTGCTAAGTTCGGTCTGTACAGTGGATATTCAAAAACTTCCCATTTAAACTTGTAGAAGAGGTCTTTTGGCATGTTTGCACTGTGTTCGAACATCGTCATGAATCAAAACAACGCCAGGTGAAAGCATTCTTCTTCGTTTGTCTTGTGTGTTAGCTTAGGTAATGAGTCACAATTGTGTACAAAACAGACCTTGAAATTAATCAGACAGTTTGCTAATTGTAAACCTTTGTTTGCATCTCACGACCTAATAAACAAGCTCAACAAGGCCAACAGTGGTGACAGACTTGCAACCTTGCCCACCTTCATCATGAATGTCTGTTCATCTTTCGTTAAATTTTCGACACCATTTCCGAACACTACCATCACCCATAAGCTTGTTACCATACATGTTGCTTCATCTCATTTGAAACTGATCTGGATGCTGAGGATTTTCAGCTTGTATCATGTAAGCAATATCTCTGGCATGTGATGCTTCCATGCCAAAGGTTTTCGTTCCATACTGAGAGGAGGTCGGCGTACAGATGGACTCCTGAGAATGTGTCCCTAAGGAAGAAATGTTTGGGTCTTCGACGGGCTGCCCAGTTAGCGAGGAACCGCCCTGATGCAAACGCCAAATCTGCTGCACACAAGGCCGCCAAACGGTTTTAGGCTAGTGCATAACGCATTTCCTTCTCCTCGCAAACCATTCATGTTGCTCATTCTGTGATTGATTTCCACAGCACTATATTCTTCTCCTTGTAGAAAATTGATTACTCTTCGTAACTCACATTTGCCGGGAGCATCTAGTGTTGCAACCCTGTTTACACGGACGTAGCTTGGCTACGACTGACTCACTGAAGCTGAAAACGAAAGAGGGAGCTACGCAATCACATAACGCGCACGTGGCCCCTCTCTACCTCTTACCTGCTTAGATGGACGATCGGAGGTTGGAAAAAAAAACAGCCCTCATAGGTTACATATCTAATTTTTCATAGACAGTTTGATTATTTTATACGTCAATACTTAATTTGTATTTTTCATTTAATAGGATTGATGAAATACAAACAAAAAGGAGATATGCGATAAGACAGGTCAACGGTCAATAGATGGGGATGGGTAGTTGAATTGTCAGTTAGTCAGAGTCCTTGGCCGGTGCAACAAAACTTACAAAGATTTATATGTTAGGCCTATATGTATTGTAGTGTGTATTGTTTAAATGTCAAACTTTATTGTTTTTATGTGTGAATGACGAATCAAGATTTGAAGATAAAACATTTTCAAACGACTTGAGGATGAAACCATGAGGTTTCAAAATATGTATTGTTGATGTATAAAATAATTGAATTGTCAACAGAAAAAAGGTATGTAATCTAGTAATTTTTTAATTAAATCCAATTCAGTTATTTATTTTTTTAACTTTAATATGAAAATTACAATAAGACTGGGTGAAAGTTAATAAAAGCTATGTAATTAGATACAACTTGATTTCCTCAACCTGGTAAAAACATTTTACCAATTTTGAGAATGTTATACTTTCAAATGGATATTTAAGATTAAAATTGACTCTATAGGAATGAAGCCTTAGCATATTCTTGTCTGAAAAACTACCTTGGGCTTGAACTGAACCACCCCGTGGTTTCTAGTAAAAAAATTACAGAGCAATGAGATCGAGTTTTCATATGTTATTATATCACACAAGTCATTTTCTTTATTCTACTATGAAGAAAATGAATGATTCCAAAAGAAATGCTTTAATACGAGAACAGCAAATTGATTGTAAATTTTATATTTATGAACATTTATTGTTTAACAAACCATTTCCTTTAATATTATTGATGTTTTGCTTTAGGATTGGATTATAGCTCCTGATGGTTATGGCGCGTTCTATTGCAGTGGGGAGTGTAACTTCCCGCTCAACGCTCATATGAACGCCACCAATCACGCGATTGTTCAGACACTGGTACATCTCATGTACCCTTATGAAGTGCCCAAGCCGTATTGTGCTCCAACCAAACTCACCCCGATTTCTGTTTTGTACTTTCTTGATGATTCCAATGTCATTTTAAAAAAGTATAAGAACATGGTTGTCAAAAGTTGTGGCTGTCACTAAAAACAGGTTCCTAAGGCCCCCTCTGGTATTATACAGAATCAAAAAGTATTTTATGACTGTGTTTTAGAGTTTGGTAGTTCTCTTGCTCTCTATTAGGAATTTAGTATTTTATGTGTAAATTATGGTTGCTTTAATGTTTTATTTTGATACTTAACTTGCCCATTACTAAATAATTTGTTATCTCATATTTGTAAATAAGTTACCAATTTTTTGTAAAGGATGTCATTAGAAAGTCACAGATTACTTCAGATTATTCAAACTTATTTTAAGACAATTTTATTACTTAATAGAGATATAACAACATATATTAGGCCACTCTTTTCGAGGTATGTGTTGATTTTTCCTCATTTAAAAAAAATTTGGCAACCTACAACAGTGAGTGGCTAGCTTGGTGGGAGATTTTGCGATAAATATAACTACAGTCAATTTGTTAAACCTTTAAGGTTTTTATTTCCATTAATTTATGTTCTAGACATGATGTATATATCTAAAATTGTTTATGATTTGTCATACAAATCTAGAATAATGAATCTAAATCATAACTATAACATCACTTGAACATCATGAATAATTATATTTTGTGTACATCAAAATGTAATGAAACTAATTGCTACTTAAATTTTGACCATGATTTTATAGTCAAGTTTATTTTATTTTTCCTATAATATTTGTCTTGAAGATTTGGTAGTTAAGTTTATCAACGAGAAAGCGTCTTAAATATTTTAAATATAAAATTTACAGCAAGTTTAAGTGTTTAGTAGATTAATACTTTATACTTTATACTTTTAACTGAAATGGCGACCTACCCAGGTAGGTATTTTAAGCCAAGAAATGAGGATTGAGTGTAGGATGATTGTGGCGCGATCTTGTAGTCTTGTTACTGACTAAGGCTGACATGTTCCTTAGACAGGACTGTTAATTAATAGCCCAACAGCCGATGGCAACTAATGGACCTACAGTTTAACGTGGAATCCGAACCACGACCTCTGAATTACGAATTGGTCTAATGATGAGGATGGTCTTTGCGGATTAACGCAGTATTCAATAGTGCGGACGTTAATCCACACAAGAGAACACTACACCCACCGACCATCTATCACAACTATCCACAATTTGTGACCTCCAAGTAGCTGGATTACAAGACGTCGCCACCGTCCCAGTCAATGTTTTTGGATGTAGTAGTTGTCATAACTTTAATTGAAATTTTTTGGTACTCAATTGCGTTTTACAAGCGAGGCCCGGCTGAGCTCGGAAATACGATTAAGTACCAAAAAGCCATTCCTTTTATGTGATGTACAACCATTTTCATCATACTGTGAAAATAGAGAAATAACCTTCTAATCATTACAAAATTAGACCACATAATTCAAGGTTATACAAAGTCGTCATCAATGTTTACATACCTGTTGTTATCTTTATCATGATGTACTAATAAAATTATGGAGTAATGTTTTTTTCTAGTTAGCTTTTAATTGATGTTAATTAACAAAACATGTTATTTTATCTTAGTAACTTGTATGTTTCAACTATAAAATATTATTTATAATGTGCGATGAACAAATTTTGATGTCAGTGAACAGAAAAATTTACCATATGTTTTTTCTGTTCACTATTTGAAGTGAACCAAAGCGATGATTTTGGGGGCAATTTAGAAAACTTGAAATTGTCGGCTGTTTTTAGGACAGTAAAAAGGAAATATATATTTAGACCAATATTTTAAGTTAAAAGTAATGACATTTATCAAATATTGTAATAATCTATACACTTATTGAGTGAAAATTGAATTATAACTGATTGTTTGTTTCAAAAACCATCCATGTGTATTTTTTGTACTTTTGGAAAAATAGAAAAAAACTGGGTGCTAGGTTAATATTAAGAGTTATTTATTTCCACTATTTTTTATAATACTAGAGTATCCTGGGAATAATTCTGGGACGTTGTACATTTTATATTGCAGCACTGTCAAAATTAAAAGTTGTAGTTTTAGCTTTTTTTTTCTTAAATACTTAGCTCCAAAATTCTTTGTTGAAAACAGCACTGCACAAGTGGATTAGGGTATCTAGAACATCAAAATTGAGATCAATCTTGTTACAAGAACATTTGAAATCTTAATGGAGTAATATTTTGTAATTGCTCTAATCCATTTGGGTATAACTACGCACAGTGCACGTCCTACGCTCCTGTTAGCCAAATTACGAAAGACACGCTGGATGTCCTGAGCAGACAATGTGCTTTACCCACTTATATTTTGACGTAGTTCTTTTTTCATCCTTAGGTATGCTAGTTAAATTCTTATCAGATAGTTAATGTTGGCTTCCTCTTTAAATTACATATTTATAATTTTTCACGAGGCTCCAGCAATGACACAGTCGCTGTGAAAATTTTTTGATTTTAATTCAGACATCAGTGCCTCAGTACTCTTATGGAAATTCAGACAGGAATGGGTTAAAAAACATTTTTTAACTGTGTAAATCTATATAAAAACCTATTATTATTAATTCTCAAAACCTTGTCAGGTGAATGATAATTCTTTCAAACCATGTCTTTAATGGTATTGTTTAAACTAATCATATTAAAGTGCATATACAGTATTTAAAATGTTTTGTGATATTCATTCTTTCAAAAATGTAAGGTTTAAAATTGAGGTTATTTAATCCATGAAGGCTGTATACATTGAATGAAAACATCACATGAATATGTTATTTAATTTTTTTATTGGACTTTTCCAACACGTCAGTGTTTTTAACTACACAACATTTCTGGAGGTGGAGAAACTCCTTCCATTTTAAAATGATTACCTAATAATTTACATTAAAAATTGAAAGTTAAAGCTACTGATATTAATTATATCATGCTGTCAACAATACTTATCTATCATGCAACAAATAATCGCAACATTTTGTTTCCTAATTTTTAATTTCAATTATTAGGTAATCCTTTGAAAACAGGAGGAGTTTCTCAGCCTCCAGAAACTTGTGTAGTTAAAAATATGGAGGTATTGGAAAAGTCCAATAAAAGATATTGAATAATTAATAACCAACACTAATATGAATTTTAAAGATTCTGTATGAATATGTTAGCCAACAAGTCAATTTATTGTAAGATGATTTATTGAGGTATCTGAAACTTGGCTTTTATAATAAGGGAAAATCATCTAACTGTAAGACTGCATTAGCGTTATATTGTGTTATTATATACATTATATGAATATGTTATTATAATGTGCTGTTAAATAATGAAATACGTCAGTGGTGAGTCATGCGGTGTAGAGAAGTTTGACATTTGTAATCTTACTTACTCCCGTGGCCATTGAAACCCAAGTATGGTTTTGGCTACGCCAAAAACTGCTCGCCATCTCTTCCTTTCCTGTGCCTTGTAAATTACTTGCTCCTGCTCCTGAGACATCTTTTTTTACACTGTCCCTCCATCTTCTTTTGGGTCTTCCCCCATTCGGCTGCCCTTCTTCTAATTCGCTTAATAGTGGTCACTGTCTCTCCTCAAGATATGCACCACCCATCTCAAACGTCTAGTTGTAGCGTGGGCTGTGATGTCATAATTTCTGTATGGATTCCTTTGTTCATTATGTCTGATTCTCCATTTTCACATATTGATCCAAAATCTCTCTTAAAATGTTTTTTTTTTTTTAACAATGAGTCTTCTCTCTTCTTTGTTATTTAGTATCCATTTTTCTGCTCCATATAACAAATCTGGTCGGATAATTATGTGGTAAACTTTAATTTTGGTTTTATGTGATATAATTTTTTAAGATAGTATTTATTTACATTCATACATACTTTATTGGCCTGGTTAATACTATTGTTTATTTCTGGTTTGTCACTGTTTCTGTTTGAATTAAGACTGCAAGTTTTTTTCTGTTTTTGCCAGTGGCATGCTCAGCGTCAGCTATGCAGCCTCGAAGTACACTATTTTTCTTATTGAATTCCCACTTAAATTTTTTGGCCATCCCGGGGATCGATCCCGTCACCTCTTGCACCGAAGTCCAAGACGCTAACCGTTAGGCTAGCAGAGGCCAAGACTGCAAGTTAAAAAACACGTCCTTCAATATTTATTTCATTTGATTGGTCTTCTTGTTTTGATAAATGCATTTGCAGTATTTAGTTTTGATCGTTAATTTTTAAACCCATTTTACTGGTCTCTTGGATAAATATCTTTGTAATCTTATATACTATCTAAGATTGTATCTTTGTTGCCTTGAAATTTGGAATAGCCATTAAAATTGACCATGATTTTTTTCTGTAAATGAATAGCTTGTTGTATTGGCTTCAAAGTTTTTGTTTTGTATATATGTATATATATATATATATATATATATATATTTGTTACTAAGTTTAAAAACGCAGTACCTTTTTTTAAATTTATCAAACTGACATGCTTAAGGACATTTTCATAAGTTCACTTAACCTAATATATTAAAATTATTATTAAATGTAAATAGATGTTTGATATCTTTATTAATAGTACCTGGTGACCGAGCTTTGCTCGGATAGAATAAGACATGTTTTTACAAGTTAATTAGCAAAATTAAAACAAATTTACTGCTCAATGAAAATATTTATGTGGTTTAAATAAAACCGTTTTCATACCCCTTAATTAATATGGCATAAATACTGAACAAAAATATAGCCCTCGGGTGGGGATCGATCACGCGACCTTGCATACGTGAGAACTGAGCGCTACTAACTGAGCTACGGCGTCGGCCAAGTTGTCGTTGTCGTTTAAGAGTTTTTGGCCAACCTCAATTGTTTAGCTAATCTTATACTGAATTTAAATGTCCATTCAGTTTGTTATTATTATCCTATGATCAACTGATTTTGCTAGAAAAGGAATGAGGATTGAAAAGCAAAAGGGAAATTTAATTTACACCAGTTACAAGCAATAGAATGAATATGTTTTCTTTCAAAACACAAAAGATTTTGGAAATAATTTTCTCTGCTTTTATTTCGCACAGTTATTTTACCCTTTAGTTTTTACAAATTATTTAGTAATTTGATAATTTTTCATTTATTACATACATAAAATAAATATTAATGCAAAACCTCTATTCACATATTGTTTGCCACCATCTTCAATCAACAACTGTCAAACGGTTATAAACAGCTGTTTTGATTTGTATTGTTTACATTTGATTCTCCATAAGCGTAATGTTCAATTTTTAGATTTTAAACTTAATATTAGAAGAAAACAGGAATTTTCCTGGATATTAGACCTATCTAGAACTTATTTTCTACTCAGAAATTAGTTATTTCAAAAATTTAAAGAAAATCCTAAAATTTTAGTTTATTAATACTGTTATATTGAACATGAACCCACAGCAATAAAGCTCCGCAATAAAAAGTGTTTGTATTTACTTACCTGTGGGAAGTAGGTTAGACCATGGATATGTCTACAGGGAATGGTTTCAATTCATCTAAACAGCTGTTCTTATTATTTTATATTAAACATTCAATCACAATAGCTCTGGTAGTTTCTATGGAAACCTGTTACATGTTTTCCATCTTACAAATTGCCAACACCTCCCAGAGCTAAAACATATCCATGTCAAAATTAGATAAAATTTGTATTAAATTCTACAGAAAATTTTGAGTTGCTTTGTTTCATATTTTCTGGTTACATCTCAAGGATTGTGTTTTAGTCTGACTAATCAATATTCCAGAATAGGACCTCTCAGCATCTCTGTATGATTATGAGATTTGATGGTATGTTTACGGAATGGTATGTTTACGGAGCTTACTCCAATTTAGTGCTAATTCTATTCTTTTAAAAGATTAAGAAAATCACAGAAATAAAACATTAAATATGGTGCAAAATATTAAGGCAACTGACTGTTACATGGTCGTTTATAGTACTTATTCATCCTCACCCTTCAACCTCTGGGAGTAGTAGTATAGAACTGTCATGGCTCACTGCTGATGCATGTTGTAATTGTAAGTATTTTACAGTGCCTTAAAACACTTATATTTTAGCTGTAAGCTAATTTTAATTTTATAGTCTAATGTTTTTACTAACATGAATTGTATTACTTTTTGTATGCATGACAATAAATATACTCATGTTGAACTATAATTTTTATATAATTTCCTATGTCTCATTGAGTTCCGAGATATGGTTTTCGAGATATTAAAAAATCTAAACACAGTACGTTGTATTTTGGGGCTCCAATGTTAATCTTATGGAGGATAAAGCAAAATTAATGCTTCACTTATAAACCAATATTTTTGAATTAAACTTGGTATTTGCCTTCATGTGGTTGAGATCTTCTGCTTCAAATGCTTAAAAATCATAGTTTATGTGTTTATCATGGCAGTAAACCTCCATACTCTTTTCCCACGTTAATCATATAGGGAATAGACAAACTCCTGTATTTATAGACAGATGTTGATAAAAGTTGGTATAAATGATAAAATAAAAAATTAAAAACTGTCTCTTGTTGTCATTTTCAGAAATTGGATGATTTTTTTAAACAATAATTTGTTAAATGATATTTAGATAAACTTTAAGGAACATAATTGTTCTACTAAAGATTGTTGTTTTTAAATTTACTTAAGGGAGAAAGGTTCTTTCAGTCCACTAATACCGTCTATTTGTGTTACTCCAGGAGTTGTTTGTTTTTTTCTGGTTCAAAAAACAGATGGGAATGTGTTTTGTGTGACCTATTGAAATTACTTGAAAGTCAACTAGGTACGATGCTTACCAAAACCTCAGAGAACCGTGGAGTGAAGTTAACTCCGATCTTACCTCTATAAAAGGTGATGGAACATACAAGACCACCACAAGGTGCGAGGCCAAAGGAATCACACTAGAACGGTTTGAAACCGCTTTCATGGTTTGTTTCTCGACTACTATTTACATAGGCGGCTTTCTTAAAAGTCCAAACGAATCCAGTCATCCAATATGAGTAAGTTTTATTATTTGTTGTCATTACTACCGACTAACTTAATTGAGTGTGTTCGTCAAGATAGCTGGGATTATCCTATAGCTATCATTTCTGATGTATATATTGTTATTGTACTTGTTATATCCTTGAATCTCTAATATATACAGCCGCATGTGTAACTGACTGACTCACTCACTCACTGGGGATACAAATTCTAACCCACTTCTAGAAGTGCTGGAGACTTGAAATTTGGCACGAACCTTCCTTTAGGTCCACAACCGACAGGAAAATTGCCAAATCTTACAATTTTTCATTACGGACCGAGAAAAAAAATGTTAAAATTTTCCCATATAAAATGCATTGGGTTTATTTCGTGAAATGCAGGGTTTCTCTTTTTCGCTCCAAAATACGACTTCCTGATTAGCTAGAGACTTGAAATTTTTTATGAACGTTCCTAAGAGTTTACTTTAAGTTAACCAATCGTCGGAATCCCGAATTTTTAATTTTTACTACCCTAAAAAAAATCTTAAAATTTTTCAAAAAAATTCTTCGTTTTTCGGCTATATCTTTTTAACGAAAGGTCCTATCGAAAAACGGAGGGTTTCTTGTGCCACGGATTTTGCAAGATCTACAACTTTGGTCTCTTGACTTTTTCTCGTATCTCGTCTCCTTCACCCTTAGATAGCGTTAGATTTTTTGAAAATCTACATTTTTACCCACATTAAGCTCCCCTGTTTTGTTATTATAATACATAGAGCTTTTATATTTGATACACACCTTCCTTTCATCACCCTTAAAAGGAAATAAAAATAATATTACATAATATTTAATTTAAAAATGAAAAATTTTCATATATCGGAAATTTAGTTGATTTTCCCAAGTTCCGATAGTAGTATATAAATGCAGGTTCGTGATCAATTTATAGACAAGGTTTTTGTATGTGGCTTTCAGACGACCTGTTGATTTTAATCTTTTTATGTGGGTGTCAAATAGTTTCTCTAAGTAGAATATGACTTTTTCTCGTATTTTGACTCTTTCACCCCTAAATAACGTTACATTTTATGAAAATTCCTTTTTTATGCAATTTTTTTTCTTGTTCCGTTATTAAAGTAAATCGAGGGCTAATATTTTACATGCACCTTCATTTTATAACCATAAGTGAGAATACGCAATAATGTTGCAACTTATATATCATTTTGAAAATGTTAGTTATTTTCCGTAAGTAGTAAGAAAATTCCGGTTCTGGTCAAGTTATAACCAAGGTTTTCGTATGTGTCTTTCAGATGACCTGTTGTATTAATCTGTTTATGTAGAATATAGTGCAGATAACTTAGTTTTTAACTTTTTATGGATAAAAAAAATTAAAAAAATAAATTTTTGTTAGTTCTTTTATATATTTCTTGAACGAGATGTTCTCAAAGACTGAGAGTGACGTACCATATGGATTATTGAAGATTTATATCTTTGTTAATATGACTTTTTATCGTAACTCATTCCCTTAATTCCTAGAAAAGGTTTTTTTATTAAATTATTACCATATTACATTATAATAGTACATAGAGCGCTAATATTTCGTTAAAACTTCACTTAAATCAGCCTTAAGGAGAAAACGTAACAATTTTACAACAATTTTAATAAAGAAATGAAAACTTATCAAATATGGGAAATTTAATTGATTTCCTTAAGCACTGGATTGGGCTAACCAACAGGGAAACTTTAAGTAATGAATTAGATATAATATCTACAATTACCAGCAAATCTACAAATTAATACCTCCCTACAACAATCACTTATTTTACGATTGTATTACGACAACTCAGATAAAAATCTTTAATCAATCTGTTACTACCAATAATACTAATACTACTAACACTAATAATAATCACTATTAGCGATTCTGCCGACACCTATAAGGGGGCCTGGGGGCGGAGCCCCCAGCGAGCGAAGCGAGTCTAATATATATACGATGCCAGGTGTAACTCACTGACTCACTGACTAGGGATACAAATTCTAACCCACTTCTAGAAGTGCTGGAGACTTGAAATTTAGCACGGACCTTCCTTTAGGTCCACAACCGACAGGAAAATTGCCAAATCTTACAATTTTTCATTACGGACCGAGAAAAAAAATGTTAAAATTTTCCCATATAAAATGCATTGGGTCGATTTCGTGAAATGCAACGTTTCACTATTTCTTTAAAAAATACAACTTTCCGATGAGCTAGAGACTTGAAATTTTTTATGGACGTTCCTAAGAGGTTATTTTAAGTAAACAAATCGTCGGAATCCCGAATTTTTAATTTTTACTAACCTAAAAAAAATCTTAAAATTTTTCAAAAAAATTCTTAGTTTTTCGGCTATATCTTTTTAACGAAAGGTCCTATCGAAAAACGGAGGGTTTATTGTGCCACGGATTTTGCAAGATCTACAACTTTGGTCTCTTGACTTTTTCTCGTATCTCGTCTCCTTCACCCTTAGATAGCGTTAGATTTTTTGAAAATCTACATTTTTACCCACATTAAGCTCCCCTGTTTTGTTATTATAATACATAGAGCTTTTATATTTGATACACACCTTCCTTTGATCACCCTTAAAAGGAAATCAAAATAATATTACATAATATTTAATTGAAAAATGAAAAATTTTCATATATCGGAAATTTAGTTGATTTTCCCAAGTTCCGATAGTAGTATATAAATGCAGGTTCATGATCAATTTATAGACAAGGTTTTTGTATGTGGCTTTCAGACGACCTGTTGATTTTTAATCTCTTTATGTGTGTGTCAAATAGTTTCTCTAAGTAGAATATGACTTTTTCTCGTATTTTGACTCTTTCACCCCTAAATAACGTTACATTTGATGAAAATTCCTTTTTTATGCAATTTTCTCCTTGTTCCGTTATTAAAGTAAATCGAGGGCTAATATTTTACATGCACCTTCATTTTATAACCATAAGTGAGAATACGCAATAATGTTGCAGCTTATATATCATTTTGAAAATGTTAGTTATTTTCCGTAAGTAGTAAGAAAATTCCGGTTCTGGTCAAGTTATAACCAAGGTTTTCGTATGTGTCTTTCAGATGACCTGTTGTATTTATCTGTTTATGTAGAATATAGTGCAGATAACTTAGTTTTTAACTTTTTATGACTTAAAAAAAATAATAAAAAAAATAAATATTTTTTGTTCTTTTATATATTTCTTGAACGAGATGTTCTCAAAGTCTGAGAGTACTGTATCATACGGATTATTGAAGATCTATATCTTTGTTAATATGACTTTTTATCGTAACTCATTCCCTCCATTCCTAGAAAAGTTTTTTTTTATTTTTTTAAATTATTATCATATTGCATTTTAATAGTACATAGAGCGCTAATATTTCGTTAAAACCTCACTTTAATCACCCTTAAGAAGAAAACGTAACAATTTTACAACAATTTTAATAAAGAAATGAAAACTTATAAAATATGGGACATTTAATTGATTTTCCTTAAGCTCTGGATGGCTTTAAGTACATGGAATTAGATATAATATCTACAATTACCAGCAAATCTACAAATTTATACCACCCTACAACAATCACTTATATTACGATTGTATTACGACAACTCAGATAAAAATCTTTAATCAATCTCGGCATTGCTTTAACAACAAAGACTACAACACGTTACTAATATCATAAAATAATTGTCCAAAATATAATTTATATATTTTTCGTGCATTTGATTTTGGTTATAAACAACAGTTCATCTATGTTATACTTTTATTTTATTTTGAAATTTCTACAAAAAAATTCTAAAAACTAAGCGATTCTGCCGACACCTATAAGGGGGCCTGGGGGCGGAGCCCCCAGCGAGCGAAGCGAATTTTATATACATACCTGTAACTGAGAAAATAAAGAGTACTTTTCAAAAGAACAATAGAATATACTTATATTTATTACAAATGCATTTTTGAAGAACAATGTAAACACCAACATATAAACATAAATAAAACAACAGATGATATGTTATAGTCATTTACACTAGGGGATAAGTTGGTAAGATACAACAGTTCTTCCCCACTAAGAAGATTTCAAAATTAATTTCAAATCTTACATAATCATTAAGTCGCACTGACTGATTTCTATTTCTTATTGATCTCCTTAGTTCTAGAAGTCTATCTTCATTTATTCCTTCTTCATTTGTTTGATCTGGCTCTCTGTGGAATCCTCGGAACATAGAACAGTCCAGGAACACCACTTTCAGGTTTTTTAACAAGTGTTGGACGAAGTTGATTTGTATGCCTTTTAATTGATTTCCCAGAGTCCAATTGAACCTGATAATGATGAGAGCCAAATTTCTTCTTTATCGTTCCAAACTCCCATGTAGGCTGGTTATTCAAAAATGTCCTCACTTGGGTCCTCTACCCCACTTGAAATGAACTGAACACTTGAATCTTGGTTCTGGTATCAATACCCGTTCTGGTTTGAAGGGAAAAATTGAATCAAGGTGAATCCTGATTTTTCTATTGAGATACAATCCTGCAGGAGATTTTCCACATACCAATACAAGAGGTGTTGCTCTGTATCGAAAAAGAATATCCTGAACCTTCTTAGTAATAGGAGTTGGGTAACTTGAGGCTGATTTCAGCCTGTTTTTGAGAGTCTGGGCATTTTGTTCTGCCAGACCGTTAGCTATGAACTCTTGAAAAATTTATGCATTGTCTGATACCAATACTTGAGGATAGTCATGAGTTGAACAAATGCTTTCTAAAAGAGAGATTGTGGAAGAACTTGTGGGTGTATCTCTGAGAACTTTTACCTCAGCCCATTTAGATTTGGCATCCTTTTTTTCAACTAGCAGAAAAAAATTATTCTGAAATGGACCAGCAGTCTATATGGATCCTTTCCCAATTCTTCTCATGAGGTTACCATGGATGAACTGGAACCTTTGGTGGATTTGATTGAACCAGCGCACAATTTTCACAGCCTTCTACCAATCGTTCAATATCACGATAAATATTTGGCCAATACTCACACTGACGAGCTAGTTGTTTCATCTTGGTCATTCCTTCATGGGTTTTATGCAACTATAGAAGAATCTTGAACTTGGAACCAAAATTCGATCTTGTCTAAAAAGTATTCCATCAACTAATGTATACTCACTATATTTTGAATTATATTTTAGATCTCATACTATCTCACTAAGATTTGAATCTTTTGTAGTTTCTTCTTTTATGATGTCAGCCGTGATCTCTTCACTTGAAATTGCAAAAACCTTTTCACTGTACTTCCATCCCAAATGAATCAGCAGGAGTTCCGTTAATAACTGGAATAGGAGCTCTAGATAAACAGTCTACATTAAGATTTTGCTCACCGTTTTTGCATTTAATTGTGTAATTAAAGCCTGTGAGTATACCTACCATACCTAAGGAGACGCGCAGATGTCATCTGTGGAAGCACCTTGTTCTGGTGAAAAATCGTGGACAATGGCTTATTGTCTGTAACGAGCTGAAAATTTCTTCCAAACAGATAGTTATAAAAATGTGCAGCCCCAAAAACAATTGCTAGAGCTTCACGATCCAGTTGACTGTAATTTGTCTCTGAAGTACTGAGTGATCTTGAAGCACATGCTATTGGTCTTTCATTTTCTTCAATAGTGTGACTAAGGACAGTAGCTATTCCTGTTGGACTGGCGTCTGTAGTGAGAACAAGAGGAAGTGTTGGATCGAATGGTATTAGGACACGATTACTGGAAAGTTCATCTTTGAGTTTGATAAATGATTTCTCACTCTTAGCAGTCCACTCCCATTTCTTTCCCTTTTTTAAAAGAGAACGTAATTCATATGTCATTGTGGAAAGATTTGGTATGAATAATAAGAGGAAAGAATAATTTGGAATGAGTAATAAATAACTAGTCCAAGAAATCGTCTCACTTCATCGATGTTAGATGGCCTTGGCATATTTTGAATAGCATTAACTTAAGCTGTTGATTTACTGATCTTATTCAATCCAACTACATGTTCAGGTATTCAATACTTCTACAGAAGAAGGAACACTTATTTCTATTAAGGTGAATATCAAATTCGACTAGACGCTGAAGACACCTTTTAAAATTGTAACGACATTCCTCGAACGTTGTACCATGAACAACAATATCGTCAAAATATGCTTCTGTCTTAGGAAGGCCCCTGAGAATCTGACTCAAGATTCGATTAAACTCAGATGGAGCTGTTTTTATCCCGAAACTAAATCTGTGAACTCGAAATGTGGCTCTATGTGTAGAAATAGTTTGTATTTTACTGCTTTCCTTATCTACTTTGATATGTAAATAAGCCTTATATAAATCGAACATACAGAAAAATCTTGATCCTCTCAAACTGTTGAGGACGTCATCGACTCGTCGAATTGGGGTGTTTGCTTGCACAAGTCTTTCATTGATGCCACACTTGTAATCTACACAAAGCCGTACACCCTATCCTGTTTAGGAATCACAACTAATGGAGAACCCCAGTCATATTTACCGGAGAAATTATTCCATCAGTAACAAGAGAGTCTAACTCCTTGTTGACTTGTTCAAGTAAGGCATGAGGCACATTGCGTTCTTTTGTATAAATCGGTTTCACTTCTTCTCAAAGTTGAAGGGAGTTCTCATATTCAGGTATGCAACCTATTTTCTCCTCAAAAATATTTGAAAAACATATAAAAATGTCATCTACAGAACTTATTATGTGGACTGGTGGTTCCTTACTTTTACAATTATTTAAAAAATCGAGTTCCTGAAGATTGATCTGCAGCTCTCGAATCCACTGACGCCCTAAACGAGAATCATGCCCATTTGGAACTATGTAAAGCTCTCCAAAAAACTGCTTACCATAAGACACTTCAACAAAGCTTTTTTCTAACGGCTGAATTATACTACCAGAATAAAACCTGGAAACAGTGGTTGATTTTTTAAGTGGAACATTCAGCTTAAGTTTCAGAAAGTCATTGACGGACAAAAGACTATACTTTGTACCTGAATCGACCTAAAATCGGTTTTTGCCATTTAGCTGGACACTGATGAAATATTTGTCACTATCACTAACTTCAAATAAATCCACAATCGTAAGAACATTGTTTAGGCTATTCCATATGGTTGATTATCTGAGAATCTGTCATCAGTTTCAACATAATTTACAGGACATTGGTTTGAAACTCTGTGATTTGCCTTTATTAGTGTTTTTATGCAAACCTTTGCACAATGGCCCTGATTGTTACATAATTTACATTTTATCTTTGACTTGTCTACCCTACAATCGCTAATTTTTTTATCATTGCGACCACACCTTATACATAGATTTTCTATACCCAAAGCTTTGCAGTCAATCTTATTCCTATCATGTTTTGAAAACCGGGAAGCCGTAGACAAAGAAGAAAATCTCCTGAGTTGGTTTACTGAATCATCAACTCCATTAGTATTGTCCGAACAAGGATTACTGGAGTAAGAACTGGAAATGTTGAGTAAAAACCTTACTATCAACTTTTGAAGCTTTGAGGACTAACACTTTTAAAAGAACATCATCAAAAGTAGTGATATTCAACTGCAAAATGTTTTCTCTGACCCAATTCACGAAGCCCCAGAATAAATTGAGCCCGGAGGAAAATTTCAGAGACAGACACAGCCTTCTTGCAATTTTGTTGTTTACAGATGACTGAAAAGTCACAATCAGAGAGAGCATGGTGAAGAGCAGACACAAAATCAGATATTGTTTGATTTTCCTGTTGAAATAAACTCAAAAAGTAGTGTTGGGCAACCACCACATTCTTTTTGGGAACTAACATTTTCTTAAATGCTTCTAGTAGTTCATCTAAATTAAGATCCTTAACTGATTTTTCAGAACACAAAAATGCAGCTAGATTGTTATAGTGAGTTGACCCAATGCTAACACATAGCAATTGAGCTATTTCAGCTTTATCTTTGATACCTTTCATTGTATAGTAGTTTTCAAATCGTTCAAGATAGAAATTGAACTTTTTCTTTGTTGGTTCATAGTTTTCAAAAGGTGCCAAGTTAGATAACATACAAGGATCCTTTGATTAGGGTTCTTGCATTTTATCTAGCATTTTCTGAAACATATTTGCAAGAGTTAGTATATCCTTGAATTTTATATACATATACGGTACCTATAACTGAGAAAAAAAAGAGTACTTTTCAAAAAGAACAATGGAATGTACCGTACTTTTATTTATTACAAGTACATTTTTTAAGAACAATGTAAACACCAACTTTATAAACATAAATAAAACAACAGATGATTTGTTTTAGTCTTTGACACTAGGGGATAAGTTGGTAAGATACTTTATACTTTTAACTGAAATGGCGACTTACCCAGGTAGGTATTTTAAGACAAGTATGGATGAGGAATGAATGTAGGATGTAAAATGACTAATTAATTATAAAATAATTAATAGAAGCATGCATGTTACTCAACACAAATTCTAATTCATGACTGTTTTTCAAAAAAAAAAACAATAGTAAAACATATGTTTTACTATTGAACTGTTTGAACTGGCTGGGTGGTGTAGTGGTTATAATACCCGCCTTCAAAACTGAAGGTCGCCGGATCGAATCCCGCAAGGGTCGAATCTGGACCCAGTCGCCATTTGTCATTGGGCTACTAATTAATGATGCTTCCTAACACCAGGTCGACGTTAGGTAGTAACAAGACCGGGGTTTGGACCGTTCCCAATCAAAACGTTAAAAATGCCACTGGCGTAGAAATACACAAAATAAAAAAATAAAATATGATAATAAAATAAGATATAAATCAAATATTGAACAGTCTTAGAGGAGTCATAACAGTCAAGAATCAAGAATGAAGAATTTTTATTGTCTTTAACCACAATACATGTGTAATCGACAAAGTCCTTAAGTTAAATATATGGATTAAAATATATATAAATAACAAATAATAAACATCCATAACAAACAATCAACAAATAATAAAATCATGTATTTAAAAAATTAATTCGCTAATCTTTATCACAGGCCATAAACTCATCAACAGTATAAAAACATTATTTTTAAACCATGTTTTCATAACAATAACAAACTTTTTCAGTGAGACATGCCATGCATCTTCAGGCAGTTTATTAAATAGCTTAATTTTCATAAATAGATGACTGCGTTTGGTTTTTTCCAATCTAACAGAAATCACATCCAAAAGATATGTTTACCTTATTGAATAACAATGTATTTCTTTTCTTATGGGATAGATGTTCAGGGACTCCTTGACATCGATCAAACAGCTATATATATAAATTTGGAAGGGTCATTATTTTTAATTCATAAAACAGAGGGACACAAGAATCTCTGTCTGATTTATTCTTAATTGCCCTTAAAGCCTTTTTTTGCCATTTAAATGCAATTTTAGCACTAGAGGAATTACCCCACAGAGTTATTCCATATTTCAAGTGTGAATGAGAGAATGCATAATAAGCGTTTAACAACATGTCTTCAGTTACACACACTTTCTTAGTTTTCTTAGGAGAAAAATAACTCTAGCTAATTTTTTACATAAATTATGAACATGACAGTCCCAACTTAATCTGCTGTCTAGGTATACACCCAATAATTTAACAGGCTTAACATCTTTATAAATATTTGAATTTAGAGAAAATATAATTTGTTCAGTTTTTTGGTCATTAATAATAAGAAAATTAGATTGAAACCATTTTAATGAAATCTGCAATGCTTGTCTCTCTAGTCCTATCAGTTCATCTAATTCATTGCTATGATTAATAAGGGTTGTGTCATCTGCATATAGGATTGATGAGCATGGTACATTAAAAGAGAAGTCATTCACTGCTATAATAAATAAAAGAGGACCAAGGACGGATCCTTGTGGAATACCAATTCTTACATTTCTTTTCTCAGACATATCATTACCTTGAATTACCATTTGGATTCTGTCACTTAAATACGATTCTATTAGCCTAAGTTCCTTATCTCTAATTCTATATCTAAACAACTTTTTTAGTAGTAGGTCATGATTTATACAATCAAATGCCTTTGACATGTCATTTAATAGTGCAGATGATAGCAGTTTATTCTCAAAGTTATTTAGCACTTTCTTAGCTAAATTTTCTACAGCTTTACAAGTACTTTTACCTGGCATGAAACCAAATTGTTCATCACAAAACAAATTATTAGTAATAAAAAAAGAATTTAGTTGTGACTTAATACATGTTTTAAAAATTTTACTTATTATAGGAACCAGCGAGATGGGTCTATAGCTAGAAAGGCTTAGCTTTTCACCTTTTTTATAAACTGGTATCACCTTTGTCACTTTAAGTGCCTTTGGATAAAACCCCTGTTCTAGCATCATATTGAATAAGTATGTTAATGGTTCAACTATCTCCAAAATAATTGTCTTTATCACCTTGTTTGATAAACCATAATAATCTTCACTACTTGAAGGTGTAAGGCTAGTCTCCCCCACTATTTTGAACTTGCAGTCGAATTATGAAAGCACAAAGTCCTTGAATCTACATGGCATTTGCCTTTGTCGCCTTGATCTCTCTTGATTCTCAGGAACATGGATATTGTTTGTTTTTGTTTTCTGGAATACTGGAACCTCTGAATCGTTTGCTTAGGGAGTTGGCGGTCTTTCGGAAATTGACGGTCCTTCGGAAGTTGATGGTCTTTCAGAAATTGATAGTCTTTCAGGATTTGCTAATTGATTGTAATGAGTACAAGCCATAGTGTTTTCTTTGGTGCTGTGTTTAGAAGCCCAAAAACATCAAATAAGTGTATTGGTCCAGCCCTAACAACTATTGGTTTTGGTATCAAAGTAGACCGCAATTGATCAATGTGCCGTTTACAAGTCTACCTGACTTGTCAAGCGAAACTAGGTAGTGTCGGGCACCCAACTTTTTAGTTATTTCTCCAAACTCCCAAACTTTCTTGTTGTTTATGAAGAGACGAACTTTAACTCCCTCACATAATGAACGTGCAATAGGAAAATTTCTTGTGGAAGCCTTTTGTATGTTAGGAAAAATGGCATCCATTCGCATTCTTAACTTCCTGTGAAGATAAAGTTCCGCCGGTGATTTGCCACATGCCAGAGGAGTTGCTCGATACCGCATTAAGATCTTCTGGACCTTTATTGTCATTGGTGTGTTTTCCGAAGCTGTGGACTTCAGGCGGTTCTTTAATGTTTGAACAGAGCGTTCTGCTAAGCCGTTTGTTGCTGGGTGTCCTAGTGATATGAATTTCTGAAAAATGCCATATAATTTGTAATAAGTTTGGAATGTATCACTTTGAAAAATTGAGGCGTTGTCAGACACCATAACATTCGGGTAACCGTGTTGCAAAAATCTTTTCAAGTAGATGTATGGTATTGGAGCTGGATGGTGCATCTTTGATTACTTTTATCTCCGCCCATTTTGATCTAGCATCAATACACACGAGGAAGTTGAAGCCTTGAAACTGTCCTGCGAAGTCAATGTGTATTCTTTCCCAGTTCTCTTTTGGGATTTCCCACGGATGGTTGGGAGCTTTGGGCGGATTTGACCGTGATAGTGCACAGTTTTTACATCCTTTCACAAGATGCTCAATATCTTTGTCAATATTTGGCCAGTAAACATAACGCTGTGCTAGCTGTTTCATTTTTGTAATGCCAAGATGACTTTCGTGAAGTTCCTTAAGAACCTTGTTTATAAGTAGTGATGGAATGTAGACTCTTTCTCCCCGGAAAATAATGTTTTCGACCAAAGTAAAATCAGAATCGGTTGAATTAGTGAGTAGGTCTTTCAAAATCTTAGAGAGTACTGGATCTTTGGCTGTCTCATTCTTGATACTTTCAGCTGTGATTTCATGGCTTGAAATTTGAAAAATAACTTGGCTGCAGATTTGATATACGGTACCTCTTTTCCAATTTTCTTGTCTTTTGCAGAGTGATTATGTGTAAGAGGAGCTCTAGAAAGACAATCAACGTTTTTATTTTCCATGCCTTTTTTAAACACCAACTTGTAATTGAAGCCTGATAGATATGATGCGTATCTGAGTAAACGAGCTGAAGTCATTTGTGGTAGAACCTTGTCATGTCTGAAGATTCTAGATATGGGCTGATTATCTGTTACAAGTTGAAATTGAGTCCCAAATAAGTAATAATAGAAGTGAGATACACCAAAAACTATGGCCAATGCTTCCCGGTCTAGTTGACTAGTTACATTCGGCATCAGTGAGTGAACGTGAGGCATAAGCAATTGGTCTCTCAGTTCCATCTATTAAGTGGCTAAGAACTGCAGATAGTCCAGTAGGTGAAGCGTCCGTAGTGAGGACTAATGGTAGTTTTGGATCGAAAGGTAACAATATCCTGTTACTGAAGAGCTCAGTTTTGATTTGTTGAAAAGCCTTTTCACATTCTGGCGTCCATTCCCATTTCTTATTTTTCGCGTAACAAACGTCGTAAAGGAAAAGTGACAATTGAAGCATCTGGAAAGAAACAAGAGTAGTAAGAAACCATTCCTAGGAATCGTCGCAATTCTTCCACTTTTGATGGACGTGGCATTTCCTTAAGAGCTAGAGCTTTGGAAGGAGATTTCTTTATTTTGTTGAACTCCACCACTCGTCCTAGATATTCTATTTGTTCTTGAAAAAAGAACACTTTTGTTTGTTTATGTGTAAGTTAAAATCTGAGAGTCGTTGAAGACAGGCCTGTAGATTTCTTTTGCACTCATCCATTGTTGAACCATGGCAAATTATGTCATCAAAGTAAGCCTCGGTTTTAGGCAATCCCTTCAAAATTTGTGTTAGAATTCGGTAGAATTCAGAAGGTGCTGTCTTTATTCCAAAGCTTAGACGATTGACACGATATGTTCCACGGTGTGTTGACATTGTCTGGATAATACTGGACTCTTCGTCGACTTTGAGGTGCAGGTAAGCTTTGTATAGATCAAGTTTACAAAAGTGACGAGATCCTCTCGAACTATCGAGTACATTGTCAATTTTTCTAATAGGATGGTTTGCCTGGACTATTCGTTCATTCACACCACATTTGTAGTCGACGCAGAGACGAACACCTCCATCTGCTTTAGGAATCACAACTAATGGTGACCCCCAATCACTTGACGTAACAGGTGAAATGATTCATTCCTTCATTTTCAAGTAAATCCAGTTCCTTGTTAACCTGATCAATAAGAGCATGAGGTACGTTCCGTTCACGATTGAAAATGGGCTTTGCTCTTGATCGGAGATGTAATGATACTGTAAAGTTTGGAACGCATCCAATTTTTGGCTCAAAAATTGGCAAAAATTTTTCAAACAATTCCTCAACTGAATTTATTGGTTGTAATTGAAGGGTAGTAGCTGTTCGGTTCATTTCAGCGTCAATTTCACACAGCTCAATACCCAGTCCCCGGATCCATTGGCGCCCTAGAAGTGCGTCATGACCTGAAGGGACGATGTGAAGGTCACGGTCACCTTTGAACTGTTTACCCTTGTATGAGACAGAAACCGATACCTTTCCCTCTGATGGCTTGATTATGTCTCCAGAGTATGAACGGAAAGCTAGTCTTGATGGTTCTACAGGTACTTTTATATGTAGACGTTCAAAGTCATTCTTCGCCAGGAGAGAAAATTTAGCCCCACTATCAACTTCAAAACATTGCGATCTTCCATTTAGGCATATACTAACAGAAACAATGTAGCCTACTTATCTGAATCATATCCAATTTCAAATAAATCTACCACATCAATGTTCTGGTAGATCGAATCAATTTTGTGCACCCCATAGTCAGAAGAGTTGTCACTTGAATATTCGTCATAATTTGAGCCTGAATGTAGGTTGTTGGTTGAATTTAACTTTGATGTTGATTTCTTAGTCTTTGACATTAGTGTGGTTATGCACACCGCAGATACATGTCCTCATTTTAAGCACTCCCCACATTGGAGTTTATACTTGTGTCTGTTACAATTCCCAGCAATGTGTTTGCTACTTCCACATCTAAGACAGAGGCCTTCTATTCCTAGGGCATTGAAGTCAGGTCTTTTATTGGAACGTTGTTTCCAGTTGAGAGATGTCTTGTTAGATGAGCGATTGTTAGAGAACTGGTACATTAAAGTTGTTAGAACATGCATGTTGGTGCAATTATTTGCTTTCAACCTTTGATGCTTCAAGAGCGATAGCTTTCTCTAAAATGTCATCAAATTTTGTGTACACAGATTGTAAAATGTGTTCCCTTAGCCAATTGTCCTTCAATCCTCGTATAAACTGTGCCCACACGAAAACATCAGAGATCGACACAGATATATGTTCCACATTCATCGTTGGAGCATTCAACTGCAAAGTCACATTCTTGAAGATCACGTCTGAGGTCGACCACAAACTCTGAAATTGACTGATTTTCTTTATGAAATATTATTTAAGAAATAATGTTGAGCAACCACAATAACACTTTTCCTTGGAGTCAATAGTTTCTTGAAGTCATTCAACAAAGTTTCATAATCTAATGATTTGAGTGGCTTGTCTGGACCCAGAAATGCAGATAGGTTATTATAATGTTCACTACCTAAAGAATTACACAAGAGTTGTGCAATTTTCTTCTTATCAGTCAAACCTTTCATTGTATAATAGTTTTCAAAACGTTCCAAATAGCTGGTAAACTTTTCTTGCTTGGCATTGAAGTTTTCGAATGTAACATTTGACATTGTAGACTGAGAGCATTCTTCTCTGTTTTTCCAATTGATGTAACAATCGTTTGAATTTGAGCTTGAAACACGTTTGACATCTCACACGTACAAGTGCTTTTTGTTGTTCATTGAATGTGTTTAGAAGTAAGGTAAACTATTTTGCATCCATTATATTTTAATAACTGTATAAAATATTAGTGTATCTTGAAACTAGAAATTGAATGTAATTTTGAAAAAGAAATGTGTTGAATTTTACAGTGGCTAGTTGATTTTCACACTCGTCGCCAATTAAAATGATTCTAATTAATTATAAAATAATTAATAGAAGCACGCATGTTACTCAACACAAATTCTAATTCATAACTGTTTTTCAAAAACAAAAACAATAGAAAAACATATGATGATAAAATAAGATATAAATCAAATATTGAACAGTCTTATAGGAGTCATAACAGGATGATTGTGGCGCGATCTTGTAGTCTTGTTACTGACTAAGGCTGACATTATCCTTAGACAGGACTGTTAATTAATAGCTCAACAGCCGATGGCAATTAATGGACCTACAGTTTAACGTGGAATCCGAACCACGGCCTCTGAATTACGAATTGGTCTAATTATGAGGATGGCATTAGTGGATTAACGTAGTATTCAATAGTGCGGACGTTAATCCACACGAGAGAACACTACATCCACCGACCATCTCTCACAACTATCCACAATTCGTGACCTCCAAGTAGCTGGATTACAGGACGTCCTGACGTCGCCACCGTTCCAGTCTGCAAGTACAGTACAACAGTACTGTAAGTATTATTAAAATTAATAAATTAATGTTTTGAATGTGACAAATCAAAAGTCAAAAATACAATATCTTTTGACATGGATACGTCTTAGCTCTGGAAGGTGGTGGCAATTAGTGAGATCAAAAATTTAAAACAGTGACGTCATATGACTTTCACACACATATGACGTCACGAAATCTAGTTAGAGAGAATTGAAACATTCCCTTTGACATCTACAAGATCTAACCTATTTCCTACAGGGAAGTAAATACAATAATTTTTATCGAAATCATTTTCATTTTTAAGATTCATTTGCCCCTATTAGCTTTTGTTATTAATGTCTCGTTATCTTTTAATAACTTCACTATAGAATTATTTATACAGTATTGCTTTTACCAGAGAGGAACGGATTATAAGTATCTTTAGTATCCGTTCATCTATGCTTTTACTTTATCCATTTTACTAATTATATCGTAACACAATCGTACTCTCTGTTTTATACTTTGAGGAGGAATAAGAAGTTAGCTTTAGTAATATGGTGGAGGGACAAATTCATGTATGTGATGGTTTTCTCGCTATTAGTTAACTTGAATTTAGTTTAAATGTCCTGATTGTTTGAATTAGCGTTTTAAATTACGGATTACTGTCGGATTAATGTTGGTTAAAAATGCCTATCCTCAGTGATTTATTCGGTTGGTTTAAGTCAAGAATATGGCCCTCTCCAACTCTGAAGCGACGGAGGTAACACATTACATTTCTCATACGTTTTCAGGTTAGGGCCTATGGTTTACTTTTCTTATCATACAATCAAATCTTCAAACTTAAAAAAATGTGAACTTTTATCACGCCTCTTAAACCCTGATGAATTTATATTGGTAAATATTTCGAAATTTCGTGAATATAACCTGACTGTACAACACAAACGGTAAACTGTTTGGAACTAAATTCAAATGCATATTTTTTGTGCTTAATTCATCTTCTGTGTAATTTGAACAAATAGGCTAACTAGATCTGGTATATAATAACATCAATTTTAAGAAGTATTGAAATATGATGTATACTATAGCCTTTTTTAATACTTAAATAGTGAATTAATCAATAACTACAATTACCTTGTATACATTTTTGCATTGTCAACTCAACTATAGGCTACCAAATCTACACCTAAAAGGTTTTTTACCTGGCAAATGTTATTGTTGAGATACAATTTCTTATTAATGTTACAACAGTAACATTAATTTCATCATAAGGCTATATTACATTATCTTTAGACAAGGAAACTTAATTTTTATTAATTATAACAACTGAATTTACACTATTAAATTTATTTAAAAAGATTGTTCACATCAAAATATTACTTTTATTGTTTATTATTTCGTGTCATTTTTGGTGAAAATTATAAGATGTAATTATCATGTATACAATCATAGACTGGGACGGTGGCGTCAACCTGTAATCCAGCTGGATTACAGGTAGCTCCAAGTAGCTCTTGTTGGTCACAAATTGTGGATAGTTGTGAGCGGTGGTCGGTGGGTGTAGTGTTCTCTTGTGTAGATTAACGTCTGCACTATTGAATTTTACCATTGAGTATATAAAGGTGGGAACCTTAATATATTCACTGATATTACGTTAATCCGCAAAGACCATCCTCAGAACTAGATCAGTTTGTAATTCAGAGGCAGTGATTCGGATTCCACGTCAATCAGTAGGTCCCTTAGATATGCCATTAATTAACAGTTCTGTCTAAGGAACATGTCAGCGTTAGTCAGCAGGCTAACAAGACTACAAGATCGCGTCACAATCATCCTACACTTTTTTCTCATTCATTCTTGGCTTAAAATATCTTGTCGTACAGTTGCCAATACAATAATCTATTAAGGCTATTTATGAAACAGAATCCTCTTTTTTGATATTTCTGTTTAAAGTTCTTGGTTAGTTGATTTGAACTAGGCTAATTGCTGCAAGGAAATCCATCTTGAATCATAAACCTACCTTACTTTAGTTCTAATTCAGGCAGGCCGTTTTTACTGAGGACAGTAAGATGAACAGTGAAGTCTAAAAATGTAAACAATGCAGATGATTAATAACACAGATGATATTAATTTTATACTCACAGACCACACAGCATCAGTTAAGATTATGTATATAGGCCTAGTTAAAAATCCATCTATAAAGAATAACAAATTTAACTAATAATTATTGTCATTAGTTGGTTAGTTGATTTGAACTAGGCTAATTGCTGCAAGGAAATCCATCTTGAATCATAAACTTACCTTACTTTAGTTCTAATTCAGGCAGGCCGTTTTTACTGAGGACAGTAAGATGAACAGTGAAATCTAAAAATGTAAACAATGCAGATGATTAATAACACAGATGATATTAATTTTATACTCACAGACCACACAGCATCAGTTAAGATTATGTATATAGGCCTAGTTAAAAATCCATCTATAAAGAATAACAAATTTAACTAATAATTATTGTCATAGCGCTCATTAGGGTTAAACTTAGTTTGCTATTAATAAATTTGTATACTCAAACAAACGTTATTGATGTGGTTTCGGCTATTGAGACATACCATTCTGGAAAAAACCTACGGTACTTTGTTTTTTTGGCAATTAACTGATTTTTTTTGTTTACTTGTTCATTGTGTTTACAAAAGTTGTTCATAATAGGCCTGTATCTTATATCTTGTCCATGTCTTTAAGTTAAATTAATAGGCATACATACCTATTGTTTTGTCTTTTTTTTTTTTACTGAAAGGGGCGGATTTCTCCCAAGGCACTTCAGCCGTAGCGGCTTTTTGCGCACCCCTGTGTGGGTTGCGGCATTATCACATAGCGAAAAGCCATTGGTGATTGGCGGGATTTGAACCCGGGACCTTGGGCACCAAAGCCCCGCGCTCCAACCCCTAGACCAGCGCGCTCCCCACCTATTGTTTTGTCTCCGTTTAATGCATATTAAAAACCATTTTAAAATCTTACGATAGAAAAATGATCATCAAAATTCTTTCATCTTTCACATTTTACTTATGGTACTAGTTAAATAATGTTGGTAGGTTTATTTAACTAAATACCCTAATCCCCCTCCCGCGAGGCATTTGCAAATTTAAACATTTTGCCCTCTGGATTGAGTAATGACTAGATTATAAGGTTATAATACATGCTGTCTTATCCAATGTTAATCCAATGTTCTTTTTAAGACGACTAGTTTCGGGAACAAAATGTTCCCATTTTCAAGTGTACTTCAAGTGTGTCTTTAGGTTATTTCAGAACATGTCTTATTTTGTAAATAACTAACACTTGTTTTATTTGTTGTTGTTGTTGTGGGGTAAACAGGATTTATTGTGATTGTGATGTGATTGTTTAGATTGTATTGATTGTGGAATGGCAAATAAACAGAATCAACAGTTTACCCCACCCCAAGGTCAAAACCGTCAAACAGGTACCGGCTAGTCGAGCCGTTGGTTATCTGTGTCGTCAAGTGTTTAAATTTTTTGTATGTCACCAGACAATTATTTTAAATTTTAAATTCATATGTTAAGTGTTATTTATCTACGAAAGAAGACATGTTCTGAAATAACCTAAAAACACACTTGAAGTACACTTGAAAATGGGAACATTTTGTTCCCGAAACTAGTTGTGTTAAAAAGAACATTGGATTGAAGACAGCAGGTATTCTAACCTTAAAATATTTTAAGGCCATAAAAGGGATTATAAGGGATTTTTTGTAATTGGTGGATACCAATTACAAACTCTTTTAGGTACTTTTGTATTATACTGACCACATTCAAATGCTGTATTGTATATTCCAACATCCAGTGCTCTGCGGAGTTAAGATAGGTGGGTTATTTCTATTTTTATTCTATTTTATTTTACTAAAGAAACCCAACATAAGTAGGTAAAATCTGTGTTAACGATGTATATTCCATCATTATGCATTTCTGCACTTTTCTCTTTTTAAACCTCAACTGCCCATCACCATAGTCCTAGGGCCTTTGCGGTGAATTAAAGACATCAAGGTACCTACCTTAGCGGCATTATTCACATGAGCTGACCAGAGGTGACCGCTCTTGATGGCAGGAGTCGCCAGCCGCTGGTTTCAATCCAGCAACCTATGACTTACTAGGCCAGAGCGTACACCTGAGCTACCGTACCAGTATCTCTGCGGAGCTAAGTTAGATTAGTTATTGATATGATTATACTATGAATATATGTATACTATCAATAACCAACCTGACGTAACTCTACACAGTGCTGATGAAGGAAAATACAATGCAACATATGGGTGTGGTTGGTATAATACGAAAGTATCCACTTTTGTGTGGGTTTTATTAAATAATGTATGGCAGAGCTAGATGTTTGAAACTTTCCATTTAAGAGTTGAGTCATATCTCTTTCTGCAATGGGGTGAAAATGAGCATATTATGGACAAGTACATGAGATTATCATCCTTGAATAATAATACTTTTTTTCATTCTTATTTTGTATTTCCTTGCATTTTAGTCACACAAGATACTCATAGCTGCTGAGGCATAATGAACAAAAATGATTACAGCCCAAAGGTTAAAATAAAACAAGAAAAGAATATCTAATGGTTCTGACTTTGACTGCCGAAATAATGAACCTTACTTTGATATTGAAATAAGCTATTTTCTGTGTTACATAATGATCTTATAGCTAATGATATTAAGTTGTAGCAATATTTATTTTTAGGTTTCATGTTGTTATCATTAGTACTATGAATCCAGTGAATCGTCATTTATATTTTTGCCTTAAAATGGGTTAGGGAGGAATAGAAAAATGGCTAAAAGAACCTTCCCACTCAAAGAAGCCTTATGGTTTTGGAATAATTTTAACGGGTATGTAGTCAAATAGCCTATTTAAATTTAAATTTTCCAACTACTAAAAATTAAGAGTAATTTAAATAGACTTACAAATAATTTTTAATAAAAAAAATTTTAAGTTGTTGATTCGAACAAAATCCATTATATAAAAGATAAGTTATATTTGAATGCTATAGCCACTCCATTTAAAATTTATGTCACATTTATTAATTTACTACTCCATTTTCAACTATGGTTAGGCTTAGGGCCTACTTACAGGCTGCTGGAAATGTTATGAATTTTTTCTTAACCGAAAGTCTTGAATATCGTGTCTACTTTTTGTATGAACTGGAATTCAGTGTATATAAAATACAAGGGGCTGTAGTGTATAAGTACATTCATTTTTATACAAATAAATAGGCTACCCTTCTTTTTAAAACAAATTATATTAGGGCCTATAAAACTAATAATAGGCCTGGTGAAACTGTACTGTGACAATCTGTAATACTGTTGTGTTTAACGGTAGCAAGAGGTTTATGGGAGATAAGTGTCAAACATCATATATTCCTAAAAACTGCATGTTTTTTTAGTTTGTGCAAAGTGGCACTATTTGGAAATTTAGATTCAATTTTAAAGTATCACTCGCTTTCTTGAAGAATAGGTGAGACTATATATACACATATATAAAATCTTAAAGCTACACTGCTGTACTCTCTGTCATAATTCCAACAAAGAATTTTTGATTGCTTGCATTGTATTAAGAAAATTTTTAACTACCCATTGTGAGCCCTTGTAAACACAAAAACTCATTTTAAAATAGCTCAATTTTAACAACTCTGTGTTTTTATAGACGTATGATTTTAATGGAGAAAAACTGAAATCTTATGTTTGGTAATTGGTGCTTGTTACCATAATAATCGCATCAAGCTTGGTATTCAGTATTATTTGTGCAATCATGTAATCATATTGACATATTCTTATAACATATATTTCCGCGTATCTCATGTTGTAAAATATACATAAGTTTTTACTCATTTCTTGTTTCTTTTAATGAGATTTAAAATTTTTAGAATGTGTCTTACCTTTGTTATTGCTAATGATATAACAGAAGTATTAAACCATAGCCTAATTTGATGCTAAATGTATATTGTTACATACAGTTTTTATGAAGAGGCACAGGACATGTTCTTAGTTTGGAAAGAAACATTTTGTATCTGAAATTTTTGTTTAGCCATATATTAACAAACTAATAGAAGGTATTTGTTTTTTGTTTTTTTTTAATATTTTAATGATCCCGATTTATGACAGTTGATTTTTGCCAGTAACTAAGCTAGCTATTCAAGGTAGTACACCCGCACTACTATGATATTTAATTCATATTCACCTTAAAATTTAACAATAGGTCTATGTTGGCGCCTTAAAGGTATTGATGTACCTTCTACTGTTGAAGAATGTATAGTAGCCGACTACCCCTGATGATATATATATAGAGAAATGTTGATCAAATCTGCTGTTACTTACACTAGAGTTCCGGTAATCCAAACTAATTGAGACCAATCCCTGTTCGGATTACCAAGTTGTTCGGATTATCCAGAGGTGCAGTGTAAAGTTGCAATAAAAGTAAAGTACTAATAAAATCCATTCTTTTAGACCCTGTGTATTTAGACCAATTACCTAATGTCATATCACAATACACATAGGTTTATCCACTACATGTTTTCCGTAAACGGCATCAATTTTTCCACCAGGGACGTTCTATCCATTATCGAATCGTCTTAAAAAATACAAAACTCGACACTTCTGTAGGCCTACTTTCTACACGATCACGGTCATTTCTGGTCATTTCATTACCAAGAATTGAGTCTTTTGTGATATACAGTGAGTGTAGCTAAACATTGTCCTACGCTATCTCGAGCAACAGGTAGTTCGGATTAGCCGGACGTTCGGATTACCAGTGTTCGGATTACCTGGGTTCGGATGATCGGGACTCTAGTGTACTACATAAAATATGATGTACAGTACAGTAATTATAAAAAATATAATAATGCAACCAATTTGTTCTTCAGACATACTATATATTATTCAACAATCGTGCTGCAATTAACATTAGTTTGACAAACTGGTTCTTCTCAACAAGCAAACTGAATCCATTCAAGATTATAATTTTATTGAAAGATTTAGAGCCCTCTTAAAGTTTGTAAAAGCCTTGATTGAAGCTTAACTTCATTTTAAAAACATTTTTCCAGATATTGTTGAAAAGTCACATGCACATTCATACTTTTCCACCTGTGTACCATGTTTTCTACGAAATATCATTTAATATATTTGTTTGTTCAGAGATAGTGTTGCTGATGAAGAGGAAGATGATATTTTCTTTAATTTTCAAACTTCTATCAAAAGACCTAAAAGGATGACAGCTCCACTTCCTTTCAGTTTTAATTCTGTGGCTGATGGTAAGTTTTATCTATTCTAAAATATTTTGATTTCTATATTGCTCGACAATGTGCAAGAATTCAATATTTAAATATATAAATGGGTAATCAATTATTAAAGAGAAAAAAACATAGAACCTTTCAAAACGAAGGTTTTATTCTAGTTCAACAGTGAAGTATGGATGGTTTACAAACAAGTAGACCCAAATAAGAATAGAGTATAAAATGATCTTAGCAACAAATCATATGTGAAGAATATATTTAAACTGTTTAAAAACATATAAATTAAACTATAACATAAGAACATATAACACACGTGAACTATAATAACATACAGAGTGACAATTAAGTCTTGAACCCTTTTTTAATTTTAAATCACAATATAAAAAAAATACCAAAGTTCACACATGCTTACTGGTGTTAGTAACGCACACATCTGCCCAATGCCGACTAGATAACCCCTTAAGGGACGGTCCACAAGGAGTCAGACAAAATTCTTAAATAGCACAATAGGTCGAGTTTGTTATTAAATTAAGGTTCTCACTTAGCAGAGTACAATGCCTCAAACCAGACTTCAAAAGGTGCATTCATTAAGTAGTTGAAGCGGTTTGAATTTTGACTGAATTTAAACATCTATAACTCCTGAATGAATTCACCTTTTGTAGTCCGGTTTGCGGCATTGTACTCTGCTAAGTGAGACCTTTAAATTGATATCAAACTCGACCAAGACTCCAATTTAAAAATGTTGTCTGACTCCTTGTGGACCGTATCCCAAAGGGGTTTTATCTGGTCGGCAGTTGGGCAGTATGTATGCGTTACGAACACTATGAGCATGGGTGAAGTTTGGTATTTTTTCTATTGTGGTTTGAAAATTAAAATACCCCAGTCGCAGCTCAGACCTGCGTACTCAGCGAATTTCCAAATCAATAATATAATAATAATAATATATGACAAGTTTAAAAAAAATCTGTCCATAAACATGAGAATTATTAGTCTATTCTCCATAAAATTGACATTGGAAAGAGTGTGCAGGTTTGCTGCTGTGAGGAACACTGAAAGTAGCTGTTTCTACCGTAAATAATTTTTATTTTTAACATTTATACCAACTTTCATCAACATCTGTCCATAAATAGAGGAGTTTGCCTATTCCCTATATGATTAATATGGGAAAAGAGTATGCAGGTTTGCTGCCATGATAAACACATAAACTATGATTTTTAAGATAAAATCATTAATATAAATATATGTTAATGATAAATGTTAAGATAAAAATTATTCATGGTAGAAATGACTTCTTTCAGTGTTCCTCGCAGCAGCTAACCTGCACACTCTTTCCTATGAGAATAGGCAAATAATTCTCATGTTTATGGACATATTTTTATAAAACTTGTCATATATTAAATTATTGATTTGGAAATTCGCTGAGTACGCAGGTCTGCTGCGACGGGGTATTTTGATGAGTACTATCACCCCTTGAAGTTTGTCCCCAACTTTAATGAACACCCTGTATATATATATATATATATATATATATACAAATAAACAAAAAATTTCCTATAAACATATGTCAAAAAATCCTTTGTTTAGCCGCTAGCCGCCATTTTGTATTTTATACAAAAAACTTTATATATAAAGAACTATTTAAGATACAGAAACCAAACTTTGCACACATATTTATTGGCCAAAGAGAAAAATATTCTCAAAGTTTCATTAAGTTTGCTTTTATATTTTCAAAATGGCGGCGGTTCTTAAAAGTTGATGGTTTTTTGTTATTTAAATTAAAATATTTTTAAGCGCCATAATTTTGAAAATATAAAAGCAAACTTAATGATAATTTGAGAATATTTTTTTCTTTAGCCATTAAATATGTGTGCGAAGTTTGGTTTCTGTATCTTAAATAATTATTTATATATAAAGTTTTTTGTATAAAATACAAAATGGGGGATAGCGGCTAAACAAAGGATTTTTCGACTTATGTTTATTAGAAATTTTTTGTTTATATCGATGAGTACTATCACCCCTCTAAGTTTGTCCGCAACTTTAATGAACACCCTGTATATATATATATATAAATTTTAACGACTATTGTTTTTGGGCTTTGGGCACCTAAAGAGGAAAAAATAACATCGTCCCGGGCTTAAGTCTCGCCATGAGACCTACGGTAATAGCTTCTTCCCTATGGGAAATTTGCTAAAACCATATAGTCAATTAACTATTCTAGAAATCAAAGTTGAACAACTACACCTATTTCTACCAACTATAAATTTGTTATCATTTTCAGGTGCCAATATACCCACATCTTCAAGTCGACTTCAGAAGATAAGAAATATTCCTGTAAGTGGTCTCACAAAATTCTAAACACAAAATAGCCTTTCATATATTTTTATCACACATTTTTGTGCTTATAACATTGATATTGAAGGCATTACAGTGGAACCTTGATTTAACAAATTTAAAGGGACTAAGAAAGATATACATCATATATGGGTATCCTTAACAACAAAGTTTGTTAAATCAAGGTTGAATTTTGCCGAAATTCTAATAAAGAGATTAGTCATAACCTCTAAATAAAGAATATTGAACGCTTTCAACCTCTATTTAAAGTAGATTTGCAGGCATGTGTTATTCTTGTTTTTCTGTATGTTTTACTGCTACAGATTGGCTTAACCAGCTATTGCTTGCTTGAAAACCATTATGGCTCAATCGCTCAGACAATTGTTGAGCTTTAAGTACATGCCCCGAAACGGATACATTTTTGCCACAGCATTGTTTCATCCATAACAAGGCAGCACTTTCAACGTCTTGTAAATCGGGCAGTTTAGATTTTTTACACTGACCAGAAAGTTCACCTTCATCTTCATATTTCTAGCCTATTTATTTTTCACTATTGTTTCCTCCATAAGATTAACATTGGAACCCCAAAATACAACGTACTGTGTTTAAATTTTTAATATCTCGGTAACCGTTGGTGATAGAGAAAAACTTAAAGAAACAATTTATGTTTAGTTTTTTAAGGTGATTCTAATAGTGAAAGATAAAATTTGAAATTTTTGAAAATTAGATGGTAAAAAAGCAAAAAACCCATTTTTGGGGTACAAAATCCCCCCAAACTACCCGTTCCGATTGTCCGATATGTCTGGTTTACGAACTCGTCCCAGCAAATGTAGGAATACACGACTCTACCAAATTTGGTCTTGATCGGACCAATTTTACGATAGTTATCGTGTTCACAGACACACACACACACACATTAAAATTCGCTAAAATGGCTAACTAACTCTCTTCATTATGACCTATTTGATCATATTCGAGTTTTGAATATTGTAAACCTTTACAAAGCAACCTTTTCAACTTTTTATTGTGATGTTCATGATTTCAGATAAGAACAGAGGATCAAAATTTCCAGCATATGAGCCAAGAAAAGAAAGAAAATGACCCTGACCTCATAGAAGTGATAGATTTGGACAGTGAAAGTGTAAGATTTTTAATACTTTTAACCCTAGAAGTGGCAAGCTTTTTACTCTTAACGGTAACATAAAAATAATTACTAATATCTTCTTGAAATATCAAAGTTTAAACAAATACCCCCGTCGCAGCAGACCTGCGTACTCAGCGAATTTCCAAATCAATAATATAATAATAATAATATACAAGTCAAGTGGTCAAAATCTGTCGATGAACGTGAGAATTATTTGTCTATTCTCCATAAGATTAACATGGGAAAGAGTGTGCAGGTTTGCTGCTATGAGGAACACTGAGAGTAGGCATTTATACCTTAAAAAACATTTATTTTAACATTTATACCAACCTTCATCAACATCTGTCCATAAATAAAGGAGTTTGCCTATTCTCTATATGATTAACATGGGAAAAGATTATGCAGGTTTGCTGCCATGATAAACACATAAACTATGATTTTTAAGCATAAATGGATGGACCTCAACCACATGAAGTTAAATATAAATTTTTATCCAAAAATATTGGTTATTAAGTGAAATATTAATTTTTCCTTATCTCCATAAGATTAACATTGGGGCCTCAAAATACAATGTACTGTGTTTAGATTTTTTTATATCTCGGCAACCGTTGGAGATAGAAAAAAACTTTGAGGAACTTAATTGTGTATTTTTTAAGCTGATTTTAATGGTGAAAGATTAAATCTAAAAAATTTTGAAATTACATACGAAAAACGCTAAAAACACCATTACCGTACGGGGTACAAAACCCCCCCAAACTACCCGTTCCTATTGACCGATATGTCTGGTTTATACGTACTCGCCAAGCATTTGTAGGAATACACGTCTATACCAAATTTGGTCTCGATCGGACCATTTTTACGAGAGTTATCGTGTTATCAGACACACACACACACACACACACACACACACACACACATATATATATATATATATATATATATATATATATATATATATATATATATATATATATATATATATATATATATATATATAAATTTTAATGACTATTGTTTTTGGTCTCTAGGCACCTAAAGAAGAAAAAATAACATGCTCCCGATCTTAAGTCTTGCAATGAGACCTACGGTACTAGCTTCTTCCCTATGGGAAATTCGCTAAAAAGCATAAAACATGACCCCCCTTATAACCACTAACCACAAAAGCAAAACAGGTGTCCACTGTAATCCCAATTAAGCCTGCAAATGCCATTAACTTCCACCCAAGCCGGCCACCGTTTATTTAAGGTGGGCCCTCCTCTCTTCTATACCACACATATGCAAGCTAAATTGGGATTGCTCATGGTCGGGATTCGAACCCTAGCACTTCCAAATGGCTAGAATGTTATGCTCGTCAGCATAGCGCGTTAGCCGGTTCAGCTACTCAATGCATAGGAGTAGAAAGCGCTTAATTGGTTATAGACATGCCTGGTGGCAGGCTAGTGCACTATGAGAGCAGGTTCGGTTGCTTGCCCCCAGAGGGCAACACGTTCACGTAGGCGCTAGTGTCTAGAGTTCACTAAACTGACGACAGATGCCTCCACCTGCCACTTCTTATTAAAAATGTATCGTGAATTACGACTTTGCCAGTTCTAGGGTTAATATTAACTATATAACAGAGATATGCCTATACCAAAATGATTTTTTATTCAAACCCGTACTAATTCCTGAAAACGTATTTCCAGTTTGACATATTGGCCTCATCAATGGCTTACATCTAGATAAAACACAAAATGAATACAAAATACAGTATAAAGAGACAGTCTGACTGAGGCACATTAGCATACTTGTTCTTAAATCTTTTAGATTACACATACTGTTTTATTTGTTTAATTTTCATTATAGTCAATTTTACACATTTCAACAAAACAGTTCTGTAAGAAATGGTCCATTTTGTCTCAAACTTTTTGATAGGTGTAAACTGTTTTACAATCAAACTATATAGACCTATTTGTTATAATTTACATATTTATTTTACAGGAACAGAACCAAATGAAAATGAGACCAACTTTATCAAAACTTCCTTACAGAACGAAGCCTAGAAATTTATCCTCTGACATGGCCCTAACCAAGACTCAAAATTTTCTTCCCCTCAAGAGTATACCAGGTATTGGGAAAACATATGTAGGAAACTACATCTATTACAGTTAGAGTAATTTATTAACTTCAATCTCCTGAAAACTTCTTATGCATGGTCTGACTTGGATGAAATTTGGTATATTGGTATCTATACTCAAAGATCTCAGATCATATTTGATTTTTTTTAAAGGTAGTTCACCCCTAAAAATCCTTAACGCTCCAAGTGGTGATCGACACGCCCATGTCGATAGGACAGATCATTACGTCACTTTTTGCTAATCAGATCGAAGCATCACCCCACCACTCTGGTGCATGTGTATATAAATATTACATCTGTGTGTGTGTGTGTGTGTAAGAGAGAGAGAGAGAGAGAGAGAGAGAGAGAGAGAGAGAGAGAGAGAGAGAGAGTAAGGTATGTGAACAATATCTGGACTGATTGGAATCTCAGATTATTCTAGAAACAAACTACTTATACAAAGATGGTTTCATATTAAATCTTTTTTTTAACAAATGATAATGTAAGGAGTGTCACTCATTGTAAATAAACAATAATTAAGAGAAAAAATGGGTTAAATTCTAAACATACGTAGTTAAGAGTTAAACACCTGCAACTTGGAGGGTTAAAACTGTGAAAATCAAAATTTTGTATACAAAGGTTCTATCAATTATGACTGGGTGGTGACGTCCTGTAATCCAACTACTTGGAGATTATGACTTGTGGAGAGTTGTGAGCGATGGTTGGTGGGTGTTGTGTTCTCTTGTGTGGAATAACGTCCCCACTAATGAATACTACGTTTATCCGCAAAAAGACCATCCTCATAATTAGACCAATTCGTAATTTAGAGGGTGGATTGGATTCCATGCTAAACTGTAGGTCCCTTAGCTGCCATCAGCTATTGGGCTTTTAATTAACAGTTCTGTCTAAGGAACATGTCAGCCTTAGTCAGTACAAGACTATAAGTTCGCGCTACAATCATCTTACACTTAATCCTCATTCATACTTGGCTTAAAATACCTACCTTGTGGTATGGTCACCATTTCAAAATCTAATCTAAAATTTCATAGTTGCTAGTGCTTACTTGCTCAGAGAATCAGATAGTATTTATCACAAATTTATCTATTTTAATTGCTAAAGCTTTGTCTGGCACATTGTTTAACCCTAGAAGTGGTAAAGTCGTAAGTCACGGCGCATTTACAAATTCAATAAGAAGTGGCAGGTGGAGGCATCTGTCGTCAATTTAGTGAACTTATCACTAGGGGTATGCGGTACAGGAAATTATGAGGTCGGTATGGTACGATACAAATTGTTGTACCTCGGTTCTCGGTACAAATTCGGTACGGTACGGAACACGAGATTAATGCCGCTAGTAACATTGACCGAGCTTATTCTTTAATTCACAAGTATTTTCCAGAGCTTAATTAGTGAAAACATAGATAAAGGAGTACAAAAGAGATGTACAATGTCAGAAGAAATATTTTACTCTACTAATTTTCAAACTCATATGATTTTTTAAAATTCATTCTTTAAAAAAAATATCACATTAAACATATTAATAATTAATTAACATTATAATTTATGTTGTAAATAATTAAGGGGACATAATCTTTTCAAGTCTATATGAAACTACGGATGAACAAACAAAATAAAAAACTATAATGTATTTTACTGCAGAACAAAAAATACAGAAAATATATTGAGTCAATACCCTTAGCCAAAGGTTCGTTAGACCTATGTTTTATATTGTCCTCGTTTATTATTTTTAATTCAACCAATCACAATCATTGTTCAAATTAAATCAAACACTCTCATAAAATGTCAAAGGGCTCTTTAGACTAAAATAGTAATTTTAGTATAAAGTGGTTAATATTACAGTGGAACCCCTCAAATCTGAACACGTTCTCAGGAAATCACAAAAAGAAATAGCTGGAAATAAAAAAAATTAATCACATAAACTTATTTTTCAAGGTTCAAGTCTGTTATCTTTAACTGTTGAAGTGAAGAAAATTACAAACGTAATTCCAAGCCACATCGGTTGTTAGCAATACCCATTTACCAGCAGGTAAACGCTCACTAAACTAGACACAGACAGTAGACAGATGCGATACGCATCCCAGTAAGGTTGGGGATAGGGGGAGATTTATTTTTAGCACAGGCCCAACTAGAGACAATGGCATGTCATGGGAAGTACATTCACCCGCCAATGTCACTGTCCTTATAATAAAATCGTCAACAGGCTTTCAGAGCAGAAAGAAAGAATCACTTGAAAAAATCACGAATCTCGGATTAAAAGGTTTTTACTGCGATTGAAAAATCACAGGTAATCCCATCACTATTTGAAACACGACAAATACAAGCTTTATATTGGTATGACTATTTTGTTGCGTCAAAAGGAGGAACGGTTCTCTGATCGCGTAAGCTGCTATACGTCGATACGATAATAAGCTGCGAATGCACCATAATTTAGAGCCAGCTGGGAGACGGCTGGTTGCCTGAAGTTCTGGTGACTGAGGTTGTTTTAAATTATTATTCACCAACACGCTATGACCCAGTCTTAAGTTCAGTATTTGCCGTACATCTGGACAGTGTTGTAATTCTATATTACTTGTAGAGTATAAACGGTCGTGTTTTATTCAATGTTTTCGGCAGAAGATGTTCCATAGTTTTTGATGGCAACCTATTCTGGGTGGTGACTTAATTTTAACTTATTTGTACCGTACCGAACTTGTACCGAAAAAATTCTTGTACCGTACCGAAGGTCGGTACAAGGCTTGGAACCGTACCTTACCGATTTTTTCGGTGCACTGCAGACCCCTAGTCTATATACATATTATTTTATTGAACAACTATTTTGTTTCTGGGCTTTGGGATCTGCTATTTTGGTCCACATTTCAAGTCATTTTAAATTCATTAGATAAGTTATTACTTTCTTACTAAGTTAGTAATAACTCATTACTTTATAATTTTTTCGTGTCATGTATAATATAAAGAAATATATATATATACATATATCAAACAATTATTCGTAACTGAGTACGCTTTTTTGTGAGAAATTATTTTATTTAAAAATTCACAACATGTTTCGGATCTTAGTCCATTATCAAGTGGTGTATTAACAAGAACATAACCTTGTGGAAATAAAATTTATAAATATCATATGGTAAATCTTGAAAGTAAAGAAGAGAGGAGATGGATGTTATATGTATACATGTTCATGCTTTTTTGTTTCTTATTTTTTTCTATTTGATCGTAGATTGGGTGTATTTGTCATAGTAACTTTGAATTTAGAATATTTGTTGAATCTTTTTTCTGATGTATGTAGCTTCATTTAAGATTTGTGTTTTTGAGTGTTCTTCTTATGACTTTGTCCATGTAATTGTTGCATGGTACACATATATATTTATTTTTCACTTCATTTGTTTTTTGTGTTGTGGGTTGAATCTTCTTTTTTAGTTTTTTCTTGTTGTCTATCATTTTTCTTCTGTATTCATTTTGTTCTGCTATATATTCTATGGTGTTTAATTCTTTAATCAAATTTTCTGTTGAGAGTGGAATATTTACGAGTCTGTGGATATATGTGGGTGAAATATTGCTATTATGTGATTCCATTGGTGGTTAGAATGATAGGGTATGATGGCGTTTGTTGTGGTAGGTTTTCTGTATATGTCAAATGAGTGTTTTGTTCTAACTTTTGTAATTGTAATGTCAAGTAAGTTTATATCTTTTTCCTGGATTTCTCCTGTAAATTTTATGGTTGGTGATAATGTATTTATGTGTTTCAATAAATTGCCAGCTTCAATTTTAGTTCCTTCAAATAGGCAGATGATGTCATCTACATATTCGTACCTATATTTTTTTTTGAACGGGTACCGTGGCTAAGAATCGGGAGTTCAGCTGGCACAACACGGTTTCTTTGCCACCGCCGCGGTGGCGCGTGGGCCCTGTAATGTAACATTAAACCTGCATTTTCTCGGTTATCCGTGGACAGATTTCGTTCACTAAAATACCGTTTGATTTGAAATTAAAATTCCAATCTTTTTTGTATCTTGTAAAAATTTTATAAAGTTAATGGGTTTTTTTAAATTTTAATCAAAAGATTTTTAACCACCGCCATTTTGAAAATATAAAAGCAAATTAAATGATACTTTGATTAATATTTTTCTCTTTGACCAATAAAATATGTGTGCAAAGTTTTGTTTTTGTATCTTAAATAGTTCTTGATATATAACGTTTTTTGTAAAAAATACAAAATGGCAGCTAGTGGCTAAACGAAGGATTTTTCAACAAATATTTATAGGTGATTTTTTGTTTATTTTGATGAGTACTGCCAACCCTTGAAGTTTGTCCCCGACTTTAATGTCGGGTGGTTCGGTTGGATCTTTTGTTAAAATATTATAATGGTTGTCTTTAATAAAGGTTTCAACTTTTTTGTTGTAATCATCTTTCTTGATTATAACTATTGCATTCCTTTTATCTGCTTTAGTAAGCATTGAATCATCGTATTTTAATTTGTCAGCGATAGAATTTATTAGTTTGAGGTCTGTTTTTGTTTTCTCTTGCACATTTCGATTTATTTTAGTATTTTTAATCTTGTTTAGTTCATGAATTAAGTTAAACCTTATGGGATCTTTTATGTTTTTTTCAGCATTACTTCTTATTGGTACTTCCAAATTTATTAAATCTTTTTCTATTGTTTTTACCTTGTGATAATAAAAATGTTGTACTTTAAAGAATTTTGTAAAAAAAATATATATATGTATATATAATTTATTTAAAAACTGTTAAGAGCATTATGATAATATTAAATCGTTTTTGTAACTAGAGTTTCATATTAAATATTTTTCCATGTTGTTGAAATTTCTAAGTTAAGTGAAGGTCGCACTAACAAAACTTTAATTAAAATATAAATACTTGTTGTGTTTGTGTTAGTTAAACTAACAAAAATTTATAACTTACTGTTTACAGAGAAAAAGAACCAGCTAGAAATAAATATTGCTGTTCCCAATACTAGCAATAGGCTTGACATAAATGTTACGGTTCCTGAAAAGAAGCAGAATGGAGGTCATTCCTCAATGTACAACAGTTTTGCCAGTAGTCATCTTAGACCTTCACGGACATTAGCACCTAAACTAACAGCTCTTGACGAGGTAAGAGCTATGCACCCATAAGGAACTAATCACCCATACACCCATTTATTAACTAATCATTAACAACTAACAACAGCTATCTTGTCAATATGAGCTGAGTTTTCAAATTTCAACAAGTTAGCTGAGTTAACATGACCACATAATTTTAATTAGACATGCATGGATATACAACAAGTCAGATTGGATATTTTTGTACAGACAGTTAAAACATTTCACAACATCATTTTAAATAATTGAAAATTATGTGACATGTTTAAAAATGATGTTTTTTTTGGTTTTATAACAATTATTGTTGTAATAAAATCCATAATATTGATTTTGTTGGTTAAAATACATTGAAAAATGTTACCTTAACACGTTAAGTAATGCAACTACACAATGTATCAATACACGCTTAAGCATGTATTGCTAAAGTGTGACATTGAGTATAAAGCAAAAACATGAAAGCATCATCAAAGCACGGAATGGCCGCCACAGAGTCTAAGCATGCTAAAATGGCAGAACATACATAAAACTTGGCAATCGGATCAACGTTCACAGTACGAGGCTGAGCTCAGCCTTCTACTAGGAACGTTGATCTGATTGCTGCATTTTCATCAGTCATCATCAGCAGTTTCTTTCTGGGCAGGTTTTTTCAATTTGATGGACTTTACTTAATATTTCTTGGTCACTATGGATTCTGAGTCGATGTTGTCTATACCAACTTTGATCAAACTTGTGACAAAGTAAATCCTTTAAAACTTATTTCCAAGCTAAATTAATTTGGGCTATAGGATTATAACCAACTTATGAGATTTTTTCTTCTTACCTTTTCAAACAAGTTCAGTATGTCTCTTTAAAGTGGTTCCTCTTCTTCAGAATTTCTGGCTTTATAAGGTGTGCGAACCTTATAAAGGTTCGCACACCTAGGGAGGTGCCTAGGGATCTCAATCTTGGACCTAAATTTCAATTCCGGGATTTCGGGATCAAATAAGGCCGATCTATGATCCAGGGTTTATCATTTTTATAAAGATAGGATGTTTTGTTTGATGAAGACACCCCTAAAATAATTTTTATTAAAGTTGTAAATTATAGACAGTTTCATCTTATAAAATCGTAAAATCTGGTAGCTTTAGGAATTTCAATAGTAAAATTTAAAAAATTAATGGCACATACAACTCACTCTCACTGCACAAACCTCCCTTCCTGAGTCGCACAGCTGTTTGCTAAACAATAGCCCAATAGCAACTAAAAATGTTGATCATTAGTTGGACATCATGTAGCACAAATATATCAAAATAAAGCTACCTGTGCTGCTGTGAGATACCTCGTTCGGGGGAATTATCTGCAACGGAAGGAAGTTTGGAGCGATAAGAAAACTACTCAGTGCTGAATCAGTATCCCAAAATAAGTTTTTTCTGTTGAATTGCGCTTCGGTTTTAAGGAAAAATGAAACTTTGAGAAAGTTAAATTGGGAAATACCAGTTTAAAGGGATATAATAAAACTAACTAATATTCATATTATTTAATTATTATTTATTATTATTATATTCAAATGTTAATGATGACATTTAAAATGTTTACAAAATCTGTGTTTGTAAAGACGACTTTTGAGGTAGTTTAAACATTCAAATCACGAAAAAATTGTAAAATAATGATTTTTTTTCAATCCCAGGATTCGGGATACCGGGATTGAGAACCCTACCTTGGCCCCATATTGCTCACAATCTTTATAGATGACATCGTTGAATCTATCCTCAACTGTAAATACCTCTTTAAGCTGATGATTTGAAATTTTTGCCCTATTAATAGAATCTCTGATAGTAAAAATTCAAGAGGACATACACTGCCATGTTGCAGTGATCATCTCAAGTTTCACATTAATAAATTTTTTTCTGTGTCTTTTACAAGAAAAGCTGATGCTCATAAATTAGTTTACAGTTATTGCTTCAGGGGTAATATTATCTCAACAAAATCCATAATCAAGGACTTGGGCATAACTTTTGATTCGTTTTCTTTTTCTCAACACGTAATTCCTCTATGTAAAATTTCACTTTCTGTTTTTGTATTTATTTGTAAATTGACTAACTTTAGGAAGTTTTGACACTATACAATGAGTATTTTCTACATGGAGCTCTTATCAACGTTTCATATTGACTCCTTAGATAAGCAGGTGCAAGCAGCCATATTGGTGTGCCTGTGTGGGCTGGTGGGTGGGTCGATTGATTGTGCGACTCTTATCCAAGCTTCAGTTCAACCACAACTCTTGTTGTCGTCTGTTTGCCCTCCACTACTGTCACATAAACCTAGAATCTAATTCACCTGTCACCGCTATGGGTAAAATTTTAAACAGCCTTGATATTAATGATGATCGGTTAATTTATTTATTAACTTAGCTAAATTTTAAAAACATGTTTTGAAGGTTTTATGTGACATTATTTTTACTAGCCTGTTATGTTAATATCTAATTATAATCATATTTGATCTTATTATTTCTTCTTTTTTCATCCATATTTGTTTATATTTAATTTATTTGTATAGGCTACCATGATTAATTTTTAGAATGTAAATTTGATATCACGTTATTTATTCTAAATTTGGTACCACAGGTTGCAGTAAGTTATTATCTAGTAAGTGGCATTGGTAGTGTGTTGGAACAGTAATTTGTTTCCATAAGAAAAATTATCAATTCAATGCAAAAATGTGTGTATGCCTGTTTTGTAGCTTTTATAAATAAATAAAAGTTGTTATATGTGAGAATCTTAATTAGAAAATGTTTCACTTTTATCTTCATTACGTTGATAACTTTTTGTTTTTAGACGTTCAAGTATGCAGAAAAATTGAAATACTCACAACTTTTAGCAGAATATCACAAAATTTCAAGATCTGGGTTACAAGACTTGTTATCGGAATCGCCAAAAAGTACACCATCACAGTGAGTTTGCAAACTACGATGATAATTATTTTTCAGCATAAACCCTTAAAGTTAATTCCTCACCTATTTATCTACTTCCTCTTCCATGTGTAGTATTCATGTAAGAAGCCAATTTTGTAGCAGGATAAAAGTTATCTACAGAAGTGAATAGAAGTTACCAGAAGTGGTATCTGGTAATTTGAGTTGAGTAATGCAGCCTTCAGGTGGTCCTTGGCCTGGTTAGCCTAGATTTGGTAAACAAACACACAACTAAAGAAGGTGTTTCCAATTAAGAATTATATTATTATGACACGTCTATACGTGTCATTCATGGTTAAATGTTGTCGCCAACAAAATTTCGGAAGGCCCGGTCCAGTGCTCACAGTGTAGTGCTGCTTCCTAGTGGCGAAGGCTGTAAGCTCACTTGGCCCCGCCCTCAGGAGTGTGCACGCACTCGTGGTAACTTCGGGGATGAATTAGTTGACGTGGCGTCGCGCATGGTGCACATCCCTCTCTCGCCCTTATTATGAACGGTTGGGGGTTGGCCGAAGGGGGGAAGGGGGGTAGCAGACGGCAGCGCTCCTTTACGGGGAACCATGCACTAACTCCCCAAGACGATTTGGGGACCACTCAAGTCACTACAGCTTGCGCATAAGAATGACACGTCTATTAATAATGTATAGTCAAAGATAGAACTACCAATAAGAATAAAAGCTATAAAATAAAAAATGAATGAGAAATTTTTTGTTGGTTAATGCTAAATATAGCTATAGCCAATTAGCCAATAATATAATTAACAGTATTCTGGTAATCGGCATCGACGACGACATTCAATATCGAGATTCAATATCGTATTGAAGTTTATCAGTAACTGAAATAATAATAATTACGAGGTATGTTGCAACCGACCAATGACGTTGTTCCATTATTTTAAAAAGGATACGAATTACATAATTTGTTGTCTGCACTTTTCTGTTCGATTCAAGTTGTTTCTGTTTAGTCTCAAGTTGTACAAAATGATTCATTATTTAATGTAGCATGAGCCATCAGGTTGTGTTGTATGTATTCTTGGTAGGGTTGGGTCGATTCCAAATATCGATTCTCGATTCCACAGATTCTCAGGGTTGGAATCTGAAATTGATCGTCTAGTTGATTCCAAGGGTTTGTCGTACCGCCGCCTACGAATGGCGAAAGAAAGAATTATGTTCGTTTTCCTCGTAACGATGTTGTAATAAGATAGAGTCATCATTGTTTTGAAGAAACTTGGATCAGGAAACCAATCGTCTCCCTGCCAACTCAAAATTATTATTCACTTCCAGTTTATTGTTGTAGCCGCGTAAATGAAAACCAATATTTCATTTCAAAGCAATCGGATATCCGGCTCCAAAACAAAAGTAACAAGTACCCAGCAGAATTCAATAAATATCCTATAAAAGATGAGCATTAACACTCAACCTTTTCGTTTCAAATTACATTTTCAATACAAAATATCTGCTCGAACACAAAAGTGCAGACGATGAATGACATAATTTGCATATATATATATATATACCTTACCTACCTTACCTATGTGGCCACTCAAACCGTAAAAGGTTTTTGGCCTCGCCAACAGCCGCACGCCATCCGTCTCGATCCTGCATGAGGTCTGGTGCAACATCAAGCTTCAAGCACCTGATCCCACCACCGTAGTCTTGGGCGCCCCAGTGGTCGTTTGCCTCGTGGAAGATGCTCTAAAGCTATTCTTAATGTGGAGTCCAGCTTCCTTCTATTAACGTGACCAGCCCATCTCAGTCTTCTGCTTTTGATTAGAGCAATGATGTCAGGATCTTGATAGAGAGTTCTTAATTCCCTGTTGGTCCTTATCCTCCATGTACCTTGATCATAAACTGGTCCAAGTATTGAACGAAGGACTTTGTTCTCAAACACCATAAGTTTCTTTTCCGATTTCTTGGTAAGTGACCAGATCTCAGATCCAAATAATACTATAGGTAGAATCATACTCTTGTACAGCCTTAATTTAGTATTTTTAGAGAGTATCTTACTCTTGATCAGTTTCTGAAGGGCCCAATAGCATCTATTCCCCTGCAGTAGTCTAATTTTAATTTCGGTCTCTTCATTATTCTTTTCGTCTATGGTTACACCCAGGCATTTGAAGTCTTGGCATCTTTGGAAGGAATAACCGTTAACCGTCAAGGTGTTTCTGTGAATATCTGGACTTCTACTAACAACTAAGTATTTGGTTTTTTCTTCACTTACGTTAAGTCCAACTTTCTCTGCATGTTTTAAAAGTGATTCCACCAGGGATTTCAAACTATCATAATCTTCAGCTACTAAAGCTATATCATCAGCAAATGCTAAAATATTGATTTTCCGTCCAAGTAGAACTCCAGAATTAAGTTTTCCAGTCTCTTTGAGAGTCTCTTCTAGGGCAAGATTGAAGAGGAGAGGAGATAGACCATCGGCCTGCCTCACTCCTGTGTTTATGTTAAAGGCTTTGCCATATTCACCATTAATTCTGAATTTTCCTTTTGAGACATTTATACACGCTTTTGCTAAGTTTATTAATTTTGCTGGGATCCTAAAATCCCTCAATAGCTTCCTCATCTTACTTCTATTAATACTATCATATGCCTTTTTAAAATCTACAAATAAAACGTGTACACTTTTATTAAATTCCCAGTATTTTGATAGTACCGTAGAACCTCGATTATCCGGGGTAATCAGCGGGAGAGGGGGCACGGATAATTGAAAACACGGTTAATCCGAATTAAGAAAATAATTCAAAATATTCACGTAAAAACCGCCCTAGTTTATTATTAATACATTGTTGTAATAATTGTTAATTATTAATACATCATTAGTTGTCAGCACGCTTTAAACAGATCTTCGTCATTGATAATTTAGAATGTGGGCATTTTGTTATCGCATACAAACTATTATCTTATTTACAAAGATTATAAACAACTTAATTTAATTAAAAATATTACAATATACAGACAAACTAACAGCTAAATTGAAACGATAGATTTAATGAAATGAATTGAAAAACTAGTTCAAAACTGTAACTCATCAACAGAATAATCAAAACTGGCAACTAAAAAATCAAGTCAGCTGAGCTGTTGTTCAAACAAAACACGGCTGAGGGGAGGGGTGATGACTCATCGACTTCTGGCAGTCTCCTTCCTTCCTTATCTCTCTTCCTTTGTCCGTCTTCTCTCTCCCCGCTCACACACATGCGCAGTATCTATTGCGCAATCTAGTGCATGTGTCGTCATGGCCACGGGCCAATCAGATACTGAGTTGTGTTGTGAACAGCTGTGTAATGAAGGAATATTGATAGTCTGGCGCTTGCTTATTTCGTCAGAATGTTGATTGATATTTTATTTTTCATTCAAGTTCGTGTTTATCTACTCTTTAGTTAATACCCAGAATATTTTCATTAAAATTATTATAATAATGTTCAGTTTGTTACAAAACTAATTTTACGTTATTATAGAGTATTATTATCACGTATTTGAGATTTAAAAAGTTTTCATGAGAAAATTGACAATGAAAAACTTCTTTTAAAATAATAATTTTTTGCCAGTTTTGGACCCCGGTTAACCCGCCGCACCGGTTGATCCACCCCCAGATAATCGAGGTTCTACTGTATTTGCTTTAAGATAAAGAGCTGATCTGTTGTTGATCTTTGCTTTATAAAAACCTGCCTGATGATTTCCAATGGTGTTTTCTGAGTATTGCTCTAGTCTGTTATTCGATATTTTTGACAGTATTTTATATGTGGTGTTTATCAGTGATATTCCTCAATAATTAATGCAATCTAGCTTGTCCCCCTTTTTGTATAAGGGACCACTGCAGTTTTCCAATCTTCAGGTATTTCTTCTTTGCTACATATAACACATATTAATTTGTGTATTCTCTTAAGGAGGTCCTGCCCCCCAGCTTTTAAAATTTCTGTATATAAACCATCCTCTCCAGGAGCTTTGTTATTTTTTAGGGACTTCAATGCTTCTTCTACTTCATTTATGCATTGCTCCATTTCTTCTGTCTCTTCTGTTTGCACATGTTTCTAGCTCATCTGTTTCTTCTCGATTTAAGATCTCTTCTCCATTAAGAAGTGCTTCAAAATATTTACTCCATAAATCCAGTAGGGGTGTGCGATGCAGCAAAAAAATTTTGATTCGATACAAAGAATTCCGATACGAATCGATGCGATTCGATTCAATACAACACGACAAACACACAACACAATTTCCTGTAAAACAGAAATCATATAACTGAAGATAATAAAAAACCATGGAATTAAAGCCAAAAAATATATTATTAGACTATTCAATAATTTTTACAGTTCATAATTAGTTTGATAATTTTTAGTTTGATAACTTTCAAGATCCAAAGATTTGTGTTAAGGTATTTTATCCATGTATATTATATCAATAAAGCAAAGTTTACTAGGATTTCCAAGATTTGCTAAAATTTTTAATAACTTGGAATACGTATAGCTAGCCTTGACGAGACTAAACAAGAATTATTTAAAAAATTAATGTAGGTCTACAATTAGTAAAAATATATATATATTATAAACTACTAAATTAAATAAAAAACTATTGTATGACAAAAACAAATATATCTCTAGTTTTAAATTTTGATACAATTTCAATATTCTCTTGTATAGGTTTAAAAAAATAATATATCTTACAAATTTGGAAATGAGAAAAATAAAATATATTACTAGAGGAAATGAGTAGTATTGTAGTGAAAACTATAAATAAAAATTCAAAAAGTAATAAATAGAAAATATAAAAACAGAAGTAAACTGTTATTTAAAAAAAATAGTTTTAGTATCATCCATTTCAAATGGTTAGTTTCTAATCAAATTCATATTTTAAATTTAAAAATAAATTAAAAGTAAATTTCTTAATTAATTAAACACACACAACCTAATTTGATTGCTTATTTATTAAATCTCCTCAGATTAATGATTATTTAAAGAGAAAACATAAAACTCAATTTTTAACTAAATCATACTATGTAGAGAAATGTAAGTATTTGACCGAAAAACAAAATAATGAAGTTGCTCAGTCAGTTCCAAATATCAACAAACTCCCTTGTCCCGGAGCAAGGCTCAAGGTCATTTTTATTACCTACTGCCGCTATTGTCTGACCACCTGTCCATTTCGCTTATCTCATAACAATAATAGCTTACACCCGATTTAACTGAGAATCACAAATTTAATGTTTTTATTCATGATTCGTCATACTGATAAAAATTTAGTATGTACATTATAATAGACAATTTAGAATAATGTCAAATACTCAAGGTTTAGTTTTTGGAATAAATATTATTAAAAAACTATGGATCTACTTTTTTGCTTCGTAAGAAATGCAATGGAAGCTGTCAATTGATACTGCGATGAAAAAGGAGCCATTATTAAAAATACACTAAACAAACTATGATTTAAATGAATACAATTCAATTTTGGTTGTTAATATGTTTTGATGTATTTTTTGTTACTATTGATGTCTGTTGTGTCCAGCGGAGGAATACCTAACCATAAACAACTTCCATTAAAATTGTAATCTTCACGTCACGTTAAAAACTTCTCTGACTTGTTTTGTGAATTTTGAGAAAGGATTTAAAATCAGTTTGAATAACAAAATAAAAAGGAAAATTGGATTGCACAAACATAGACATTAAATAAATCTGTTTCAAAACCTGAAAATCTGTATAAGCTATGCCATTAGGATCTACACGCGCTTCCGCACATCGGGACTCGCTCGATGCATCGGGACGCTCGATGCACGATGCATCGGGATTTCGATTACCTCTGTATCGAATCGCGATTCAATGCATAGAATCGAATCGAATTGAAATTTCGATACATTTTCGATGCATCGCACATCCCTAAAATCCAGTACTTCTTTCTTGTTACAGGTAATGTTACCATTGTTGTCCTTTATTCCGAATGTTTTTGCAGTGTAGCCATTTTTGAAAAACCTCACTGTACAGAAAAATTCTCTACTATTGTTTTGAGTTCTGTGTTCCTCTGCTTTTTGAATCCGTTTATTGACATACTCTCTCATTGCTGCTCTAAATCTGCTATTTACTTCTCTATTACACGCATTATATAGTTGTCTATGTTCTGGGCTTTTGTCTGAGAGGTATGCTTCTTTGGCTTGTCTCCTCTTTTCGACTAGTTTCTGATAGTCTTCCGAAAACCACGGTTTTGTCTTTTCTGTTTTTCTTTTAATCCCCACAACTTTCTCTGCTACCTCTTGAACCGAATCCTTGATTTCATTCCATTGAACTGTTTCCTCTTTGTAATTATTTTTTTGGTTGTCGAGAACTTGAAATCTATTTGCTAAATCTCTTTGAAAACTAGACCTCACAGTTTGGTTTTCCAGTTTTTCTGGAAAACCAGTTTTTCTGTGTGCCATCATCACAGCCACTATAATATAGAATACTAGTGTTACCCGGCGAACTTCGTACCGCCTAAAACTAATGTATACAATTTTATAGAACCTTTCAAATCATTTCATCACAGCTTATAATTTTGTAAACACTAAATTTATAAAACCTGACACTGCACCATTTTCTGCCCTCTGGATCGGAGCCCTTTGGTATATTCATTTCAATTCTATTCTAGTAGCCTGAATCAACTTGTAGTAACAGTAGAACATTATTGCAGAAATTGTTTTCGAAAAAGGGGTCTTTGTAATTGGGTCAGTTTGAGGGATGGAAATGGAGTAACCATCCTCACCATAGCAAAACATCAGAGGATACTGCAAATCATCATACGATATGTGAGTTTCACTAATACGCTGCAGTCTATCTGATCTACTCTTCAATGTCTCTTTTTTCAAATTCTTGGCCTACAATAACTGCACCAACTTCTCCTGTTACTGGTTCATTATACCTGCCTCTATGGGCATCGACAGACTTTTTATCCGCAAGAATGACCATTTTGAACTGTCTACCTGGTTCTGTCTCACTTTCAATGGCACATTCAAAATCCATAATATAGTTGTTACAATTGTGAAGCATATTCTGCAATTGTTGGACCAATGCTGGTTTGACTCCTGCCTGGTATATACTTACAACGTGCCGTTGTTTCCTTGCTGTCATCACCGATAAAATACAGTTAAAAAACTGATGGTAGTCATTGTTGGATGACGGCAATAAGCTACCAATTAAATGGTATATTTGACCTTGTACTTTAAATGTTGGCATAAACCCACTTTCAACGATTTGCTTAGCTCCAAGAGATATCATTTGAAAAGCGCTGTTGTATTTTCTGGAGTTGTTACGGAAATGCTCACTTTCGGGATGGTCACCCACACAATGAGGCTATGAAGTGGTTCAGGTCGCTTTTCAAGATGTCTTACGCAAACCCTCCCACTGCTGCAACACAACCCCTTTGACTCGTGTTTCCATTTTAATGCCTTACAATAAATGCATACATTATTCTTGGCTCCAATCGCAATAGTCTTATCTGATTCATAACAGATGTCATGGTCATATTTAAATTCAGAGTGCTGTTTGCAGTCCACAATTTGTTTTTACGATGCTGGCGTTTTTCTTTATTTCTGTCATATTTTGAAACTGCAACCCTGTTTACTTCTGGATTTTTGAGTGTGTATCTTTTAACAGCCACTCAATTTACCTCAGGGTTTTCTTGCGTGTTCTTCTTAACTGCAGCTTGGTTGACTTCTGGATGTGTCTTTTTAGCTGCAGACTCACGTAGTTGTTTTAACCCATCAACTGGCTATTAAACTGCGTGTATTGGCAGGCCATTATTTGATGATTTGCAAGGGTATTTTTAAAAAATCATGAAAAATAGTAAATATGGTCAAAATTTATATTATAATATATCATTTTCTTCACAATTTATCTTACTTTAGAATGAAATATATTTTATAATTATATTTTTAATTTTATTTTTATATTCATAGTTTATAAGTGAAAAAAACATTTTTTTCAAAAAGTAAAGGGGGGAGACCATCCCCCCTAAATAGTTAATATGGTATAAATTTTATTTCCAAAATATACAAACTGTCATAAATTTTATCTAGTTTTTAAAAATATACAGTTTGATTGACTTTTACACTTCTATATGTCTATAATAACACCATAACCGAGAATTGGCAATTTTTTAAAAATCGGTATCACCATAGTAACACTATAATAGTTGGCAAATTTACTCAATTTTTCACTCTCAAACAATATTTCTCTAATGTCATTATATCGATCTACATAGTCTCTATCTATTTCAAAACATTTATATAAAAACAAGAAATTTAATTATAAAATATGATAGGCCTACGTATTCAAAAACACAACAGACTATTTTTATTTCAGAAAGGTCACCCCTTTCTAATTACATAGCTAAATATAGATTGTTTTACAGCAAAACGAAGCTAAAACTTTACAAATATAATAGTCAAAACATATATTTACTTATTCCAAGAAATAAGTAAGCAATTATCACTCATAACCAAACTGAAACATTAACTTCGGCGAACGTAAACAGAGATCTCATTGACGAACGACGCATTTGAAAAGTAGCATTGTTTTCTTTTTCTCTTCTCCAGCTGAACAAAATTTAATCCCTATTGAATGGTATATATTGATAGATTGTTTTATCCGTAATTTAATGAAACCAATATATCGTCGACCATACATTTATTTGACTATAAAAAGTCGATAATACGTAGCGATGTTTGACCGTCGCAAAAGCGACTGTCACCAGTTGTTGAGAGTGATAGACCGTCGCTTTTGCGACGGTCACCAGTTGATGGGTTAAACGTGGCAAATTCGAGAATCGCCCTCTCCGCTTGGTTATTTTCTTGTTTGTTTACATCTACATTGTCTTCCTTATGTTGTTTTATAGGGAGGTTCTTCAGGTTGTGAAGAAGGTTTTCATTTTAATCTCTCAGGTGTTAGTTGCACTGTTTGTTCGGTGTCGTGTTCATCAAAGTTTACCATTTTACTTCCATTGCTTGGTAATCTTCCAGTCATTTTGACAGGTGTTGCCTTGAGAACGTCAAAGTTCCCACTACTAAGACTTCCACTAAACAGTATATGGTAATTTGGTACTCTCAAGCTGAACCTTCTCTTCCAAAGCTCTGGAGTAAAATACCATTGTGGTGCACTATGAATACACAGTGGTAAATGTCAGAAGCTGCAATTAACTCGCATGCTGAACAATATGTAGTTGGTTTTAGCATCTCAATCCAATAGTGTTCAGGTGAGGTATAATTTTCTCCTTTTGAAACATGATTTAAAATTTAAAATTTATGCCAATTAGCCGAAACGTAGGTTACAATTTATCCCCTGTCTTCATTTGTGAACAGATTATTTCCATGAAGTAGATAGCATGTTGCGTGAAAGACATGACCCGTCTGGGGGCATTACAACAACACTAAGCAGAGAATTGTTTTTAAAAGATTTTGATCAAATATTGTATAAAAAATAAGAGAAGAAAACTATGAAAATCACTAAAATTATTTAAGATCAAAGATCACAATTCAAACTGAAACCGTATCACAGTAAATAAAAAACATAAACAAACCAACAAAACCAGCTGTATGCTGAAGTTTGACAGTAATAAATAGAATAGATTATCTTCTTACAATTTTTCTATATGAATGACTTTTTATACCTAGTCCATTATAAAGTGATTTTTTTAATAGCTCAAAGTACAACCTAATTTGACTTTAAAATTACATAGTTAAATTATTATTATTTCTATGTTTTATTAAATAAATTAATATTATATTCATAAAGTATTTAGATGTCTTTGGGTTAGTGTTTTCTGTATGTTTTGCTTGCTTCTTTGGCTTGACTCAACGGTAAAGTTCAAACACTTGCTTTTTAATATGGTAACTTTAAAGACGTTTAGGGTAGAGATTTATGGGAAAATCGTCACAAAAACTATTAGACTTTCCTATTTTTAATCTAAAGAATATATACGTGTATATCCAAAGTTTCACCTCTCTAGCTAGTCGGGATGTGAGAGAATTATTAGTGATGAGTGAGTGAGAGCTTTGACGCACACACACGCGCGCGTGCACACACACACACACACACACACACACACACAATCAAATATTCTATAATAATACAAAATAAGGTATCAACCTTTTAGACATATCAGATAGCAAAAGCAAAATATAAAAATATACAACAGCTGATTATTATTATTATAATAAACGTAATTTGTATAAACATTGTCATTATTTATAATTCCGCCAACAAATAAACATTTGATTTTTAATCATAAAACATAGTCACAAAAATTCGTTCTGAGAAATATTACATTTATACAGTAATTAGATACCATTGAATACTTAATTTTTATGCTTGCTTCTTTAGCTTGCTCAATGGTTCAAATAAAAACAGCTGCTGTTTAAATCTTAAAAGGTAAGATACATATGTTGGAATCCAAAACAAAATTATTTCCCCATAAGATTAACATGGGAACTTTGAAGGCGTATAGGGTAGAGATTTATGGGAAAATCGTCACAAAAACTATTAGACTTTCCTATTTTAGGCCTAAAGAATCAGTATACCAATTTCAGCCTCCTAGGTAATCGGGAAGTGGGAGAATTAGTGATGAGTGAGTCAGGGCTTTGAATTTTATATATTAAGATACTCCTGTGAATTCAATTTACCGTTAAACGGCCATCTTGTCTCTTGGAGACCGACTATATCTAGCTGGTAACTACTGATTTCTTTAATGACTAGATCCGTTTTCCCTGGGGTTGCCAGAGTTTTAACATTCCACGTACCAAATCTCAAGTCCTTAGAATGGAGCTAGGGTCTATATCCATTATTTCTATCCGATTCCGAGGCTGACTGTTGGTGTTTCTGGACAGACATTTTTTCCAGGATAAGGTTGTCGACCTTACGCCCAACCCCCAACCTGGAGGACCAGGGGTTTGTTTTCAGAGTCAACTTCTCCTAGGTTAGTGGCTTTCACTGCAGCTGGAAGATCCTAACCTGACCTCGGTGTTAAATCAGAGTTTCCTTCTCCTAGCCTTTGGGTTCCCACTCCTATCGTACAAGGCAGTATATATATATATATATATACATACACATTATTATTAAATTAAAAGAACTCGAGCTCCCTTTAAACATTTTATTTTCATGATACACGACACGTGTTTTGTATCTTACAACAGAATTCGAAACACATGTCGTGTATCATGAAAATAAAATGTTTAAAGGGAGCTCAAGTTCTTTTAATTTAATAATAACTATATTAGCTGCCCTTGCTTGTGAAGTACATAATCAAATATATATATATATATATCCTACCCTATGTATTTTCTCCTATGTTTGGTGTTGTGACTAGTGAAACTGATTTACTAATACAGTAGGACTGCGCTGAGGAGTGTAACGTTCTAGCCATTCGGAAGTACTAGGGTTCGAATCCCGATCATGAACAATCTCAATTAGGCTTGCAAATGTGTGGTATAGAGGAGAGGGGGTCAACCTGAAATAATTGGTAGCCAGCTTGGCTGGAATTTGATGGCATTTGTAGGCTTAACCCTTTAAAGAGTACCGTATTTTGCGTCAAAATAGGATTGATGTTTTAAAATGTCTTTTTTATGGTTCTGCAAATAGAAGTAGCGTCTAAAACGTCATTTGACAAAATTTTTTAAAATACATATAACCTGACATAAATTGATTTATAAGCTTTAAATCGATAATTAAAGACACGTAGAGACACGTGTTTTCGGTAGGTTGTGGGTAATCTGCGGAGGGTTTCTTCGGTCACGGCGGGAAGTTTCGGCGGAAAAAGTGGTGGTGCGGCATGAAGTTTTATTATACCTGTTACTTATTAGTAACTAAATAAAAGTGAAAGCGTTCTACACTCCCCTATTATTGACTCCAGTATCTCTGTAGCTGAGAGTTATTCGTTTGCTTAACATCACTCGGTCCTTTCTTTAGCTACTTTATTGAAAATTGAAAAATCGATTTAAAAAAAATTCTCAAATGTTCATTTTAGGGCATTTGAACCTAAAACGGGTTTCTAACTATATTTACTCCATGTCAGAATGTATTTTAGTGGAAAAATTTTTTTTACTCTTTTGAGGTGTGTTTTGAGTTTTTCCCTTACTCCTTAACAGCTCTCAAATAATGATGTTTTAAAACGTCATTACTCCTTAAAGATTTAATTGGGATTGCAGTGGGACATCTGTTTTGCTTTTGGGGTTAGTGGTTATAAGGGGGCGTGTTTTATGCTTTTAGATAAACATAATTTAGTGAATAGTACAGATAAAAGGAAAAGACTTGCCAGTTCTTGGGTTAATTCGGAGTTCTACTGTATCTAACAACCAACACTAATTCCTATGTGTGGTACTGAGTTACTAGCAATTAAAACTACTTTCCTAATGTGTAACAAGTGGTGAGTGCAGTTTACATCCAACACAATATCAATTGGGTCTTATGCAAGAATAGCTCATCATACAAAAACACAATTGGATGGAATCATGCCCAACCAATATCACACAGAAACAAGGTGAAAAACTAATTATATCAGCTTATAGGTATGTTAACAATAGGCTAGCAGCAAAGAGCTATATCTTAATATATAGCTGCAAGATTCAACAACTCAATTGAAAGCCATGACTAAACATAAAATACAAATGCATATCCGGCTAACAATAACAAACATAAACTATATGAAAAATGTAACAACAGCTAAATGATAAATAAATTTGCTTTTTAAAATACAACAAATAGGCCAGAACAACAGACGTAGAACGTATATCAACAATAATAATATTTTAGTGTTTAAATAAAAAATAACAAGTCAATAGACCTATCGACTATAAACATTGTAGTTATTTATTATTTGTCCAACATATAAACATATGATTTTTAATCATAATCAATAATCCCCAAAAACTACTAAATATTAACGTGGATTTTTATACAGTATATTTACTTTTTAGTTTTTTATTAATGAATGATTCAGAAGGCATAGGATAGTAAAGCATATTACTAATTGTTTATATCTTTTTTGTTTACATTTGAAAAAATGGCAGTTTAAATAAAGTTTCAAATCATTTAATCACATCTGTTAATTTTTTAAACACTAAACTTATAAAAGCAGACATTGCACTCTTTTATGCCCTCTGGGTCGGAGTCCTTTGTCGAATTTGCACCAAACTCAACAGAAACCTTCCTCGAATCATACTTAATAATGCTTGAAAGTTTCATTACAATATTTTGAGTGGTTTCGGAGTTTATAGGCAACATACAAACATATATACATACTTCCTCTTCTACATATTAATATTTTTTTTTTAATTATGAAATAAATATTAGTGTGGAGTTTTTCTTTACTACTAAACTGTCAAATTTGACATGAGCCTGTTATCCTGTCGTCTCTCACTTGCTGTAGAAGCCATTTTTATGGCAAAAAATTTGTTTACAGCATTAAATTGAACTCAATATTGAGATTATAACATAACAACTAGTTCACGAAACACCACAATGTAAATCGAAAATGAATATTGATATTCATCATATCATATCATCATATTTATATAGTTAGACAGCTCAGATCATAGCCTAAAAACTGACACCAACAACTATGTCTGTGGTGCTAGCACACAAATACTTAACATTGCCAAAAGCCTTCACTGAGCGCCACATGGCGCACTGGGTGATTGACATAGTTACAAGAAGCTAAATTTGGCACTGACTGCAGTTACCCTATTGATATGCCTGTTTTAATTTATTTGCATAGACTTTTGTTCACCAGAATATTCTGTTTAGGAATGGAACGGTGCAGGCTAATGGATTTTCAAGAACACAGATACAAAGCCCCAGAGTTGCAGCCATGGTTGATCTGACCAAGGATGAAGGGGGAGACCGTTACAAAAGGCGAACGCCCACCAACCATATCCCTGTCAAGCCATACAAACCTTGTGCTGTAGGTGATGTCAAAATGATTGAGGAACGGAAACTACCCTGTGTTAATTCTCTGGAACGCAAACTCTCCCAGAACCGTCATTTTAGCCCTGATTGGATTGATGAAATGTAAGTCGCAATTTGATTTTATTGACATATTTTGTGGCCATCTTGAAAATAACGGAAAAATTAAATTTTAGGAAAAATGTGTTGTGCATATTCTAGGGAAGGGCAGGACTGCATTTAGTGGATTTTCATTTTGGAATATGTTTTCTCACATTAGTTATGAATAACAGATTTAAAACTATCAAAAACTATCTCAAAAGGTCAGTTAATCTTTATTCTTTCAAGTTTGATTTTTAAGTGTAAATTTTGAAAATTTTTACATCATGGTGGTTTTGGCTGCACCATATTTTTAGTAAAACCTAATGATTCATTTTAGCGAATTTCCCATAGCTATTACCGTAGGCCTCATGGCAAGACTTAAGCCTGGGACCATATTATTTTCTTGTATTTAGGTGCCCAGAGACCAAAAACATGAGTCGTTAAAATTTATATATATATATTATATACATTTATAAAATAATTCTATTTAATTTATTAAATAGAAGATTTATTATAGATTTATTATATTTAATTATAATAAATTTAAAAAAAATAAATATAATTATATTTAGTGGTTACATTTTTGTACACACTTGAAAATGGGATAACCCCCCGAAACATGTTGTGTTAAAATAATACCCCCTCGCAGCAGACCTGTGTACTTAGCAAATTTCCAAATCAATAATATAATACTTTATAAAAATATAAAATGTTTGTTTAAAATGTAAATGTTGTTGTAAATATGTTTTATAAAAATTGTCCATAAACATGAGAATTATTTGCCTATTCTCCATAAGATTGACATGGGAAAGAGTGTGCAGGTTAGCTGCTGTGAGGAACACTGAAAGTAGTCATTTCTACCATAAATAATAATATTTTAATAATTATTATTTTTATAAATAATATGGGAAGTATTAATTTTTCCCTATCCTCCATAAGATAAACATTGGAACCCAAAATACAACTTACTGTGTTTAGATTTTTTAATATCTCGGTAACCGTTGAAGATAGAGAAAAACTTTAAGAAACTTAATTCTGTAGTTTTTTAAGCTGATTCCAATAGTGAAATATAAAATTAGAAATTTTTAAAAATTGCATGTGAAAAACTGATATGTCTGGTTTACGAACTCGTCCGAGCATTTGTAGGAATACACATCTTTACCAAAGTTGTACTTGATGGGACCATTTTTACGAGAGTTATCGTGTTCACAGACACATATATATATACATATATACATTTATTATTAAATTAAATGAACTTGTGTTCCCTTTAAACATTTTATTTTTCACACATTTTCACAGTGAAAAAGTACTAAGATTTGAAACGAGATAATACACGACGTTATTATGTAAAAAATAAAATGTTTAAAGGGAGCACAAGTTCATTTAATTTAATAACAACTATAGTAGCTGCCCTTACTTGTGAACAGACACACACACACACACACACACACACACACACACACATATATATATATATATATATATAAATTTTAACAACTATTGTTTTTGAGCTCTGGACACCTAAAGCCCGTTAAATAACATGGTCCTGGGCTTAAGTCTTACCATGAGACCTACGGTAATAGCTTCTTCCCTATGGAAAATTCACTAAAATGAAATAATGCAAGGGTACTATGGTATTCATTTTTCAGTATAATAATATATACAGGGCCGGATTTAAGAATTTGCAGCCTATGGGCCCAAAGAATTTCGCCGCCCCTCCCCTCCCAAAAGTGTAAATTTTCCAATCCTATAATAAAAGTGTTGAACATCAATATCTTTAAAGATGTAAATAACCAACATCATTAAATCATAACCTTACTAAATATGATCCTGGAATAACTTTAATTGCCAATTAGTACTTAGGAATGATTGGGAGATAATCAGTGATTTCCTCTTCAACTTCAAGATATCGTTTTATCTGTTAAACTAAACATAATAGGCCTCCCGGTACAGTTATTATTATCGTAATTAACATCAACAAAAGGATCAAAGGGAAATTTACAGGTTTTGCTACTTGTTGCCAACGACGGGAGTAAATAACCTCAGTCGTCCTCCATATTGGTTTTTGTCTCATTCATTATTGTCTACCAACCATTCAGAAATGAATATTGTTTACTCAATTTAAAACTACTTATCTTTTAAACTAACCACCAACCACACAAAAACTAAATCAAAACTACACATGAAATACTTACTACCTATATATGGAGACTATGCAAAGAAATATTATTTTAATTGGATAGTTACAACACGAAATGAAAGACTCAAAAACTAATGAATGATAGAATGGTTTATTGATAGTTACAATATTTTATTTATGTATAAACTTTTCAAAAAGATCAAATTCATGTTTTTAAAATTTTTTTCGTCTAGCTTTGATATTAGCAAATGCATCGATTACATCATTTAATTCAAGCTTGCACGTTAGGTCTTTTTCTATGGCTAAAACAGCTAAGTTGACTAACCTTTTCTGACCAACAGTCGATCTTAAATAATTCTTTATTCGTGAAAAAGTTGATAAAGACCATTCTGCTGCACAGTTCCTGGCCGGTGTACACAAAAACATCTACACTTATATTTGGATATACGTCCTGAAGATCTTTTGAAAAAATATATCTGTATAGTTGTGACAGCGATATTTCTTCTTTACTGGATGTATTTTCTTTGCACATCAGATGACCTTTCAAATGAAGACATTCAACAACAAAAGAAGGAGCTTCAATGTCTGTTGAGTATAATGCATGTAAAGACGTTGCAGCACATGTAATTTCAGTGGCACTGAAGTGACAGAGGTTAGACAAGAATGAGAATCTATTTAGAAACTCAGTGTAAACAGCGACTCTTTTTTAACTCAGATAGAAGCTTGTCAATTATTAGATCATAGTTCGCTTTGAGTTTGCCATCCAGGTTTTCTTCCCCAGTCTCGTTTTCTTGTTCAGAATCAGAAGAATCACTTTCATCAAAAAACTTCTTTCTTCTTCGCAATCTCGTCGGCCGATCTATGATACATTCTGCTTGAAGTTCATCATCATCTTGCACTGACCTCAGTTTTTTCTCCCCTTCAGATTTAAAGAAACTGAAGGTTTCTCTTAATTCATTGGTAAACGCGATAAGCGAACTGTAAAGAGTAACAACTGTGTTCACGTTAATTCTTGGGGATTGGACTTTTTCACTTACAGCGTTAAACTCGTGTAAAACATTTCCCCAAAAGGCAGCCATAAATGTAGTTTCTTTTGTCAAGAGCTGCTTCAAAAGTCTTTTCGCTTTACTTATGGTAATCACATTCTCTTCTTCACCGTCAAGGATGCTTTTCAGTGCCTTTATAATAGGTTCAAAATCTTGGTTTAAGCTTTTGCAGGCTTCTTCCCTTGCCGACCATCTAGTAATACTCAAAGACTTAAGAGACAGGTTTTTATCCTGTGGTTTAAAATACAACTCAAGTACATTTTACCTGTGAGTTGAGGAAGAAAAAAAGTTGTAAAGCGATTGTAATAAATCAAAAAACTGCCTAGACAAGAGACAGCACTCTACTGCACTTGATCCAACTAAGTTCAGAGAATGGGCTGAACACGGCACATAAAACATCAAAGGGTTGACTTCTTTTAGTCTTGCTTGTAGGCCTGAATAAATTCCCGACATATTTGAGGCGTTGTCAAATGATTGGCCGCGGCAGTTCTGAATATCTACACCGCACATATTTAAAAATTCAAGTACTGATTCAGCTAACTGCACACCTGTATGACCTTGATTTTTCAGGAAACCGACAAACCGTTCTTCTGGAAGTCCATTTTCCTTCACATTCCTTAAAATGAACGATAACTGGTCACTATGGGTAGCATCGGGAGTGGAATCAACAATGATAAAAAAATATTTTGATTTCTTCAGTTCCTTGAAGATTGTTTCAAGGACACTTTTTACCCATCAATTCAATTAATTCTTCACACACCGTTGAAGAAAGGTACGATGACCTTCCTTGACCCGGGTTTCCGTATTTATCAATGTGTGATTTTAAAAACGGATCAAACTTGGCTATAAGTTCCAGGCACATCATAAAATTTCCATTATTCAAATACTTCGTCATCTCCCCTTAAAGCAAGACCTCTTGATGCCAGTTGTTTAATAACACAAACTACCCTATGCAGAACTGCTCTCCAATACCTTATCTCTTCCTCAACTTGAGAAATGAGTTGCTTATTAATCGTTCCAATTTCGGCAGCTCTGTGTTTGAACGTTAATAAGCTGTCAAGATGAGCCATTGAATTTACATGTTCTTTTATACGCTGTGACCCATGTTTCCAGTCACTGAACCCTCCATCTGTAAACTGACATGAAGCTTTGCAAAATAATTTGCACGGACCACAAAACAGAGACCCCTGACTAGGAGAATACACTAAATAGTCTCTGCTAACTATATCTCCATTAGCTAGTTGTCTTTCAAACAATGATTTTGACAGGAACCTGTTTTTTTTTCGGGGTACACCCTTTTAGACTTTTGAAAATCACAATCTTTATTTTGCACGAATCCATGTTTTACAAAGTATTCTCTGTCCCAATCGTTTACTTTCCAATGCACTGGATCATTACTAGGTTTTGAATTATCAATTTCCCCAAGATTAGAAGCTTCAGATTCCGAAACTTTCCGTAGTTGATTATTTGTGTGAGGAACACCATCTTGTTTTGTGTCCACTGCATTAAACACTTTCTCGCCGAGTCTTGAGGAACTGGTGATATCGGAAGCAATACTTATGGAAATAGACGGTTCTCCGACCTGAACATTAGTCTTGAAAAAAGCATAAAGTTTCACTGTTTTGTTAATAAAATCAGCTACTTTTCTTTTTTTTCATCGACTAATTTTCTATATTCGGCACCGCTTAACCTTTTTTGACCATCCATTTTTGTAAAGAAATAATTAGAGAACTAAACGTTCTACAAGGCCTACTTAAATTTTATTACTTTAAAAACTCTCTGTTAAGAATCACATTTAACAATCACAAGAATACATATAAGTCTGAAAATATAGTGATGTCGCTGAAATTTTACACTGACACTGAATAGACAAACTTGCGTTTTAAAGCACTGTAAACAAACGTTTGACATTACTCAGAAAAAACAATATGGCGTAAAGCTAGCTTTGATTGGAAAAATAATCATTCCACATGTGCCTGTCACCGCAGTAATCCAGCTTGTGCGCATGCGCCAACAAATGAATGAATTTATACATATATATATATGTATATAATTATTTAAAAATTCACAATCTAGGGCTACTTTTAGCAATATATAAGTAATAAAACAATTAGTACCCTTTTAGCGAATTTCTCATAGGAAAGAAGCTATTACTGTAGGTCTCATGGCAAGACTTATGCCCAGGACCTAGTTATTTTTTTGTCTTTAGGTGCCCAGAGTCCGAAAACAATAGTTGTTAAAATTTATATATATATATATATATATATATATATAATCTTGATGTTTGTAGAAATGTGTCAAATGACTTAATACAATTATTCAACTGGTTTGATAAAATAATTGAAAAATGAAAATGAAAAGTCATGTGAATTTTCATTTAATAAATAGATAAACGTTTTCAAGCATTTGAGAAAATAGAAATGAGAGAACAATAAACAATAGTAAACAGTAACTAAATATTTTAATAGGTGATTGTTTTGACAGTAAATTTTAAATATGGAACATATGGTTTGGTACATTTTAAAATAAATAAATATAGAGGTTTATACATGTAATTTTTAAATGTTATTTTCAATTGAGTTGAATAGTTTTTTATCAAATTATCTCAAATTTAAACCGAATGGAAATTTTGATTTTAGAACCAACTGGTGTGCCAATTCAGAATTTCTCAAAATTAGTTGGTTACTTTTAGCATTTTGATGTGGTTTAATTTTGTGAAGGATTTTAAGCTCATAGTAACATTAAAATTTTGGTTGTGGTGAGAAGCATGATTATAAATAGGTTTCCTTTGATCTTCATGTACCACATCAAAACGATGGCCAGTCATACGAACTCGAAGTGAATTCGATGTTTGACCAATATAGTCTTTTGGACAATGTTTACATGATAGTTGGTAAATCACATTGTGGGTTTCACACGTTGACTTTCAACTATTGGGTAAACCTTGTCTGTCACACTGCTTTTGAATTCAGTGGAATTACACATAATTTTGCAAATGCCATAGCGGGGCTTGTGGCATGGTTCACAGACATGACAATTACCTAATTCTTTAGGCCGGGAATTTTTAATTTTGGGTCTCATCATGTTTTTGTAAATTTTTTGGCCTTTTGAAAACAACACGAGGTGGTCTGGTAAATAAATTTTGAGTTACTGGGGAAGATTTTAAAACGTTAAATGCTGCTTTCATTACAGTGTTAATTTTATGAAGTCCAGGAAAATACTCTGTGATAAATTTTGGGTCTTTGGAGTAGTTATGTTTGTTTACATTTTTTGGATTTCTAAATTGGTTATTTATCATTTTTTGGGGGTAGCCACTTTCAATGAAAGCAGAATTAAATTTAGATATATATTTATAAGTCAGACCTGTCACTACATAGGTATTTTGCACGAATTGACAGACTTTTTGGAATGGATTTTTTCATGTACATTGGGTGACAGCTCTGATAGTGCAAGTATTGCATTTTGTTGGAATCTTTAACATGAATTTTTTTTCAATTTATTGTTACTAATAAATACGTCAACGTCTAAAAACATGATTAATTTTGAAGAATAGTTCCAGGTAAATTTCAAACAGCAAAAATCATTCAAATTTAGCAAAAAAATTTTAAGAAATCTAATCCATGCTGCCAATCATTTCTCTCATTTCTATTTTCTCAAATGTTTGAAAACGTTTATCTATTTATTAAACGAAAATTCGCATAACTTTTCATTTTCATTTATATATATATATATATATATATATATATATTTATACATATTTTTAACTATACTTAATATAACAGTAATCCTTATAAGTGAACTTTAACCCTCCAGCTGCTCATCATTTCACTCTGGCATAGAGTATAAAAACTGCAAATACTACTAAGGACGTAGATTATAATTTCCTCTTTACAATGGTATATATAAAAGTACATTTGCGATGTACCGTGAGCCGCTACGAGAAGATTAAGTCGTGCCGGTTTTATCGCCGGGTTCCGGCGAATGGCAGTCTAGGGGGTGTACAAATTCGACGGAATCCGGCGAATGGCAACTGAAGGGTTAAAGATTTAAAAAAAATATATATATATATGTGTGTGTGTGTGTGTGTCTGTGAACACGATAACTCTTGTAAAAATGGTCCGATCGAGACCAAATTTGGTAGAAACGTGTATTCTTACATTTGCTCAGACGAGTTCGTAATCATATCGGTCAATCTGAACAGGGCGTTTGGGGGGTTTTATACCCCAAAAATTGGGGTTTTGCGTTGTCTCCGTGTAATTTTACAAATTTTCAAATTTCATCCTTTACCATTAGAATAAGCTAAAAAAACTACACAATTCAGTTTCTTAAAGTTTTTCTCTATCTCCAACGGTTACCGAGATATTAAAAAATCTAAACACAGTACATTGTATTTTGGGGCTCCAATGCTAATCTTATCCTCCATAAGATTAGCATTAGAAGGATAAGAAGGAAAAATTAATATTTCCCCTACTAATCAACAATTTCGGATGAAACTTTGTATTTAGCTTCATGTGGTTGGGATCCATACGTTTATGCTAAAAAATCATAGTTCATTTTTTTCTCAAAGCAGCAAACTTACTCTTACCCATTTTAGTCTTATGGAGAATAGGCAAACTCTTTTATTTACGTCCAGATAATTATAAAACTTGGTATATAGTCAGAATAAAAATAGTCTATGGCAAAAATGCCTACTTTTACTGTTCCTCAAAGCAGCAAACATGCATACTCTTTCCCATTTTAATGTCAAGGAGAATAGGCAAATACTCTAATTTATCAACAGCTATTGATTGATCAATCTTGTCATATACTTGTATTATTATTACCATATTATTGAGGTGGAAATTCGCTGTGCACGCAGGTCTGCTGCGACGGGGGTATTTGTTGAGCGTTAAGGTTTGCAGGAGTATCCTTTACTATAATATAAGCAAGGTTTATATATTTGCATAAGGATCTCTAAAACCGCTCTACAGAGTTTTTTGACTTAAAAATAATAAATTCTAGATGGGTCTTATAACCAGAAAAATCCTTGTGTTTTTGTTAAATTAAGTCTAAAATTGTAAAATTTAACATGTGTGGTTTTGGATATTCATATTTAAACAATCAAAATCCAAACTGCTGTTTGGACCTCTTAAAGATTAACCTCAAGATCTATTAAAAGCCTTGTTAATACAAATAGAATACAAAGTTTATTAAAAATCTAATTAAAATTATTTTTATCCAAGTTTCCTTAAAAGTGGAAGAATGTGTCAATTCATTGATACTGTTTTTAATTTTTTATACTTTATCACACCAAAATCTTTACAGTCAGCGGAAGTACGGAGAAAGGGAGCTGGTAATGAGGAGACAGGTGGAGGAGACAGAGCTCAAAAAGGAGCTCTACGCCAAGCATAATGAGGCCAAGCGAGTTGCTGCTTTAGACGAGCGAATCAGACGCCACCTGAAGATCACCGATGTGGTGCTTGATGACACTGAGTCTGAGGTGGCAGCTCTACCTGAATTGACTCCTGAGATGCAGGTATGGTTAGATTTTTTTAAAGAATTATTTATTTAGCGTTAGCAGCATTATCACTGATTGTATGACACTTAATATTTATTGTACATAATATTATTGATTGTATGTTGGGTTGAGATTTTATACTTTTTTGAGATTTTACTGCAAGAATTATGACACAAATAATAGTAAAGACATTACTTGTTACAGGAGAAAATTAAAGCTGCTTTAAGACCAAACCCTCCTGGGGATGGTGTTGTTGAAGGCTTCGGTCAGAAGATCACTAGGAGGGATATTCAAACTCTCAATGGCCTCAATTGGCTCAATGATGAGGTGAGACTACTAATCATTCCTGATAAATCTGACTATGGTTCCATTTTCTGTTCATCCTTGAACAAGGCTAGTTTTCCTATAAAATCCAATTGACTCTCAATCCTAACTAAACAAGCTTTATTTAGAAGTTCATAAATATTTATTTGCTATAATTAATACAATTTTTCATATCATAATTTCTCTACAGCGAGTGAGTGCCGACAAGATAGCAGGCTCATTTCAAAGTAGACAGTTTAATAAAAAAGAAAAACTCAACACTAATAATATTTATTTTATAATCAACCCATTTCTGTCTGGCAGAACGGTCGACGCCTGAGGCCACCTGGGCTGAACGAAAATCGAGCCTCGTTCACTACGACCGCGCATCACTATTTTTTTTTTTTTTTTCGAGGGGAAATGCTCTCATGCACCATCAGGGAGGAGAACGGTGCACTCCCCAGTGTGTGGGATTCGCACCCAACTAAAACCCCCCGCCTCAGGCTGTTGACCACTTCGGAATAACCTATTAAGGCATGAACCTCAAAGTGGAGCCTCGTATTTAAAGCTCAATGAACTTCAACTCCGATTTAGCCTTCTGAGAGAAGATCCAGGATGTTACAGATCTTCAAGTTTCTTTCTCTTGAGAACTTTCTCCACGAAGGACGTGATGAGAGTCCAGTTCTCAAGAGATGTCACCATTTTTTCTACTGCGGTCTCCGGCGTAAATTCACCAATCTCCAGCAGAAGCTGCCTCCTTAGAACTGCCCACCGGTCACACTGGAAGAACGTATGAAAAGCGTCATCGTGAACACCGTCCCCGTAAATACAAGTCGGACTGTCCACTTTGGCCATCTTGTGAAGATAGGCTCGGAACAACCCATGTCCGGTGAGGAACTGCGTGATGAGGAAATTTATTTCCCCAAACCCACGATCAACCCACACAGACAGGTCCGGAATGAGTCTCCGCGTCCAAGCCGCTCTAGACTCATTTCGCCACCTCTCTTGCCACTGGTGCATGGAGGCCTCCCTGGCCAACCGTGTCGCTTCCCTGGCGCCAAGTTCGGACTTGTCCTTTCCTGGGCCAACAGGTCGATCGGGACAACACCAGCTACCACCAGTGCAGCCGGCTCCGACACCGTCCGGTAAGCTGAGGAGATCCTCAACGCGGCTCTCCTTTGCACCGCTCCCACCTGTTTGCGGTAGCACTCCCTCTTGAGAGCGTCCGCCCAAATCTCACTTCCGTAAAGAAGGATTGAATTTGTGATGGACAGAAGGAGTTTCCGCTTGTCCGCTGATGGGCCGCCAACATTCGCCATAAGACGACTGAGCGCGGTCGTAATCCTTGCCGCCCTCTCTGACACATACTTGATTTGTTCTCTGAAGGAAAGCTTGGTGTCAAGTATAACCCCCAGGTACTTCACGGCTGGCTTGGAACGAATATATTCCGTGTTGACACGAAAGTCTACCAAAGTCGTAATCTGACGCCCTGTCATCATGACAATCTCCGTTTTCTCGGTTGCCAAGCTCAGGTGGTGATCCTCCATCCAAGAAGAGACATATCTCATCGTTTCATTAAGTCTCCACTGGGCACGCTGGACGTTTCTTGCGACAATAACCGCCGCAATGTCGTCTGCATAACCCACCAGAAAACATTCTTCAGGTAAGTCCAGTCTAAATATACCATTGTATGCAATGTTCCAAAGATCTGGACCAAGGATGGAACCCTGAGCGGCACCAGCGGTGATAGTCTTCCGACGAGGACCCTCCGACGTCTCAAAGATTAATTCCCTGTCCCTCAAATAGCTTCGGATGATCTGAAGCAGATATTCAGGAACGTGGAACATTTCCTCCAAAGAGCTCAAAATGACGGACCAGCTTGCACTGTTGAACGCGTTTCTCACGTCTAAGGTGACGAGCAACGTGATACAGCGGGAGTAATGATTTCCTCGCTGAGCGTTTCTGGCAGCAACTACAACCTCCTGAATTGCTCCGATGGTAGAACGACCTTTCCTGAATCCGTGCTGCCTGTCTGACAGCCCACCGGCAGCATCGACCGCAGCCAACAGACGGGGCTTTATCAGTCTTTCAAGAAGTTTTCCGGCTGTGTCTAACATACACAAGGGTCGAAATGCCGAGGGAGTGCTTGGTGATAGCTCCTTGCCCTTGCCAATCAATGTCAGGCGTTGGAGCTTCCATCTGCGACAGAAAACTCCCTCGCGAAGACAACGATTGTACATGTTCAAAAGAAGAGAAGGGCAGGTACCAGCAACAACCCTGAGCACCTCAGTCGGAACACCATCCGGACCAGGAGCACTGCCAACACGCATTGACTTGACCGCCACGCACAACTCCGCTTCCGTGAACAAAGGAACTTCCGGAATCGCCTCCGCATACTGCTCAACCGCTCTGCAGGGGTGATCGGGAAAGAGGGAATTAACGATGTTTTCCATCGTTGGTGGGTCGAAGACAGGGCACGCTGTTTTGGCTCAAAGCTTACGCAAAACGAGTCTACCCGAGGCCCCAGGGATCAAGGTTAACATCCCTCCTCAATTCTTCCCACTTCTCCCTCTTCCTGCGGCGGATAGCTCTCTTCAGGGTAATTCTTGCCTCCCGGAATTCCAGAGCAGCTGGAGCAGCAGCATCGAAGCCTCTCCTCCTGGCTCTGACCAACCTCCGTCTGCAGCGGAGACAAGCTCTTCTCAACGTCGCAATCTCGTTCGTCCACCAATACACTGGCTTCCGTGCCGAACGAGACGTATACAATCACTTTTAGCAAGAAAAAAAATTATTACTATTTGTTAAGTGTAAAACAACTTTATTTACTCGTGTATACCCTGAAGTACTGTATTGTAGGCCTGCATAAAGATAATTTTACAAGCTACATTCTCAATTTTAAATACTGATCAGGTAATAAAAAATGTAATATATACTGTACAGGTTAAATTTACATAATAAAAATACTGATCAGGAAGTAGAAAGATAGGCTACAAACAATTAAAAGTACAGTACAGTACCTCAAAAACAGTGAAAAGTCATAAAGGTTTAAAGAAATCTTTGACAGTTTTCTGCTTAATCTTGCTGGATCGTTTCTTAGCTGCCAAACTACGCAGTCGACGCAACATAATGATGTCTGCTGGAGTCGTGTCGTCTTGCTGCTAAATGTAGTGCAGGGCCTTCTAGATTGCATCTAATCCCTCGGTGTGGGTGATTTTTTCCTCTGGCTCTGTATCGGCTGATCCATCGCCGCCGTCTTCACCGTTTTTGCTCTCCTTGTTTTCTTTGACTAAACACGCAATTGCTTCGTCTGACAGTTCGAAGTCTTCGTCATCATTCATCCACTGACTTATATCATTTTCAGTTATTGCCTCGGCAACTGGAATCCTGCTGAGTAGATGAATTAAAGGCAGGTCATCTTCATCATCTTCACAAAAAAAAAGTTTAAGTAGCCTCGGTTAACACGGAACCTCGGTTAAGTGAGACTCGGTTAAACGGGACTCTACTGTACTTTTGTTTTACTTTATTTTATTTTATTTTCAAAAGATTCCTTTATTTCACTTGGCAGATCTACTTCTAGTTACCTGCAGTAATAAATAGTTAATGATAAATCTTTAAATAATAATCATTATAACTGTATTATCATCAATAAATACAATCGCTAAACGAAATGTGCGAACGAAAAAATAATTTACTGTCAATATCTTTTATCATCTTATTTAGTGTCAAATGTTCCCATTTGACACTAAATAAGATGATAAAAGAGGACGCCAACACCATCTATTGGATGAGAAATGAACTAGAACACCTAACGGCGGAAAAAGGAACTACGACGAAATATAAGCAGGCAACGCACATTGTTTGCTCATAACCACCCCGCGGCCCACGCCGTGGGACGCACGGCGTACATCATTAGACATCTGTCTAGCGAAATACGCTGACGTACAATGTACGTCATTAGACGGGAATGGGTTAAAAAAGTAAACATCTTAATATTTAAAAGAAGAAGTATGTATGTACGTTTGTATGTTGCCTGTAAACTCGGAAACCTCTCGAAAGATTGTAATGAAACTTTCAAGCATATTTGACCCTTTGAGGACTGACTGACGATATTTCCTCAGTACTGTTACTACCAAAAGAAACTGCAGTGACTATAAATTGTCAGTAGCTTTTACTGCAAAAAAACCCCACTGACAAAAAATCGTCAGCTAGTAGTTTTTCATACAGTATATGCTCTCTGGCACATTTTAATCTCATTTCAATTTAACTCATTTCATTTGAGATGTTTTTGGTTTCCTCTTTTACTGTCTGGAAGGTTTGTTGTTGTAGCTATAGCTAGAAATAAATATAATGTGTTTGTTTGATTTTCAGTTTGTTTGTCTGCTGTGAACGAAATAACACATTGCGTATCACATTTTCTATGATACAATTTTTATACTTGATTAAAATCCCATGAAAATGTTTAAACACACTCTAACGTGTTTTTTTATACGCATGAGTATAATGAAAGTAATAATTTTATTGAGTTTCCTATGCAAATATTATTCTTGATTTGTTATCTGTGGAAAGTTAGATTTAAAAATACCCCCGTCGCAGCAGACCTGCGTACTCAGCGAATTTCCAAATCAATAATATAATAATAATAATATATGACAAGTTTGGTCAAAATCTGTCGATAAACATGAGAATTTTTGCCTATTCTCAATAAGATTAAATTGGGAAAGAGTGAGTAGGTTTGCTGCTGTGAGGAACACTGAAAGTAGCCATTTATACCATCAAAAATTTTATTTTTAACATTTATACCAACTTTCATCAACATCTGTCCATAAATATAGGAGTTTGCCTAATCTCCTTATGATTAACATGGGAAAAGAGTATGCAGGTTTGCTGCCATGATAAACACATAAACTATGATTTTTTAGAACAAATGTATGTATCTCAACCACATGAAGCTAAATATCAAGTTTCATCCAAAAATATTAGATAATAAGTGAAAAATTAAATTTTTTTAATCCTCCATAAGATTAACATTGGAGCCTCAAAAATACAACGTACTGTGTTTAGATTTTTTTATATCTCGGTAACCGTTGAAGATAGAGAAAAACTTTAAGGAACTTAATTGTGTAGTTTTTTAAGCTGAATGCAATGGTGAAATATAAAATTAGAAATTTTTAGAAACTACTTGTGAAAAACGCAAAAAAACCCCATTTTGGGGTACAAAACCCCCCCAAACTACCCGTTCCCATTGACCGATATGTCTGGTTTACGAACTCGTCCGAGCATTTGTAGGAATACACGTCTCTACCAAATTTGGTCTCGATCGGACCTTTTTTACGAGAGTTATCGTGTTCACAGACACATATATATATACATATATATATATATAAAAATTTTAACGACTATTGTTTTTGGTCTCTGGGCACCTAAAGAAGAAAAAATAACATGGTCTCGGGCTTAACTCTTGCCATGAGACCTACGGTAATAGCTTCTTCCCTATGGGAAATTCGCTAAAAAGTAAAATAGTTTAATTATTATATTATTTGTAGTTCAGATATATGTATATTTTAAAATCTAACACCAATATATCATTATCAGTTGCTTGAGTAACTAATTATGAGCATTTTAGTAAAAAAATCATTAACCTCTTGAAGTCCTTTGCAGTTGCATCTGATTTTCTGAGATTCACTACAGTCCGAGTGTTTTAACAAACCTATATAAAATCAGAAAATAGAGTAAACGTATTAATATGCTTAATCATTTAGTTTGTAATGAATAGATGAATATAAATATGGCAAAATAATTACTATTTTTTATTCGTTTTAAGTAAAAAAAATTTAAACTGTGAGCGTGAATTTCAATAGTAAAGGTTCTGTATAATTACAAGTTACTTTTTATAGAAAACTAATTATACATTTTTTACAGAATTTAATTCTCTACATAGAAATTTATATGACATTGAATAAATATTATATAATGGAGGTGCTATGTTCAAAAATACGGAAAAGTGCAAAACACAAAAAAGGTTATTTTTACAAAATTTTATTGTTATTTTGATAAAGCAGTGTAAAATTATTATAGGCTATTAAAAAGATAATGTTTTACTATTTAATGCTATTTAATTATATTTCAAATATAAATAAATATATATGTTTATATTAGGGGTGTGCGAGTATGGAATCAAGTTTCAGTCGAGCTTTTTAAAAAATTCTTAAGCTTGAGCTTTTTCAAACCTTCACCTGATCTGAATAGGGGTGTGCGATGGAGCAAAAAACTTTTCGATTTGATACAACGATGCGATTTTTAAATTTGTATGGAACGATACAAATTCTGTTGTATTCGAATCAATACAACGTGACAAAAATCATTAAACTGAAGATAATAAAAACCTTGAAATTAAAGCTAAAAATATATTAGACTATTCACCAAACTGTACAGTTCATAATTTAGTTTGATAATTTTTATCTTGATAACTTTCAAGTTCTAAAGATTTTTAAAATTAATTTTATCTATGTATATTATATCAACAAAACAAAATTAGCTAAAAAAGTGACAAAAAAGATATGAAAAAAGATTTTTAATAACTTATAATTTTTAGGTAGCTTGACAAGACTTAAAATGAAACCAAGAATTATAAAAAATAATGTATGACTGCAAATAGTAAAAATATATTATACTAGCAGTCATTTGTACGTGTTGTACGATTCAGTTTGAAGAAGAAAGATCATCATACCAAAATGTAAACCTGAAATCCTAAACAAATCAATACAAAGAAAATAAATTAATATCCAGTTTTATTATTTAGTATTACTTTACAATTGAATAGATCAGAACATTTATACCATTATTATTAGTTATACGTTAAAATAACTTTTAAATATAGTATTACAGTGCAACTCGGTTATTGCGGCCTCGGCCATAACGTTAACTCGGATATAACGTCATTTATTTTTAGGTCCCGCCAAACTATATGTATTTACATAGGAAAAACCTCGGATATATCGTCGGTAAATTCTCAAACCTCGTATATAACGTCAAGAAAATCGGGCCGAGATGAAGGCAACATATAGGTAAATAGAGAAAGTTCGGTCGGTGGTGCAACGTGAGGGCTGCGGCTATTGTTTAGCTACATTCTATTTTTAGAAACGGCATTTTATTGCTGTCTTACCGCTAACCACCCCAACCCCCTCCCCTACCCTATATCCGCTGTCGCCGGTCATCAAGGTCAGTGTCAGTGACTCACGTCGCATCAAAGCAATGTGATGCCGTTCGTACGTACCTACAGTTCGTGTAGATATCGTTAGTTCAGTGTATGTCTTTTACAGTTTGTTTTTCGTTATTTTAATTTACAAATACAGTATTGAAAAATAATGGCAAGTGTTAAGAGAAAGGTTTTGCTGAAGAAAAGATGTGAGTTATAAGAGCGTGTGAGGAGGGACGTAAGATAGCAGACGTGTGTTCTGGCTTGTTTTTTAAAATCAAACCAACAGTTGAATTCACCAAGCCGAACTTCATTGAAATATTTTCAAATTCGATTTTTTATATAGTAGAGTAGTCAGTCAGTCATAAACATAAACTTACGGTGTATTTCAAATTATGTTCATTAAATGTGTTAATTTCATGTAAAAAATGTGTTTCCCTATTTTTCCTTGGTTTTAAATTAAAATTATGTAACCTCTTTTATAGCGTCACTCTGATATAGCGTCATTAATTGTGTGGTCCCTTCAATGACGTTATAACCAAGTTCCACTGTATTTCAAAATGGGTTTAAATCAATGACCAATATAAATTAACTAATATTGATTCAACAGCTGTTTGTTTTTATTTCTATTAAATCTTTAAACTACAGAGACAAGCTGATTATTGCCAGTAGGTTATTCATTTAAAACTGAAGCAAAATGTGACAAATATTGCGTAAAAAGTGGGTTTTTAAATGATCGTTATTTCAATCAATCAATATATTTATTTTAATAATACAGGTTACAAAAGTGCAAAAACCAGTAAAGGTTTGTCTGCACTCAAAGAGATTAACAAAAATTGCATGCTACAAACCTATTAAAAAAGAATCAGAGTTCACACAGATTTTCTCGGGTTCTTCTCTATCTCAACTGCAATATTTAATTACTACTAAAACACAAATATAAACAATATTTCTAAAATTCTATGTAGAAATTCCAGACCACATTCTCAAAAATAAATAATAGGTTCAATAAAAACAAACTCTGAAAAACATACATAAGCCACATACCATCTTACCCATGCATTGAAATTGCAAAATAACGTGATATCCCCTTAAATTTCATAATACATCACTAAAATTTGAAAAAATATTAAAATGTATTAAAGTTCGTGTTCATTAGCAATGGAGACTATCAATAGTGATAAAAATAAATAAATAAATATTTGATACTAAATATGTGCACACCCTCAAATCAAGCCATTCCAGATAAGTCTTTTAATTTCATCCTTAAAAAATCTATAACTATTAGCATGCAAGAGGGGAACTGGCAAGCTATTAAAAATTTTAGGCACATAAACTTCCAATGCTCTACTGCCAAATTTACTGTTATACCTAGGAACAAAATAATAATTTTTCCTTACACCATAAGAGTGTGTTTTAACTATTTTCATACTATCATCAAATAAATAATCAAGATAAATTATAAAGAAATAAAGCTTGCTAACAGGCAATAAATTAGCAAATTCAAACATTATCGAGTTATTTGACTGTGTAGCAACTTGCAAAGGCACAATGCATCTGAGGACTTATTCCTGCAAATGTTCAATTCGCTTTAGATGTGTAAGGGAAGCATTGCCCCATGCACGCAAACCATATCATTACAGATTCACATAGTGAATGGTAGATAGTCATTAGAACATTAGGTGGTAAAACAAATTTGAAGTGAAATAACTTATATGCACAGACTTTTTTTTTTACAAATAAAACTTACATGCACATCCCAAGTAAATTTCTGATCAACATGCACACCCAGGTACTTAAAACAGTTTACATTCTCTAATACATTGCAGTGACAAGTGTCACCCAGTCACAGTCAAAATTGTAGTGCTTGATCTTAACTTTAAAGCATTTAAAAGCAGGAGAATGCACATGCATGACCTTGTGACTTGTCACCATTTATATAATATATAAGATAGGCCCCAAAATACTTCCTTGAGGGACTCCTGTTTTCAGTTCTACCTCCTCACTTGTAATGTTGCTGATTTTTACAATTATTTTCCTATTAGTCAAATAATCTTTAAACCGAATGGTTTATAGATGGTTTAAAGTAAGTTGGAGTTTCTGGACGCTTCCTTGAATAAGGAAGCGTCCAGAAACTCCGACTTTACATAATGTATCTACAACTTTTTCAAGTTGCAGCGTATCAAACGCCTTAGTGAAATCTATAAATGTGACCAAAACCTGTTTAACCATCCCTAGCTCTCAATTTACATAATTGGTGAAATCCTTTAATAACATCTCTGTGCTTTTATTTTTCTGAAACCCGTACTGACTCTTATCTATGATGTTATTTTCTATAAGGTATTTATCAAGGTTCTGAGCTACATAACGTTCCATCACTTTGTCAATAACTGATAGAATTGTTATAGGACGGTAATTTTTATCCAAGCTATGGTCCCCTGATTTGTACACAGGTCTTACAATCGCTGTCTTAAGCAGCATAGGTATTTTTCCCTCCGCTAGTGATTTATTTATGAAAAATGCCAATATTTCAGAGACTTCTTCAAAACATTTATTTAGGTCGTCAACTCTAATACCATCTAAGACTGGACTTTTTTTCTTTACAAGGGGTATTTACTTTTCAAGGGTAGGTGGACACTTTTAAGCTTTTAAAAACCTTCTTGGGAATGTAGAGAATGTATGAGATAAGTTTCATTGTTATCAGTTCTCCTGTTTTTTCGGAGAAAATTGTGTAAAATTCCTCCTGGAGCGTCACAGACAAACAGACAAAAATTGAGATAAGACCAGTTTCGGCTTCAACGCACGAAAAGTAAAAATAATTAAAAAATGAATAATTCTGAGCAATGTACAGACGAAACTCTTAATTTTATTTATATAGTTTTAACTATTGTATGACAAAAAATATATCTCTATTTTTAAAATGTTGATAAAATCGCAAACCTTGTGTATAGGTTTAAAAAAAAATATATATATATATTTAAAACATTGGGAAATAAGAAACATACATACTATTTCTAGACAGCATTGATGACAAAACTTAAAATGAAACCAAGAATTATAAAAAATGTGACTGCAAATAGTAAAAATAGATTATATATATATATTATAAACCACTCAACTAAAAAACATACTGTGTTAACTATTGTATAACAAAAAATATAACAGAAAATATAAATACCCCCGTCGCAGCAGACCTGCGTACTCAGCGAATTTCCAAATCAATAATTTAATATATGACAAGTTTTATAAAAATATGTCCATAAACATGAGAATTATTTGCCTATTCTCCATAAGATTAACATAGGAAAGAGTGTGCAGGTTAGCTGTTGTGAGGAACACTGAAAGAAGTCATTTCTACCATGAATAATTTTTATCTTAACATTTATACCAACTTTCAACATCTGTCCATAAATAAAGGAGTTTGCCTATTCCCTATATGATTAATATGGGAAAAGAGTATGCAGGTTTGCTGCCATGATAAACTCACAAACTATGATTTTAAGCATAAAGGGATAGATCTCAACCCCATGAAGCTAAGTATCAATTTTTATCAAAAAATATTGATTTAATATGGAAATATAAAATGTGAAATATAAAATTAGAAATGTTTAAAAATTACATGTTAAAAACGGAAAAAACACCATTTTGGGGTACAAAACCCCCCCAAACTACCCATTCACATTGACCGATATGTCTGGTTTACGAACTCGTCTGAGCACTTGTAGGAATACATGTCTCTACCAAATTTGGTCTAGATCGGACCATTTTTACGAGAGTTATCGTATTAACAGACACACACACACATATATGTATATATATAAATTTTAACGACCATTGTTTTTGGACTCTGGGCACCTAATGACGAAAAATAACATGGTCCCGGGCTTGTCTTACCATGAGACCTACGGTATTAGCTTCTTCCCTATGGGATATTTGCTAAAACAGAAGCAAGTTAAACAGTTAGGCCCTATTTAAAAAATCTAATTTTGGTATCATTTCAAATGATTAGTTTTTAATCAAATTCATATTTATAAATTTTAAAAAACGTACTTACGTAACTTACGTAAAAACGTAACTTTTAAAAATATATTAGTTACAGTTATAATATTTCTTTAAAACTATTCAACCATTACTCTTTATTGCTTACTTACTCTATCCCTACTTTAAAGAAACGGTGGCCGGCTTGGGTGGAAGTTGACATGGATGGATTGTGAGGTTTCAGTGGGCTGAAGGCCCACTGCGGCTGTTATAGGACTACGTCCTCTTCAGCCAAGGATAGGTTTTAAGGTTAGGTTTTGGTTGCGGGTTGAGTGAGGTTTTGTTGCGGGTACTGTGGTTATGGTCAGTGAATGGATGGTTTCGGTTTAGGAACAAACAAAGACCAGAGCTTAGCCGAGGGCAGGTTGCGCTCGACCGAACGAATGTCTGGCTTTGGTTGTTGCGTTAGGTGGAATAGGGTTTAGGGTGGATATGTTTATAGATAAATAAATAAACAATTAAATAAGATGAGGACCTTGGGCTGGTGGAATTAAAATTCACCACAAGAAGGGCACATTAAGCTATGGTGGGGGGGTTGGCTAGGTGGTGGATGGTGAGGCTAGGACGGTCGGTGAAATAAGGATCGAAGAAGGGTTGTAGGATGTCAGAGGTTCGGGCTCGGTCGAGGTACTTTGTGTTGAGGTAATGGAGGAAGTCACGGAGGGGTGGGATGGAGTGGGCGTCGTATACCGAGGCATTGCGGGCCCAGGGGGGGAGATGAGAAGCCAGGCGTAGTGCCCTTCTCTCGGTGGCTTCCAGGCTGGAAAGGAGTTGGTCTGGGGCGGTAAGTAGTAGAGGATGGGCGTAGGTGATGACTGGACGGATTATGGATGAGTATAGGGTTGCTAGGGTGGAAGTGGAGCAGGGGCGGGTGCGGTTATTTAAAATCCGGAGGGCACGTAGACGGGAAGTGGCACGCTTTTTTGCGTCTAGGATGTGGGAGGAAAAGGTAAGGCGGGAGTCGAGTTTTACCCCGAGGTAGGTACATGTCTGGGTAAGTGGGAGGCGGACATTATTGAGGAAGATCAGATTGGATTGGAATTTACGGAAGCGGCGGGCACGAAAGTTGAAGAAACAGAGTTGGGTTTTGGATGGGTTGATTAGGATACGCCACCTGTTGCAGTAGGATAGGTAGTCGGAAAGGGTTTGGTTCACGCGGCGGATTGTGACATTGTGGTGTCGGTGGGAAGTCCAGAAAGCCGTGTCATCAGCGAACTGAGCCAGGCCACTGGTGGTGTCGATGGGACCACGTGGGATGGGGGCGGGGAGGTCACGGACATAAAGGATGTACAGGAGGGGACTAATAGCTGAACCCTGGGGAACCCCAGCATTCAGGGTGAAGGAGGTGGAGAGGGAGCCACGGCAGCGGACTTGGGCGGTGCGCCCGTCAATAAAGTGGGAAACCCACCTTATGTCGGGTGCGGGGGGGAGCTGGAGGTCAAGGAGTTTTGCCCTAAGGCCATTATGCCACACGGTGTCAAAGGCCTTTTGGACATCCATTAGGGCGAGGAGGGAGGGGTTGTGAAGGGAGTTGTTCGTCTGGAGGCATGTAACAACCCGCAGAAGCTGATCGTACATGTTTACTCCAGGGCGAAAACCGGCTTGAGAGGGTGGAAGGAGGCTCAGGGAGTTTAGGTGGAGGTGGATCCTCTGGGAGAGGATTTTCTCAAAGAGTTTTGAGAGGGTGGAGGTAAGGCTGATGGGACGGTAGTTGGCTGGGTCACGGTGGTCTTTGTGGGGTTTGGGGAAGAGGATGACGTGGGCATGTTTCCAGGATTTAGGAGAGTATCCTAGGAGCAGGATGGAGGTGAAGAGGGTGGTCAGGAGATTGATCAGGGCTGGGGGGGCTTGTTTGATGAGGAGGTTGGATATGCCGTCGGGGCCAGGGGCGGTGTTTCGGAGGTTTCGCCGTTTCCGGTTAATCTCCTGGGAAGTGATTGGGGCAAGTAAGGTGTGGTCGGGAGGGGTGTCTGGGATGGTGGCGGCTGGAGTGAAAATGTCAGGATTTTGGGTTATGGTGTTGTTGACGGAGTAGAAGTGGGTTTCATCAAAGTCCGGATGCATGGGGGTGGAGTGGATGGAGGATAGAGTGTCCCTGAAAGCTTCGGACATGCCTTGGCTATCAGAGACCAGGGTGTCGTTGACACGGAGGGGTACTGGTTGGTTTGGGGGGTTATTGTATCTTTTGACGAGGCGCCAAAAGCTACGGGGATTGTTGGAGAAGTCGGAATCTGCCTTCTCACACACCTTTAGTGCTCTGGCATCCCTGTAGGAGCGCATTGCTGCCTTCACACGGTCAACCAGAGCTCGGTATGTGTCGTGCAGATAAGGAGAGGATGGCTCTTTGAGTAGGAGGCGGCGTGCGCGGCGTTTGGCTATGATGAGGCCCAGGATTTCAGGGGGGAGTCGAAGGGGGGTGGTGTGAAGTTGACAGCATTTGTTGGCTTAATTGGGATTGTAGTCGACACCTTTTTTGCTTTTGTGGTTATAAGGGGGCATGTTTTGTGCCACTTCTTATTGAATGTGTAAATGTGTCGAGAATTACGACTTTATCACTTCTAGGGTTAATTTTTAAATTTATTTTAGCGAATTTCCCATAGGGAAGAAGCTATTACCGTAGGTCTCATGGTAAGACTTAAGCCCGGGACCATGTTATTTTTTCGTCTTAAGGTGCCCAGAGTCCAAAAACAATAGTTGTTAAAATTTTTATATATATATGTATGTGTCTGTTAGCACGATAACTCTCATAAAAATGGTCCGATCGAGACCAAATTTGGTAGAGACGTGTATTCCTACAAATGCTCGGACGAGTTCGTAAACCAGACAGATCGGTCAATAGGAACGGGTAGTTTGGGGGGGTTTTGTACCCCAAAATGGGTTTTTTGCGTTTTTCACATGTAACTTTAAAAAAATTCTAATTTTATATTTCACCATTGAAATCAGCTTAAAAAACTACACAATTAAGTTCCTTAAAGTTTTTCTCTATCTCCAACGGTTACCGAGATATTAAAAAATCTAAACACAGTACGTTGTATTTTGGGGCTCCAATGTTAATCTTATGGAGGATAGGGAAAAATCAATATTTCCCATATTAATCAATATTTTTGGATAAAACTTGATATTTAGCTTCATGTGGTTGAGATCTATCCATTTATGCTTAAAAATCATAGTTTATGTGTTTATCATGGCAGCAAACCTGCATACTTTTTTTTCATATTAATCATATAGGGAATAGGTAAAATCCTTTATTTATGGACAGATGTTGATGAAAGTTGGTATAAATGTTAAAATAAAAATTATTCATGGTAGAAATGACTACTTTCAGTGTTCCTCACAGCAGCTAACCTGCACACTCTTACCCATGTTAATCTTATGGATAATAGGCAAATAATTCTAATGTTTATGGACAGATTTTTATAAAACTTGTCATAATTTATCATTATTATTATATTATTGATTTGGAAATTCGCTGAGTACGCAGGTCTGCTGCGACGGGGGTATTTGTTTTCATGACTCTCCAATAATCCGGCATTTTTGATAATCTGTCCTTTCTAATCCAGATACAGGAACAAATTAACAAGATGCTACTGTATTATTGACATGGATATGTCTTATCTCTGAGGGAGGTGTTAGCGATTTGTAAGATGGAAAACATGTAACAGGATTCCATAGAAACTATCAGAGCTATTGTATTGAATTTTTAATATAAAATAATAAGAACAGCTGTTTAGATGAACTGAGACCATTCCATTTAGACTTATCCATGATCCATATAGCCTTTATTATATTTTAATCAAATACTTCCATTTTGCAGGTTATAAATTTCTACATGAACCTTATAATCGAGCGAGGAAAATCAGAAAAAAACATGAGTGTTTATGCGTTCAACACTTTTTTCTACCCAAAGCTAGTGTCACAAGGGTACAGCACTCTCAGGCGGTGGACTAAAAAGGTAAAAATTTCTCTAACAGATTAATGAAACAAATGAGATATACTTTTTGAACCAGAGATCCCAATAATGTCATAGCATTAGCCTCTGTATTTCAAGGAAATACAAGTATTTTAAATACACGTAATTCAAATTTGTTGCTGATGCCAACTAGTTTCAATTCCCGTAAAAACATTAGCCTGTGGTGTGTAGTTTGCCACTTCAAGTTATGTCTTATTTGATGATTTTAAGCCATTTAGGTGTTCAGCCCCTGAGTTTTCTATATTTTTAGCGAATTTCCCATAGGGAAGAAGCTATTACCGTAGGTCTCATGGTAAGACTTAAGCCCGGAACCATGTTATTTTTTCTTCTTCAGGTGCCTAGAGACCAAAAACAATAGTCGTTAAAATTTATATATATATATTTGAGTTGGTAAATGAGGGCTACTATTAATATTAAATAATTATTCATAACTTAGTACCCTTTTTGTGTGTGAGAAATTATTTTATTTAAAAAATTCACAACACGTTTCAGAACTCAGTCCATTATCAAATTTGTCCATTATCGTTTAATACTTGATAATGAACAGAGTTCTGAAACATGTTGTGAGTTTTTTAAATAACATAATTTCCCACACAAAAAATAAACGGTACCAGTGGACTGACACATACTTTCTCCCTTAAGTAAATTTAAAAAGACAATCTGTAATAAAACTATCTTGTTCTACAAAGTTATTCTAAATATCATTTAATAATTTATTGTTCAAATTGTATGGGGGGAAACCCCCCCACCCCCCGATAATACCAAGCTTTTTTTAAGCTGGTTTTGTTCGGTGATTTGACCTTACACTTCATACCAGGTTTCATGGAAAATGGTTGGAAAGTAAGGAAGAATTTAATTTTTTTATATTCTCCATAAGAATAACATTGGGCGCTTTCACACAACGTACTGCGTTTATCGTGGATGGTAAATTTAACTTTTCTCTGCAACTGTTAGTCGTAGACAAATAATTCAAAATACTAATTGGTTTAGTTTTTTAAGCTGGTTTCAATGGTACCAGTCAAGTTATACTTTACTTTTATTGTTTTCGCTGAAAATTTAAAAATTTCATTTTTTTGACATTTAAAAGTCCATAACTTTTGAACCGTCATTTTTACAGACATGCGGGTGGTATCAAATTATTTAGTACTCTGTTCACTATAAACTATCAAATTTTAATCAAAATCGTTAAAGCCGTTTTTGAGAAAATTGGATTTTTCACGTTTTTCAAGAGTTTTTAGGGGTGAACTACCCTTAAAAATCAAAAATTCAAAAAAATTCACAAAAAATGCCTGGAGATACGGTGACTATATATATACATGCCAAATTTCATCTAAATCGGGCCAACGGGGTAGGCCGTGGCACTGTACACATCCAGACACACACACACACAGACAGACACGGACGGACAGACATCACGTCAAAACCCACTTTTTTGGATTCTGGGGACCCCAAAACGGATATATCCACCCTCAACTCAAATTCGAAAATTTTGACGAAAACAATACTTTCTCCATATACTATGTATAAGGGGAGAAAGTAAAAGGGTACTAAGTTATGAATAGTTATTTAATATATATGTGTGTGTGTGTGTGTGTCTGTGAACACGATAACTCTCGTAAAAATGGTCCGATCGGAACCAAATTTGGTAGAGACGTGTATTTCTATAATTGCTCGGACGAGTTCGTAATCCAGACATATCGGTCAATGGGAATAGGTAGTTTGGGGGGGTTTTGTACTCAAAAATGTGGTTTTTGCGTTTTCATATGTAATTTAAAAAGTTTTTAGATTTTATCTTTCACCATTAGAATCAGCTTTAAAAAACTACACAATTTAGTTCCTTAAAGTTTTTCTGTATCTCCAAAGGTAACCGAGATATAAAAAAAATCTAAACAAAGTACATTGTATTTTGAGGCTCCAATTTTAATCCTATGGAGGATAAGGAAAAATTAATATTTCACTTATTACCAATATTTTTGGATAAAACTTTATATTTAGCTTCATGAGGTTCAGCTTTATCCATTTATGCTTAAAAATCAAAGTTTATGTGTTTATCATGGCAGCAAGAGTATGCAGGTTTATACTCTTTTCCCATGTTAATCATGTGGAGAATAGGCAAACTTCTTTATTTATGGACAGATGTTGATGAAAGTTGGTATAAATATTAAATACCCCCGTCGCAGCAGACCTGCGTACTCAGCGAATTTCCAAATCAATAATTTAATAATAATATATGACAAGTTTGGTCAAAATCTGTCGATAAACATGAGAATTTTTGCCTATTCTCCATAAGATTAAAATGGGAAAGAGTGAGTAGGTTTGCTGCTGTGAGGAACACTGAAAGTAGCCATTTATACCATCAAAACTTTTATTTTTAACATTTATACCAACTTTCATCAACATCTGTCCATAAATATAGGAGTTTGCCTAATCTCCATATGATTAACATGGGAAAAGAGTATGCAGGTTTGCTGCCATGATATACACATAAACTATAATTTTTTAGCACAAATGTATGGATCTCAACCACATGAAGCTAAATATCAAGTTTCATCCAAAAATATTGGATAATAAGTGAAAAATTAATTTTTTTTAATCCTCCATAAGATTAACATTGGAGCCTCAAAAATACAACGTACTGTGTTTAGATTTTTTTATATCTCGGTAACCGTTGAAGATAGAGAAAAACTTTAAGGAGCTTAATTGAATTATAAAATTAGAAATTTTTAAAAATTACATGTGAAAAACGTAAAAAACCCCATTTTGGGGTACAAAACCCCCCCAAACTACCCGTTCCCATTGACCGATATGTCTGGTTTACGAACTCGTCCGAGCATTTGTAGGAATACACGTCTCTACCAAATTTGGTCTCGATCGGACCTTTTTTACGAGAGTTATCGTGTTCACAGACACACACATATATATATATATATATATAAATTTTAACGACTATTGTTTTTGGTCTCTGGGCACCTAAAGAAGAAAAAATAACATGGTCTCGGGCTTAACTCTTGCCATGAGACCTACGGTAATAGCTTCTTCCCTATGGGAAATTCGCTAAAATAAAAATTTTTGATGGTATAAATGCTTACTCCCAGTGTTCCTTACAGCAGCAAACCTGCACACTCCTTCCCATGTTAATCTGCCTAATGGAGAATAGGCAAAAAAATCTCATGCTGAAAAAAATCATATGACAAGTTTGGTCTTATCGACAGATTTTGACCAAACTTGTCATATATTATTATTATTATATTATTGATTTGGAAATTCGCTGAGCAGGTCTGCTGCAGCAGGGATATATATATATATTTATTTATTTATCTATCATTAAATTAAATGAACTTGTGCTCCCTTTAAACATCTTATTTCTTACATTATACACGATACGTGTTTCGAATCTTACCAGAACTAACAAGAATTTTCCTGGACATTAGACCTATCTAGAACATATTTTCTACTCAGAAATTAGTAAATTAGAAATTAGTAAATCAAGGTGGAACAGCATACACCGAAGACTGTGTGGCCAAGAAGGTGCTTGGCTCGAGTATGCGGACTTTGGATACCAGGTGACCTCCAGTTTCAAACAGCCTTCCCCAGGTAAGGGGGGCTCTGCCTGGGGTGACCGAAAATCCCTAGCTATTTGGTGCAAATCTCAAACCTTTATGTTGGGAGCCCAGGGAGGATATGGCTTCACCGGCCGTTGATCCTTTGGGTGCAACTTCCACATCTTTGCCATCTAGCGAGGTGGAAGTGGCTGCAGGCCGTAAACCCTCAGGATGGTGCTCTTCTTGGGGTGACTGACAATCCCTAGCTACTCGGGGGTAAATTTCAAACCCCTATGTTGGCAGCCCAGTAAGGACATGGCCTCACCAGCCGTCTATCCTTTGGGTTCAATGTCCACATCTTTGCGATCTAGCGAGTTGGAAATGGCTGCACATTGTTCATTTAGAAGGTAAAAACATCTTGGTCTCTGAGGAGTACCTCATGGAGGACCTTCACAAGGAAGAGAAGAATGGCGATCACTGATCGTCATATCTATGGTGTGGAAGTGATCTGCCAAAAAATGTTTGTCTTTTAATGTTTGTATTTACTTCCCTTTAGGAAATAGGTTAGATCATGGATATGTCTAAAGGGAATGTTTTCACTCATCTAAACAGCTGTTCTTATTCTTTTATATTACAAATTCAATACAATAACTGATGGTTTCTATGGAAACTTGTTACATATTTTCCATCTTAAATATCGCCAACACCCCAGAACTAAGCCATATCCATGTCAAAAAAAAAGTATTTGGAGGTTTTCTGGGATCAGAAATTTACCTGGAAAAACCATCTAAACTTTGCACTGTCTAAAAGATACAGGACCTTAGGAGCCTGCAAAAGAACCTTTAACAAAAAGTGGGGCAAAAGTCCCAAATTTACATGCTGGATGTATGAAAGGTGACCATTCGTCCATCTTCATTTGCCAGGGTCTGGCCAAGCAACGAGGCTGGGAGGAGGACAACACGAGGGAGGTGTTATCAGCCTTCCCCGGCATACGGAAGGCAAAGATGCTGATTGAACCATTCAGAAAGGAGAGCTGCAAGGTTCTTCAAAGGGGACATCAGCCTGTTGGTGAGGCTCCTGCAAATTCAGCGAGGAGGATGTTGAGTCAGCTACCATTCTGGCTCAAATGCCCGGCACCGAGTCAGAAAAGGTTAAAAATCCTTTGGCAGGTCTTTCTGGACCCAAAAAAATAGTAAGGAGCTGGGTGTCACAGTTGTTGGGCTTTGTGTAAAGCCTAGAGATGGCACAGGGTGGCTATACCCTTGCCCTATTTTATGAAAAACTAGCTCTTTAATTTGTGTTACAAGTTGTCTAGTTAAGGAGAAGTAGCGAAGAATTGCAATAGAATTTTTGTTTGTACCTCATAGCTTGTTTTTTCTGGGTCGGCCTATGGATAAGGGAGACAGTGATGTGCAGAATGAGGGAAGTGACACTTCCTGACAGGCTAATTGAGAAGTTTCATTGATCTTTCAGGTAGATATATTCAGCCATGAACTATTGCTTGTTCCTGTTCATCTTGGAATGCACTGGTGTATGGCCACAATTGACTTCAGGGACCAAACAGTTCGCTACTATGACAGCATGGGTGGGGAGAACAATAAGTGCCTAAATGTAAGTCGCCTAAATTCTGTTCTTAAGTAATTCTGTTTTTCATACTCATCTTAAGAGATTTGCAGATACTAAAATTTATTGTTTCTTAATACCATTGATATCTATTTGTAAAACATAGTCATTTCTGCTTTTTAGTATTAGGAATTTAGGGGACGCACATCTTCTCAGGCAAAATTAAACATCTCCTTAAACAACCTTTTTGATATCCAATTAAAAAAAGTACACCACATTAGAAAATTATATTCTATATTCTGTGTTCTTTATATTTGTATGTATTTCTGTGCAGTCAAATAACAGTTTAGTATTTCTACAGTTAAATAATTTATATAGTTGGAGCATAGATTAACTTTCTCAGCGCCGTAGTTTTTATTGTTATATCCTTAGATATTTTTTGACACAGATATTCCTTTATTTATTTTATTTTGGTAAGAGAAAACATTTTCATTATATCAGTCTTAGATAACCAAATCGATGACCATTTCATTCTTCATCAACAGTGGTGCAAATGACTGGTGCAGTTAGTGATGTAAAATTCCTGGGAATTTAAAATCAGGAAAATATTTCCAGAATATTCTCAAACTTCATAAATTCCCAGGAGTTCATGATTTTAATGTAAGATAGCACTACATGATACTATTCAAAAGGTATTATTCTCTACAGAGATAATAACATTAAGCCCATTTAATGTTTAAAAATTATAAGAAAAATTATAAAAAAGATCTTTTGGGAATTTATGATTTAACAAAACAGTATTTGTAAACTTTAAATTAATTTACAAATTACTAATATTGTGGTTAAATAAAACACAATCACGGATATAAATTCTAATGTCATATTATTATTAACTGAAAACATTAAAAAAGCTGGCAGTAATGCTAGTTGATTGTTTTTAAGGTTGAAAGGGAGAAAATAAATCCCTTTCTAAAATTGAAGAACTAAATTTCCCTCCTCCAGCAATACAAACTCTCTCTTTTCAATCTAGAATTGTAAAAACATTTATAACAAAGTTGATAAGTACACAACTTATGTAGTTCGTTTTTAACATCATAAAAACTGGAAGTTAATTGTATGAATAATCATTTAATTTGATAAGTTGCCACTTTAAGGCTGAGCCACCTTTATATTATAAGTGTTACAAACTAATTTTACCAATGTAAAAGTGTTTTTGTTGGCTCAGGAATGAACAATAATCTAATCTGATCAATGCAACTTTTGTATAAATAGTTTACAAAATAAGAAATTTTAAATAAGAGCCTAAAAGCTTATGCATAACACATTTGCAGCATCAGTGAAAATTGTGACTTTGGTAGATTAGATTATATTATTTTAATATATATTTTGTACACTGTCTGTCATCTTTTAAAAATTGTTAAATTCCAAGTGTTTTTCATAAATTCCCAGTGATTTCCGTAAATTCCCACTCGTTTAAAATAGTTATTATTGAACAGGAGCGTTGATATTAACTGAAAGTGTATAATATCTCCAAATGAACTCAATTTTAACGTACTTAACAGGTAAATAAGTGTGAAATTCACAAGTGAAAATAAGTTATAAATTCTCACTCACTTTTTGGCAATCTTCCCCGGCCAAGGAAATATTCTAAGTTCCTGTCAACTGGGAATATTGCCGGTCCACATCACTAGGTGCAGTGTCATGGGACACTGCTAAGGGTACTCACAAATTTTTCATTTCTACCAGTCTTGCATGCAGGCATATATGCAAAGGTCAGGTAACTCGGAAAGTGCATGCTTTGTGAACTATTTTAAGCATATGCAGCTTAAGGAGAGTATAATGTGGTTAACCAACGTAAGTTTAACTACTTACAACCAATTCATTAGACAGTCACAAGAATTAGTTGATGATGATTTTCAGGCCCTACTGAAGTACCTTAATGACGAAAGTATGGACAAAAAGAAAACTCCATATAACACCAGCAACTGGAATCTGATAAATATGAAAGTAAGCACAAAAATTATACAAATAATGTTAGAAAGATATTTTGTTTTTAGACAATAATAGAATATAGTTATTAGTAGAACTATTATATAAATTAATTACTATTGCAATAAAAGCAAAAAAGTTGTCTATTAATTATTGCTTATCATGTAAGTCAAAAAAAGGGATATTAACCTGCAGATATCATAAGCCTTACCAATAATTAGCTCAACTTCTTCCTTTCTGGCTATTGTCTCATCTACTTTAGCACACTATATGTCTCACAAATAAGTAGCTTCCACTGCTTCTTTCCAAGTCATTTCCTTATCTACTAGAGGACAATACACTATAGGTATATGGGCTCACGAATATCATGGTGTCTACCGGTCGCAAATATGTCGGCAATTTTATTGCGTCGGGAAATTGCTGATTTGGTCTTGGAAATTAAAATACCCCCGTCGCAGCAGAACTGCGTACTCAGCGAATTTCCAAATCAATAATATAAAAATAATATATGACAAGTTTAAAAAAAATCTGTCCATAAACATGAGAATTATTTGCCTATTCTCCATAAGATTAACAAGGCAAAGAGTGTGCAGGTTTGCTGCTGTGAGGAACACTGAAATTAGGCATTTCTACCATAAATAATTTTTATCTTAACATTTATACCAACTTTCATTAACATCTGTCCATAAATAAAGGAGTTTGCCTATTCCCTATATAATTATTATGGGAAAAGAGTATGCAGGTTTGCTGCCATGATGACCACATAAACTATGATTTTTAAGCGTAAATGGATAGATCTTAACCACATGAAGCTAAATATCAAGTTTTATCCAAAAATATTCATTAATATGGGAAATATTAATTTTTCCCTATCCTCCATAAGATTAACATTGGAGCCCCACAATACAATGTACTGTGTTTAGATTTTTTAATATCTCGGTAACCATTGGAGATAGAGAAAAACTTTAAGGAACTTAATTGTGTAGTTTTTTAAGCTGATTCTAATGGTGAAATATAAAATTAGAAATTTTTAAAAACTACATGTGAAAAACGCAAAAAAACCCATTTTGGGGTACAAAACCCCCCCAAACTACCCGTTCCCATTGACCGATATGTCTGGTTTACGAACTCGTCCGAGCATTTGTAGGAATACACGTCTCTACCAAATTTGGTCTCGATCGGACCATTTTTACGAGAGTTATCGTGCTTACAGACACATATATATATATATATATATAAAAATTTTAACGACTATTGTTTTTGGACTCTGGGCACCTAAAGAAGAAAAAATAACTTGGTCCCGGGCTTAAGTCTCACCATGAGACCTACGGTAATAGCTTCTTCCCTATGGGAAATTCGCTAAAAATCCTAGTCAAACTCTAAGTAAGTTTGGGTGTATTTATTTTTGTAATTCTCACCCAAAACTTGTTGACTTAGATAGATAAATGATTTGACCAAAAACAAAAGCAAAGAAATATTTTTCAAACGCTTAAATTCGATCAGCATAGTTGAGTTTAAAGAGTGAATCACCACCAGATGTTGTCATCAAATAAGTAATACTTTTAAGGATTAACAGTATTTTGATTTTCAGCTGCAACCAAAATAGGTATGTGTTGTGTGTTTAAAAAATTTTAGGTTAGAGATACAGTACTAATGCAGTACTAATACAATACTATTTTCACCACACTATATTATGAAGTTAAAACTTAAATATTAATAAACTAACATTTATAATAAAACTGCTAGGTTATTCCAAACAACACGATTTTTTTCAATAACAAATGTAATGATTAATGTTGGGGTAAAGGAATTATGTATTGTACAGTATTATTGGACTGTAGTTATTGATATATTTGAATTTAGCTGTCTGATAGCTATGATTATGTTTGCGTCTGAAATGATTACACTGTGCTGGTGTTGTGACCTTGAGCACTTGACATGTAGAACAGATGTACTAAGCAAATCAGGAACTGCACTTCTTGCCCATCCCTTTAGCCCCGTTTACACGAGGCCCGTAGGAGGGTAGATTACTTGAAGGAGGTAACCTGTAGCAAGTAACCTTCCCCGTGTGAACGACCAAGCTCGTAATTTACAGGCAAGTTGCCTGTCAACCTGCTTGGCAGGTCGACTTGCACGAGGAGTAGACAACCTGCCCCCTCCCCCCACCATTCGAAAACGGACCTGTTACACAGCTTGCCTAGCACTGACAACTCAGGCTGGCGGGAAGAGCATGTAAGCTAATATTTGTGACAAACAGTAAACAGTGCTGTTGGATGTTTGTTCATTTTTTAACTGTTCATATTTTATATTGTGTAATACTGTACTAATTCATGGTTCTACATTGGTCCGAAGAGATGACAATTAAGTTTTTGGTACTTTATAAGGACCGGCCTTGCTTATGGGACTAGTTTTCTGAATTGTACAAGAACATGAATATATTCGATACAGCCCTTGGTGAAATAGTTTCCGCTATGAAAATTGAAGGGTTTGGAATAACTGAACCTAAATCTAAAATAAAAGCTTTACAAGCCACATACTCTGGTGAAATGGCCAAAACAATGAAAAGTGCAAAATCATCATCATAAGATGCAGAACGCTTTCTGTCATATTCCATATCAAACACTGGCTTGCTCACAATCCCCACTACAGTAACTTACCACAGGTTACCTGCTCAGGCAACCTGCCCGCCTATTGGTCTCATGTAAACGCGGAATTTTGCTCTCTCTTTCTTAGCCGTCCCACCTTTTCAGTGACACGTAATACATCCAAATGTTCTACTAATCTGTTGTCTTTTCCTCCTTTGGCGAGTTTAGTTTTGTTTCTATTTTGAACATACAGAGAAGTAAAGAACAAAAGGTATCATTTTCTCTGTGTATGAACGTCTTTATGATCAGACAAAGAAATAATACTTGATTCCTTTCATACTTTCATTTTCAACCATGTTGATCATCCCGACTAAATTGTTTTTGATTTACTAGTTAGCCTATAGACATAAACCTATAATTTATTTTACATTAATATATGTTTTTTTTTTTGCAAAAAACTATTAACTAAATTAGTTGTAGTCTCTATTTTAAATTATTATTTTCACATTTAAATGAAAGTTATTTCATAATAAGTAATGTAATTTGAGATTAAAGTAAGTTTTTACTCAGATATTTATTTGATTAAGTATTAGAAATAGGATAGTCGCAATGCATCATGTAGGGGAAATAAAGAAAAACTTAAACAATAAAAAGCTAACCTTTAAATAATTTTATGAAATAACCATTATTAATTGAAAAATTATTGTTGGATGATTATTATTTAACATATCTAACTTTTATACTTTTTAACTGAAATGTCGACCTACCCAGGTAGGTATTTTAAGCCAAGTATGAATGTAGGATGATTGTGGCGCGATCTTGTAGTCTTGTTACTGACTAAGGCTGACATGTTCCTTAGACAGGACTTTTAATTAATAGCCCAACAGCCGATGGCAACTAATGGACCTACAGTTTAATGTAGAATCTGAACCACTGCCTCTGGATTACGAATTGGTCTAATTATGAGGATGGTCTTTGCGGATTAACGCAGTATTCAATAGTGCAGATGTTAATCCACACAAGAGAACACTACATTCACTGACAATCTCTCACAACTATCCACAATTCGTGACCTCCAAGTAGCTGGATTACAGGACGTCGCCACCGTCCCAGTCAATCAGACATCCATCTGTTTTACTATGTTCTTTGAACTATTATCTAACCATTTCCAGATTTTAAGAGATTATGAATCGTTTGAATACATTTTAACATTTGGATGATTAAAAATTACTTTATAACAATATATCAATATATTTTTGCTATTTGGGCATCAGTGGTGGAAAATTGTGTTCAGCCCAATAAGAACATAATTTAAGTTTATTTGTTTGATTTATTTTAAAACTTAAATAGCTTAATTCAGCTTAAAAACTAAATAGAAATGTACCTAATATCATCAAAATCATTGCACTTATCATACTCACCCTTCACTCATATGCATTATACAGGTTAAAATATAGTGAAAGATGACCTTTAAAAAATTATAGTTGATTTTATTCCATATTCAGCTTTAAAATGTGAAATATTACTCATCAAGCATCATGGGAAGATGACTTTTCTTGGTTAAAAATAAGTGAAATTCCTGGATAGTCATGTTAATTTTTCGTTTTAAGGTGCCCAGAGGCGTAAAACAATAGTCGTTTAATAAATATATATGTATATGTTACTAAGTTCATAAACATTTGAAACACGGTACTCTATTTTTAATTTTAATTAAACTTGACATGTTATGGACCATAAGGCCATGTTCACAAGTAACATAATATAATAAATTTATTATTAAATGTAAATAAATGTATGATATATTTATCAGTAGCTTATTTTCATTTAGTCTTTGGGATGTAGTTGTTTGATTTTTAAAATATAATATATTTTGTATGTACAGTAAACCCTCTCATATCCGGACTAATGTGGCGACAGCCGATCCGGATAGCAAAAAATCTGGTTATGAGAGAGGAATAAAACATTCGGATATTTAATAAAAAACACTTTAATAATATAAAAACTCCAAAAATCACGTAATACAGTACAAAGTGGTAAAGTAGTAGAGTAATACAATTTTTCCTCCATCGTAATGACAACCCTTTTTCTTTTTCCGGCCATAATAACTTATTCCTACCCGAAACTAAAACGAACCGTTACAAGAAAGACAAGGTCACTGAAGCAAAACAAAGGTGACACTGACCATGGAGACGGGTGTTGTCACTACAGTACACGTGATGCGTTGCCTATTGGGGTGGGTACGGACAGGTGGGGTGGGGAGGTTTATTGTTTCGTAAGTCAGTGACCTTGCACTAGATACCACAGAATACAGACAGTAGTGCTAGAGCACTCGGGACTAGGAGGGTCCGGATATGAAAGATCCGGATATGAAAGGGTTTACTGTATTTGCATTTTATTTATTAATCTGTTGGGTTGTATTTGTAGTTTTTGTAAATGTGTAATTCTTCTTTTGCACCTAATTTAGTGTTCTTTGTTCCAAATTCAATCATATCAAGGTCTTTTTCCAAACTTTTAAAATTGTGATGGATCTTTATCATGTGTTCGGCTACATTTGATTTCATGCTTGTGTAGTTTTTTTAATTAAAAGCTTGTACATGTTCTTTGTATCTGGTTTTGAATGTTTGGCTAGTTTTTTCCAATATAAAACACGTCACATTGTTGGTAGTTTATTTGGTATGTTCCTGATTTGTCAAAATTATTGGTAGTGTGAGTGTTGTCTTTTTAGTGATAAGGTCAAGTACATTATTTCTTGTTTTGAAGCTTATTCTGTAGTTTGTTTTATTAAATATTTTACGTATTGCTCTGTTAAATTTTGTGTTGTATGGTAAACATATATATGTTGAATTATGTTTGTTTTTATGTTATTGGTTTACAGGTTGTTGTTTCTTTTCTTTAATCTTTTGCAAAAGCAAGCAACTAAACCTGCTCACCCAGTTCACTAAACTGCCACTAGGGTATGTCTTATTGCCAAGTAAGCGCTACTCTACTTCTACTCGTAAGCACGGTGGCTGTATTGGTTAAAGCGCTACACTGACGAGAGTAACGTTTTAGCCATTCGGAAGTGCTAGGGTTCAAATCCCAATTTGACTTGCAAATGTGTGGTAGAGTGGAAAGGGGGGTCCACCTTAAATAAACGGTGGCCGGCTTGGATGTTGATGGCATTTCTAGGCTTAACTGGAATTCAGCTTTGCTCTCTCATCTCTAAGATGTCTAGTTTTTGTGGGAATGGTGAAAGATGCTGCGTAGGTTTAAACAACTGATCTCAATTAAATCTATCAGTTTATATCTTCTGAGAATTACTCTAACTCAAATAAATGCCTAATAGATCATGTAACAGATTTCAATTCAGATCCTGTACCTTTCAGTGAAATTAAATGTGTGGGCTATATTGCTTGTGAATATGACCATTGGTGATGCCATGTTTTTTAGGTCAAATAAACTGATGGATTTAATTGAGATCAGTTTATTGCACCTACACAGACGAGCATTATACATGTCAAATAAAAGCCCAGGAAATAAAAGACTAAAGTAAGACATCTCTAACCTCTCTAGGATAACTAGAACTCCATCTATGAATAACACTTTTCCGTTCGTCAAAAATCAACTTTTTCGACAATTTATAACAAATAAATGGGGTTAAAAAAAAATATAAAAAAATTTGTTTTGTGTTTATATTTGTTAAGAGAACAATCACAGAAAATTTCATAAATATCTGAAATGGTTGGGTTGTGACCCTTTTTGATTTAACTTGGAATGGCTTGATCACGATACACTATAGGTATGCGTCTTCATATATACATTTGTGTATTGGCCTCACCAATGAGGTGTCCACCAGTCGTAGCCGAGCTACTTCCGTGTGAGTATGGCTGTGACGCTCTATGCTCCCGCTAAATGTCAGTTACAAAATGTAATCCATTTTCTGCAAGCAGAAGGATATAGTGCTGTGGAAATCCATCACAGAATGAGCAACATTTTTGGTAACATCAGTATGAGTGATGGTTGTGTTCGAGAATGGTGTCGAAAGTTTAAAGAAAGACGTCCATGAATAAGGTGGACAAGGTCGTAAGTCTGTCGCCACTATAGGCCTCGTTGAACTTGTTGATTGGGCGGTGATGTGCAAGCGAAGGTTTACAATTAGCAAACTGTCTGATGAATTTAAAGACATTTCAAGGTCTGATTTGTACACAATTATGGCTCAAGACTTAGGCTTGACAAATTCTTTGTCAATAACAATAACCCACAAGTGTCGTATTCAGTCGGGTTGGTATCTATGTTTTCATTGTTTCATGTTTTCATTGTACGCTATCCTCAAAACAGCACTTCACAATGAATACGTAGTTTGTTGTGTTGTGCTTTGAGATAATTAAATGAAAATGAGTGATTGTGACGCACTTTTACTTCAAATAATTTTTATAATTTATATTATTTTTTTATACTTTTATACTATTTTGGTAAATAAAATCATCATTATTATATGCATGCATGTATATGAACAGTTATAACATTAAAAATAATTTTAACCATTTGAAAAATATATGTAGGCGTATCTTAATTGTAAGAATTTCTAGTTTATGGGAGAAATCAGATAGAATAGCACCAAAAAGTAATTTGGTAATAAAAGTAACACGTGCCAAAAATGTACCAAACATACATAAATACATATTATTATTATTTTTCATGTTAAAAATAAATATTCTACCAAACAGTAATAGTTTTGTATTAAAATAATTTGTTATTGAGATTACTTTGAAATTTTTTTGTCTAGTATATATTATATTCATATACATATAAAAATATATAGCCAATAAATAAATAACAAAATTTGATATCATTTAGTAGGTAATTTTGTTCAAATCCCCTCGGGCTACGCCCCCTGAATATCCATGGTTTAAATGTTTATATTTTCAAAGAATGGAAACAAAATTACCTGAATGTCAACAGCTGTGAACACTAAAATTTGACAGTACTGGAAGAAGAAGAAAGATGGAAAGAAAAAGTGTTAATTTTTACGTGGTGACAGTCCTAGGTTTCAATGTTTACATTTTATATTGTCAATATCTGTTTACACTAAATTTTGACAATTCGGGAAGAAGAAGAAAGATGGAAAGATGTTCATTTTTAAAGATAAACTGCTGGATCGAAATTAGTGATCGAATTATAAGTTGGAAATAGTGGAATGGTAGATTTTAAATTTTCTCCTGATGCCAGCCTCTACTATGCATTATGTTTTACAGAATATCCCTAAGCAGATGAACGGCAGTGTCTGTAGAATGTTTTCTTGTATGTTTGCGGAGTACACAAGCAGGAACGCTAAGATCACCTTCTCTAATAAATTGAATTATGTTTTACAGGATATCCCTCAGCAGATGAACGGCAGTGACTGTGGAATGTTTTCTTGTATGTTTGCGGAGTACACAAGCAGGAACGCTAAGATCACCTTCTCTAATAAATTGAATTATGTTTTACAGGATATCCCTCAGCAGATGAACGGCAGTGACTGTGGAATGTTTTCTTGTATGTTTGCGGAGTACACAAGCAGGAACGCTAAGATCACCTTCTCTAATAAATTGAATTATGTTTTACAGGATATCCCTCAGCAGATGAACGGCAGTGACTGTGGAATGTTTTCTTGTATGTTTGCGGAGTACACAAGCAGGAACGCTAAGATAACCTTCTCTAATAAATTGATTAATGTTTTCTTGTATGTTTGCAGAGTTTACAAGCAGGAACGCTAAGATCACCTTCTCTAATAAATTGATTAATGTTTTCTTGTATGTTTGCGGAGTTTACAAGCAGGAACGCTAAGATCACCTTCTCTAATAAATTGAATTATGTTTTACAGGATATCCCTCAGCAGATGAACGGCAGTGACTGTGGAATGTTTTCTTGTATGTTTGCGGAGTACACCAGCAGGAACGCTAAGATCACCTTCTCCCAAAAAGACATGCCATACTTCAGGCGGAAAACTATTTATGAAATTATTACCAAGAAACTTCTGTTATGAGCTAAAAAATCCTAACTTCTTTAATTTAATAGTATTTTCTGCCATTTTTAAAGCTTTTCAATGGAGAAATAAATTTGTTTTCTTATATCATCAGGTTTTTTTGTGTTTTAGACATTGAACTCTTAATTAAATTTTAAAGAAAATTAAAACTAATTTTATTCTGAATTTTATCAACAAAATCAATAAAATATTGATGCTTACCAGTTTTATTGAGTAAAATTAAATTGATTATGAGTTTGGTAATAGTTAAAACACTATGAGTTATCCTTGTACGGTACTTTAATTTTAAATATATTAATTCTGACACAGCTAATTATGTTTAAATGAGCTGTTTGAATTCATTAAGGCATAGATTTAGTAGTATGAGAGATAAATTAGTAAATTTTGTTCATCCCTCCCAATCTTTGTACAGTGAGTCAGTGGTTAAAACCACAACCTTATGTTTTATATTTATTATGTCAATGAAGACTGTCACAAAATACATAGTGTGTAAAACATTTTAAGTATTACAGTTACCGGTGCATAAATTAAATGTTCAAAGATGTTATCTATTAATTGTTATATATTATTGTAAGGAAACATTAAAAGTAAGAAAATCTTGTTGAAAAAATTGATTACAATCAGAAATATTTTGAAGAGTAAATAAATATCTTATAAATTATAGAATTATTATTTATAACAAGAATAATCATTTTATATATTTTTTTTTAATTTTGTAATAAATTAGATTTTTTGTGTAAGATATGATATTTAAAATTTAATATATTGATTAAATATTTAAAAAAAACCTATTCAGTTGAACTATGTTCAACATTTTCATATCAGTTATTTTCTACTACTGTTTCCTTTAGTTTTGTCACAAGTAATTCATAAAGCTGTCAAGTTATTCTATATAGCTTAAAATTTGCAAAATTTTTAAATTACGGTGAAATCATATTTTTTATTCCCAAGTTGTGTGTCTCTAATGTGATCTTTTTTCTTTGAAAATATTATTAAGTAAAATAATTTTAAAACTTTTTTGAAAGAAAAAAAATATAATCTTTATTTTAGCAAAAGGTAACTCAGTATCTGGGGTCTGTGAAGAGTTAATCCCTCAATAGTCTTTTAAATTGTATTAATGATATTTTGAACATGTACATAAATCTTCTTGATTCATCTCATTTACTGTTTTTTGTAGTAGGTAGACAGAAAATAATCTGAATTTTTTTCACCCATAGATGTGAAATATGTCCAGTTCTATGCCTTTCATAGCTGCAAAGTTTTTTTTTCATAATCATGGTGGCTGAGAAGTAACGCTCTGGCCCAGTAAGTCAAAGGTTACTGGATCAACCAGCAGCCGGAGACTCCTGTCAGATCATGACTGGTCACCTCTGGCTTGCATATCTGACTAATACTGCCATGGTACCTCGGCCTGTGGTGATGGGCAGTTGAGGTTTTTTTTTAAACAAAAACTACATTTTAATCATGTATTTTATTAATTCAGCAATAGCTTCAAATCAGAATATATATTATGGTCTGTCTTAATTATTTTGAATTTCACGGGGCACATTTTTGTAAAAAGTTCCAATTTCTATTTGAAACAAGACCTAGTACTCGACTGAAAATTTTTCAAGTTTATTATACATGGTTTATGAGTGACATGGATTGTTACTTTTCTTAATAATAAGTTGTTAATATTCAGAGTAGCTTGGGTGTAAATTCACTTCTGTTGTATATTGTATAAATAATAGAACTTAAAGCTAACACAAACAATATTGTAATAAGAATTTTTGTACATAATAGATTTTTTATTCTTAAGGTCTACTTGTGTCTGTTTACTTTCTCCCCTCATACTAGTATATGGAGAAAGTATTGTTTTCATCAAAATTTTCGATTTTGAGTTGAGAGTAGATATATCCGTTTTGGGGTCCACCGAATCCAAAAAAGTGGGTTTCGACTTGATGTCTTTCTATTGTCTATGTGTGTATGTCCGGATGTGTACAGAGCCACAGCCTACCCCATTGGTCCGATTAAGATGAAATTTGGCCTGTATGTATATATTCACTGTATCTCCAAGCATTTTTTCATGTTTTTGAATTATTTTTAAGGGTAATTCACCCCTAAAAACCCTTAAAAACGTGAAAAATCCAGATTTCTCAAGAATAACTCTTGATTAAAATTTTGATTAAAATTTGATAGTTTATAGGGCACAGAGTAAAAAGTAATTTGACATATCCTGCATGTCTGTAAAAATGACGGTTTAAAAGTTATGAGCTTTTAAATGTAAAAAGAATTTAATTTTTAAATTTTCAGCAAAAAAATAAAAGTAAAGTACTTGACTGGCACCATTGAAACCAGCTTAAAATACTAAAACAATTAGTATTTTGAATTATTTGTCTACGACTAACGGTTCCAGAGAAAAGTTAAATGTACTGTCCATGATAAACGCACTACACAGTACGTTGTCTGAAAGTGCCCAATGTTATTCTTATGGAGAATATTAAAAATTAAATTTCTTCCTTATTTTCCATAAAACACCGTTTTCCATAAAACTTGGTCTAAAGCGTAAGGTCAAAACACCAACAAAACCAACTTAAAAAAGCTCGGTAATACCAGGGGGGGTTTCCCCCCATACAATTCAAACAATGAATTTAACTTTGTCCGTCTGGTTTTTATTTTCAGAAATGGGATGATTATTTTTGAAACAATAAATTATTAAATGATATCTAGATAAACTTTGAAGAACATGGTTTTATTACAGATTGTCTTAACTTCTATAATTTATATTCATGATATAATATAAAAATACCCCCGTCGCAGCAGACCCTCGTACTCAGCGAATTTCCAAATCAATAACATAATAATAATAATATATGACAAGTCTTGTCAATAAATATGAGAGTTATTTGTCTATTCTCATTATATTAACATGGGAAAGAGTATACAGGTTGCTGCTGTGAGGAACGTTGAAAGTAGGTGTTTCTAGGTAAACAATTTATATTTTGTCCATTTATACTAAGTTTCATCAATATCTGTCCACAAATAACAACAAATAAAGGAGATTACCTAACTCTATATCATTAACATGGGAAAAGAGTATGCAGGTTAGCTGCCATGAAAAACACATAAACTATGATTTTTTTTTTATGCATAAATGCATGGTTGGATCTCAACTACGTGAAGCTAAACATCAAGGTTCATCCAAAAATATTGGTTAAGAAGTGAAATATTAATTTTGCCTTATCCTCCATAAGATTAACATTGGATCCCCAAAATACAACGTACTGTGTTTAGATTTTTTAATATCTCGGTAACTGTTGGAGATAGAGAAATATTTTAAGGAACTTAACTGTGTATTTTTTAAGCCGATTCTAATGGTCAAACAATCACACAAACACACACACATATATATATATATATATAAATTGGTCTCGAGGTACCTATAGAAAAAAAATAACATGGTCCCGGGCTTAAGTCTTACCATGAGACCTACGCTAATAGCTTCTTCCCTATGGGAAATTTGCTAATATATATACATTATATTATATATTATTATATACTATATATATATATATATAAATATAGTAAAAAAAGTAGAAAATAGTAGTAGAAAATATATTATATATATATATATATATATATACATTTTAACGACTATTGTTTTTGGTCTCTGGGCACCTAAAAACTAAATATAACATGGTCCCGGGCTTAAGTCTTACCATGAGACCTATGGTAATAGCTTCTTCCCTATGGGAAATTCACTAAAAATATACTAAGATTTCACAACTTGGGTTTTAATTAGGTAACATAAATTGGCATCAGTGTCTTTATTACAGGTCTAATATGAATCAATAACGGTTACTAGATTTCTTTTTATACTTTAATATTTTTGCCGGCCATTTTAAAATGATTTTGATAGTACAAAATATCGCTTAATGTAACAAATAACCTGTATGACTTATAACAGAAATAGCAGGAAACTTGATACCTAGACCTGAGGACACAAAATACATCAATACAACTCATAATAAATCTACACATTATAAATCCAAAGAGTCTCTGACATATATTTTTATGATTCAAAGCTAACTGATGATCCTGTTCCACTTGCAACCCGTTAGATTAAGTGAGGTAGGTTTATGCTCCAATTTAGGAAGAAATGTCTTTACTAGGTCTTTCAATCTTTGGTGGATTGATGACTGTATTTCACTTGAGCAATTATTTGTAAACAATTAATTATTAAGTAAACAGATCAGGGTACTCATCTGCATGTAGATAGTCCGGGAGCGTTTCACAAAACCGAGTTTTCACTACGCCGAGTAAAGCTAAAAATCCTATAAATATCGAAATTTCACTACACCGAGGTTTCACAAAACCGAGTACGTTATAAAATTCAACTGTTTCACTAAACCGAGTAAAGGGCTGAGTACCGTCCGCTCTAGAAGTGACTGTAGAAGCCTGTGTAGCGTGCAGTATGTCGTGCTTTGCAGGCACTCGCTGTCCAGTCGTGTAGTGAACATAACGCTTGACACATAATTTATAATGAAGATTTAATAATAAATAGTTTATAGCTTATATTTTAGTTAATAGAAATAAGTTGATAATAGTTAATACATTTAGTTAATAGAATATTGCGAATTAAAATAATTTTTAGAGCTTTCTGATTCTTTAAAACTAATGTAGGTCTCATGGCGACACTTAAGCCCAATACCCAATATAGGCCTACCTACAAACCAAATCAGTACAACACCAACTCATTTACATGGAAGAAAATCTATTTCTGTACTGATTACAGTACTGAGTTTTCTGTTAGGCCCCTCACCAAATTTCATAATGACTTATTGGTTCAAAATAAGTAAATAGGTTCCTATGGAGGTGTGCCCTAAAATACATACTTACCTGGATATCCAACATTTTAGCCAACGATTATTTTTTTTAGCCATCTGATATTTTGGTGAATATCGGGCTAAGCATGCATTTTAGGACGTACCCACGAAGGGACGTTTTTATTTATTTTGACCCAATAAACAACACATAAAATTTGGCGACGGGCTCAACAGAAACCTTATTGATGCTAAATGTTATTATTATTATAGTAATTTTTTGCCATAAAATTCATAATAAAACTCATTTTAGGCTTCCTATTACTGTGTCAAGTAGGATATCCTACAAAGAAATGAAATCAACCATTTGGAGAGCGAGGCAAAAAAGTGGACAAAATTCCTTACTCTTTAACAGAGTACTCGGTCATGCTGGCGGACCCAAATAATAGAAAATATGCACAATCTGTATCTGGCGACCCATTTTATTTGGGGTCTGTCACCGACTCGGAGGGAGCTACTTGGGTGCTTTTTGGTCCCAATTTTTCATGAGTGAAATAAAATCGGCAAAGGAAATACATATTGATGGGACATTTAAGGTCCGGCCAACGTCTAGGCAACTTTTAACAATAATGACTATAAACTTTTATCAGGTAAGTAATGCTATATTTACTTCTTGCAATGTTTAATTTGAAATAGTTCAATCACCGTTAGTTTTCCAAACACAAAAATATGAATTTCCTGACTATATATTTTAAATCCCCCCTTGTTATCCTTGCCTTGATGTGGCGGTGGGGCTTGCGTGCTCTGACAACCTCAAGAGCTATGCTGGCGGTAGCGTAGCTACTGGTAGGGCCTCCCTTGCCGGACAGGTCTTTGTGAGGTAGGAGCCAGACGAGAAGGGATACCCTGGTCCTCCAGGTTGGGGAGTTATTAGATCAAAAGATCAAGTTATTTGATCAATAATGTCATTTACACAGATTTCAGGCAGTGGAATGCCTTCAAAGCGCTTGGTACTGCACGTTTTTGGCTGGGCGGCCGAAGAGCTCTTAGTGCTTACTCACTTCTAGAGCGGATGGTACTCAGCCCATTACTCGGTTTAGTGAAACAGTTGAATTTTATAACGTACTTGGTTTTGTGAAACCTCGGCGTAGTGAATTTCCGATATGTATTTTTCCGATTTTTAGCCTTACTCGGCGTAGTGAAAACTCGGTTTTGTGAAACCCACCTGATAGTCCAGCACAAAAGGGTGATAGCAGCATCAGGTAAGTGACAGCACGGATAGGTACAAGCAGGTAAATAGTCCAGTAGTCTGGAGTCAAAAACTCTCACAGTAATCCCTGAGCACATAATGGCAATAAAATCTACGTACCTATATTTTGATATAACTACCATTAACTGAAGTAAGTACACATAAATATTTCACAAATAATGAAGAACATATAATATTTCAACTTAAGAAACACAATTTTTGCCATATATAGGATGTTAAATCATCTTCTAGAACATGAAAATATTGTGTCCAATATTGATGGTTGAGTATTTAAATTTATCTTTTAAAATTAAACTCTCACATTTTGTCTATTGTAATTTTTTTACCTACGTTTAATAATTTAATTCAATTTAAACTTGGACGTATGTTAAAATAAAATGTTAAATTATCTCACCTCAGCCAGGTATAGAAGAGCTGACTAAACAGGAGGGGAGCCAAAAGAAAACAAACAAACCATGACAACAAGGAAAGTACTGTAAAAGTAACATGTTGAGGCCAGCTGGAGCTGCAGCATTGTTAGTTGGCCAGCTGATAAAATAACACTGGAATGATCAGGCCCTGAGTAGTTGAAATTAGCCCACCAGTAATAATTCACTTTTACTTCCTGGTGTAGTAGTCAGATGTTCAGTACATATTTTCAAAATAAAATTGTTAAATCACCCCCTTTCTTCCTCAGAAAGTCCACTTATAGCTTCAAGTCAGATGTATGCCAGGTCCCACCAACATTGCTTCCATCTTCCTTGCTGAGAGTGTAAGTGACATGAGGTAATTTATTCTTAATAACAAATGGTCCGACGAATTTAGGAAATAGCTTTGCCGATTTGAAGTTAGCTGCATCTGCCTGAGCAAAATGTTTCTTCCAGACTCGTTGACCTTCGCAGAATCTCTGTGCCGTAGATTCTACCGTTCAGAATTCTTGTCAAAGGCTTTTTATATCTTTCCCTCTACTTCCTTGAAAATCTCTTTCAAACATATACGTTTTTGGTGATGGTTATCTACATTGGCAGTTTGAGGTAAATCTTCTTCATGAAGGTTCTCTGATCCCTTTCCTATCAAAGTAAATTCTCGACCAAAAGCAAGGAAAATTTTTGAAAAACCTCTAGTTTCATTTACTGCAGATCTCAAGGTACAACCTATCTTCGGTAACTTTGCATCCCAGTTTCTACGATCTTCACCAATTATGCTCACAAGAGGTTTTCAATTGTACGATTTATCCTTTCAGAAGGATTGGCTTGGCGATGGTGACTCGGAGTAAATATGGTTTTGATTTTGTATCCTGCATGAGCTTATGCACAGGTTGTCCAATAAACTCTGAACAATTGTCAAATATCACATATGTTGGAACGGAATTCCTAATTCCATAAGAAAACATCCTCTTCAAGCTGTTAACCACGAACGCAGCTTTAGCAGCACGGAGAGGAAATAGTAAAGTATATATACTGAAAGAATCTACTACCACCATTATGTACTTGTAGCCTTTTGATGATCTAACAAGAGGTCCGATTAGGTCCACACTTAGCATTTTCCATGGTCGATCAACAGTACGCTGTTGTCCCATCATTCCAGCTGGTTTGGCAGATATAATGTTTGTCTATTGACAGATCTTACATCTCAAAATGTAAGTAGCTGTGTCTTTCCTCATCTTTGGCCAGTAATACTTCTGGAGCTGAAGTCTGCAATATGTCTTGAACACTCCCGTGTGTCCAGAAGTTGGCAAGTCATGGCATTCCTGAAAGGCTTCCAGTGGGTTTACCTTAGGCAACACTTACTTCCAATCTTCTTCAAAAATCCCCAACTGAGCAAGGAGATGGGTCGTGTTTCCAAAGTTTACCATCCAAAACCTTCCATGAAGAGAACTGATCTGGTTTCTGAATTAATTGTCAGATCACACATTTTACGGTACCATTTATCCTTGATTGGGAGTCGAGGTAAGCTAATGCTGTTTATGCCGGTTGTTGAGTCTGTGGTTTTGATAGGTTTAATTGAAAGAAGGACTGGTACTACAGCTTCTTTCCTTTACGATGAATTAGCGTGAAGTCAAAAGGCTGAAGACGCAAAGACCATCGAGCGAGATGACCTTGAGGGTCCTTTAGGTTGTACAACCAAAGCAGACTATGATAATCAGTGATCACCTCAAAATGGGTACCTTCTACATATGGCCAGAACTTTTCAATGGACCAGATGACTGCAAGACACTCTCTTTCAGTAGCTGAGAATTTTTGTTCAGACTTGTCCTACTTCTCACCAATGGCCTACTTGCATAGGCCTTTTCACCAAGGTGAGAGCTTTAAAAGAGTACTGATCCTATTCCGATACTCGAAGCATTGCAAGAGAACTGCTTTCCAAAATCTGGACAAGACAAAATTGGGGATTGTACCAGGCTCATGCGTATGATTGGGCATTCTCGGTCACTTAAATGATATTTTTTTTTTTAAGCAGTGAAGCCTAAGGATACAAACGAGAGGCAAAATCAGGTATGAACCGTCTGTTCGAACTGACGGTTCCACAGAACTGTCTAACTTCCTTGATGCTTCGAGGGATTGGGATATCAAGAACAGCGTTGACCTTCTCCTGGATCAACCCTTAAACCTTCTTGGTCCACAACATAGCCGAGATAACGCAATTCTTGCTTACAAAAATGACATTTGTTCCTATTGAGGGTATAAGATTGGCAGTGGAAAGTCTTTTGAATATTTCCTCCAATATCTCCATATGTTTTTCAAAGGTTTGTGTAACAACTATAACATCGTCTAAATAAACGAAGACGTATGGTTCTAGATCCATACCCAAAATCAAATCCACTAAACGTTGCCAGGTCGCCGGAGCATTATGTAGACCAAAGGCTAAGACATTAAAGTGAAATAAGCCTCGCCCTTGGATAGTGAAGGCTGTCTTTTCTTTGCTGCTCTCCTCCAAGGATACCTGCCAATAAGCACTCTTGTCCAACGCTGAGAGAAATCGAGCATCTCTTAAACGGCCAAGAATTGAAGTAACTTTTGGAAGTGGATAGGCATCTCTTTTGGTTACCTTGTTAACTTTCCGGAAATCAACATAGAACTTCTGACTCCTATCAGGCTTATCTACGAGGATAATGGGGGAGGACCAAGCACTTTTTTATGGTGATACAATGCCTTGCGCTAACATTTTGTCAAGTTCTTCGTAGGCTTGTTTCAATCTGGTGGGTAATACCGTTGTTTTATTGGAGAGGCATCACCTGTGTCAGTTTTATGCTCTACCAAATGTGTTTTCCCCAATTTGGTAATTTGTTCATCGCTAAGATATCTATCCATAAGACTAGTAAGGGTTGTTCTTTGCGGTTCTGTCAAATGATACTCATTTAACAACCCCATTGAGAAGATATGGTTCGTAGATTTAAGCTTATCAGAAAATTCCCAAGTCTTGTTATGAGCATCCATTACCAGGTGCATTTGATTTCAGAACTCAATTCCTGAAATAATTCCTTGAGCTAAAGATGGCACCACCAGAACAGTAAGGCACTTTGTTTTGTGAGCAAGAGTAAGAGGCAGAGTAACTTTACCAATAACATTATGGTTTCCTTTTATCAGCAGTCAGAATATATTGATCAGAGAGATGATCCAGTCTTGCTGGAAATTTATCAAAGATCCACATGAGTTCTCCACTTATAAATGTATAAGAAGCTCTCGAGTCCAATAATGGGCTACCAAAGATACGGATTGTAAGGTAAGGTCGAGGGTCATTCTCCTGAAAGTTGAGTAGAAAATGTAATTCCACCGTTTGGCGGCATGATGACAAGGAAATCAAGTTGTATTCGGGATTTAAACTAAAAATTTATTATGGAGCTCACCACAAGTCGTTGTGGGTAGCTCCAACCCTACAAGTCAGCCTTATTGACATCAGCTGCTCCGCATCCATAGCAGATCTTACTCTCTCCTGGACAGGTAAGGTGAGTATGATTATCCTTTTGACAATTCCAACACTTAAGCTGATGAGAGGGGTGAAGGTTAAATGAGGGAGAGCCCTTGCTACTGTCTGACCCAAGAGAATACTTTTGCAAATGCTGCTGTGACCCTGGGGCGGGGAAGTCCCACCCTGTCTTTAAACTTTTCGATAATGTGTATGTAAATTGATTGAGAGTATTTTCAATGCAAAATATTTTTGATAGGTAATTTGGTAGAGATAGAATATTATTGGAAGAAATCATTTTTTTGTTACTTTTAAAAATATTAATTTTTATCAGTTCACTGAGATTTTATAGTTTGGTAAATATTCTTTGAATATTAAAATAAAATGGCTGTGAAGTTGACTAATGTAAATTTAACTAAAATATTATTCTGATTTTTAAGTTAAATTTTATATTTTATCAAGATATTGAAATTAGTTAAAACTAAAATACACCATGTGTTGTCTATGTACACTGGGAACATTCCTAATCAAAAATAATGTATTTACTTTGCTTTGGGAAATAGCTTAGATTATGGATACGTCTAAAGGAAATGTTTTCAATTCCTCTAAAAAGGAGTCATTATAACCAAATGATGTCACTTCTGTTTCAAATTTTAGACTGACAGATTGCCAATACCCACACAAGTGTTTTTGAAATATCCATGTAAAAAACTAGTACAGTCTTGAATTTTAATTACTAATTTCATTCATTTATTTTAGTGCTTTCAGAGAATGAAAATATTAAAAGTCCATAAGTGAGATATTCAATTGCTGATCATGCATGACCAATCTGCGTTTGAATATATAAGCGTAGCTGGAAACAACCATCACTCAAAAATATGAAAAGAGCACAATATCTTGTTATTGTACTTTACTTATTTACATGTATTTACATTGCAAATTTAGCTCCAGCTGTAGTCGAGGTAAGATTTTTACTATAAACTATGTCAATATAAAATTTAAAAAATATATTTTTTTATAGTTATGTAAATATTTAATGAATATTATTTTATGAATATATTTAATTAGTACCTGGTGACCGAGCTTTGCTCGGATAGAATAAGACATGTATTTTACAAGTTAATTAGCAAAAAAAATTTATAGCTAAATAAAAAAAAAGTGGTTTAAATAAAACCGTTTTCTTACACCTTAATTAATATGGCATAATCAATGAACAAAAATGTGGTTCACCGGACGGGGATCGACCTCACGACCACCAGAACGTGAGTCCTGAGCGCTAGCCAGTGTACTACAACATCAGCCAAGTTTTTGCCGTTGTGTAACAATTTTTGACCAACCTCAATTGTTTTAGCTGATCTTAAACTGAATTTAATTGTCCATACAGTTGTTAGTATTTTCCTGTGATCAACTGATTTTGTTAGAAAAGGAATGAGGATTGAAAAGCAAAAGAGAAATTTAATTTACATCAGTTAATTGGATTGTTACAGTGGTTCAAGCAATAGAATGAATACATTTTCTTTCAAAACACGAAAGATTTTGGAAATACTTTTCTCTTCATTTATATCGCACAGTTATTTTACCCTTTACTTTTTACAAATTGTTTATTAATTTGATAATTTTTCATTTATTACATACATAAAATAAATATTAATGCAAAACCTCTATTCACATATTGTTTGCCACCATCTTCAATCAACGACTGTCAAACTGTTGTAAACAGCTGTTTTGGTTTGTATTGTTTACATTTGATTCTTCATAAGCGTAATGATAATTTTTTAGATTTTAAACTTAATATTACAAGAAAACAAGAATTTTCCTGGACATTAGACCTATCTAGAACTTATTTTCTACTCAGAAATTAGTTATTTCCAAAATCCAAAAAAAAATCCTTAGTGCCGTTATCGAGATCCGTGTGCAAATATATATACAGTATATACATACAAACCTTGCTCGTATTATAGTATTGGATATATATATATATATATATATAAACCTTGCTCGTATCATAGTATTGGATTGGATTGGATATTCAATGAATATATTTTCTTAACTCATTACAACTAAATTATTAACTTAATAAACTCATTCTTAACCTTTCTACATCCATACAACAAAGTCATGTTAGTTACACCATTTATAACTCGAGAATGGCTGAACCGATTTATTTAATATTTGATTTGATGTATTCGTCTATGATTCTACTTGCATAATTATTGGTATTTTTTTGGTTTGTGAAAGTGTAATTAATGAATATTACATTATGTGAGTATTATTATTAACAATTTCACGATTCAGAAGAATAATCTTTCCTAAAAAAGCTGTATTCAGTTAGGTTTAGGGAATGTTTAGGTTGGGTCAGAAATTGTGAATCAATCCACTTAGATTAGTTTTTTTTTGTGGGAATGTTAGACTTATTAATGTCTTATCGTATCCAGTAATATCCAGTATAACTATGCGATCCAGAAGATCTAATCTTTCACAACAAAGCCATAGTGCTATTCAAATTTGGAACATGGCGAATCAATCCACTGAAGAATAACGAGGAATCATATGAGCACTGTTAATCTAAAAGTTAACACAACATATATTACTGTTAGAAATTTCAAAAATGGGCTCTTGAAGGCGAGCTCTATAATCACCCAGCCCATTGGTGTTCAATGGTTTATTTGGCTTATTTTAAGGGCCCCATACACAGTCAATATTATTGCGCAATATTTTACATTGCACAATATTATTGAACGTTTATGGGCTAGATTGAAGGTAAAAATCAGGTTGCGCAATATATTGAGTGAATACAAAACGTTTTGAAAATTATTGCACAATCTTCAATATATTGAATCGTGTATGGGTAGTATTGTGCAATATCCTGTCAGTCTGTCAATTCAGTTGCTGTAGGTAGGAGTCAAGAGTGGGTTTACTATTGTGTCTTGTGAATTGTTTATAGTAAAAATGACAAGTGTAGAGGAAAAGAAGTTTGTACTGGAAGTTATAGAAGTGTACCGCTCATTACCGGCTTTGTGGGACCATGGGTCCAAGGACTACAGTAATAGAACAAAGAAGAATGAACAGTACGAAGAATTACTGAAAAAATATCAAGAAAAATACCCAGAAGCTGACAGAAAAGCACTGGTGAAGAAAATTAACTCTCTTCGAACGAATTTTCGAAAAGAATTGAGACGAATAAAAAACTCTGAACGAAGTGGAGCTGGAGCTGATGAAGTTGTTGAGCCTTCATTGTGGTATTTCGATGAGATGAAATTCTTGAGTGATTTAGAAGAGCCTACAGAGTCAGTTAACACCGTATATTGCACAAACTTATTGAACTGTGTATGGTCGCGCCTTCAATAATATTGCGCAATATATTGTACAATAATATTGACCGTGTATGGGGCCCTTAAGGCCATTCCACACAGCACGTGGCATGCGTGGCTGGACGCACGCCATGCCGGCCACGCTAGCCACATGCCAATTCACACCGCCACGACTGTTGCGATGCTATACCGGCCACGTTTCCCGTCAGTATGCAGGAAGATGTCAACTCCCGACGGTCCCGTGGTGTGAATCTGGATTTTCTTGTGGCTTACCTTGGTTTGATGACTCCAGCAGCAGCAGTAGTAGTGATAATGAGCTGGTTTTATTGTATTCGGTGTGTTGGACCGCCGTTCTAAGTGAACTGTCTGTTTCCACGTGGTCTAGTATACGTTCTGCGCATGCTCGGACCAAAACGTGGCCGGACACGTTTGAAAAGATCGCTCAGAGAGCGAACAGTAGCCACGCGTGGCTAGTATAGCAATCGTTGCCGCGTGGCCGTGGCTGCTATGTGAATTGCTTCATTTGATTAGCTGGGAAGCGATGTTTTGAAAAGTAGCTAGTGTGCGTCCAGCCACGCACGCCACGTGTTAATTTTGAATTAACTTGAAAATGGCCTTTAAAGGTTGAAACATGTTGTTAAAATAAAATAATGTTTGTCAAGGATACTCAGTTAATTATTTTAACTTTACTTTATATAACAGTAATCCTTAAAGGTGAACTATATAGATCAAATATATATATATTTGCTCGGACGAGTTCGTAATCCAGACAGACATATCGGTCAATCGGAAAGGGTAGTTTGGAGGGGTTTTGTACCCCAAAAATAGGTTTTTGGCATTTTCCCATGCAATTTTTAAAAATTTCAAATTTTATCTTTCGCTATTAGAATCAGCTTCTTAAAGTTTTTCTCTATCTCTAATGGTTACCGAGATATTAAAAAATCTAAACACAGTAGGTTGTATTTTGGAGCTCCAATGTTAATCTTATGGAGGATAAGGAAAAATTAATATTTCCCATATCAATCAATATTTTTGGATTAAACTTGGTATTTACCTTCATGTTGTTTATACCCACCCGTTTATGCTTAAAAATCATAGTTTATGTGTTTATCATGGCAGCAAACCTGCATACTCTTTCCCCATGTTAATCGTATAGGGAATAGGCAAACTCCTTTATTTATGGACAGATGTTGATGAAAGTTGGTATAATTAAATGTTAAAAATAAAAATTGTTTATGGTAGAAATGCCTACTTTTAGTGTTCCTCAAAGCAACAAACCTGCACACTCTTTCCCATGTTAATCTTATGGAGAAAAGGCAAATAATTATCTTGTTTATGGACAGATTTTTATAAAACTTGTCATATATTATTATTATTATATTATTGATTTGAAAATTCACTGAGTACACAGGTCTGCTGTGACGGAGGTATTTATTTTTGTTAGTTACAGTAATAAGATTAGAAAAATGGCAGATTCTGGTAAAAGCTAGGCTGTTTTAAATGATTTTTTAATTCTCAACTAAAAAGTAAAACTTGTGATTTTAAAATGTCAACCCTTTAAAAATTGTGTTTTTCTTGCTTTGAAGGAAGATCAAAAATATGTTGGTTTTAAGAGGGATTCTGAAAGTACAAATAAGGTAAGTATGTTGCCTATAATTTTATTATTGCTATGTATTTTAAATAACCTTATTTAACTCAACTTTAGGACATAACAGTTAAATTCCTGAAAAATTATTAGATCCAACCTTCCTCTAAAAATAGTGTCAAAATAATGTAACAAATAAAATGATCATGAAACCAATGAATTATGTATAGCCACTCCATTATATGTATTATCATTATTAATGATTGCCAATGTGGTATTGGGGTAATATACAAGGGTGGTTAAAAAAGTCCTCAGAAAATTTATAAACACTGCCTATAGTGTTGAACATGGTTTGTTTAAAGCCAACTTCACAATTTAATACAGTTGGCAACGTTACTGTCAAATTCATCAGCTGATTTCATTTGTATTGTTGATTTTTATTTTCTCCCACTTATAAATTTTTAATCTTCCCACAGTATAAGGAGAAAGTACTTTTTGTTTTTGTCAAAATTTTCGAATCTGAGTTGAGAGTGGATATACAGTATCTTTTTTGGTTCCTTGAATCCAAAAAAGTGGGTTTTGACGTAATGCTCTATGGGTTCCAAATATTCACCGCATCTCCAGGGGGGTTTTTTTTTTTAAGGGTAGGTAACCTAAAAAAATCCTTAAAATACTTTAAAATCCTAATTTCTCAAAAATGGCAAATTAAAGTGTGTTAATTAGTTGAGGCTACAATTAATTGTATTGCAATGTACAGTGTTGTCCATTTTACATGAAAACTTTGGGTGAAAAAAGTCTTGGTAGGATTATTGCCACAATTACTTTGAGAGGAGAGTAAGCATAACATAAAGTCGATTCCAATGCTGTCCTGGTACTTTACCATTGCAATCCTGATGAAATTCTTCATCAATACATAACTGTAGATAAAACATGAATTCAATACTACACTCTGAACACAAAGAGAAATAGACCAGGCATTAGGTTTTTAAGGGAATGAGCCCTTTAAGACAGTGAGATCTGCTGACAAGGTGATGGCAACAGTTTTTTGGAAATAATTTACATTGACTACCTGGCAAAGGGACAAAAGAAAACTGGAGAGCACTATTCCTCGTTATTGAGTAAGCTGAAAGATGATTTGCCTAAACAGAGATGGCAGGGTGGATATTTTTGCTTATTTTAAGTTTTTATTTTAATAGTTATTTTTATTTTTTTCAGCCTCGTATCTTGTCTCTTTTACCAGCACGCGCCAATTTGACTAATGTAAGTCAGTACTATAAAGTTAATCTGATAGTAGTTTGGTAATCATCTTCAAATATTTTGTTAAGTGTGTAGAATTGATTATTCATTCAACAACCACTATTTGTAGCTGATTAAACTAAATGATTTGTTCAGGTTTTCATGTTTTGTTTTCTATGATTGTGAAGATTTTCTGGATACAATGACTTGATAAAAGAAGTCATTACAGACAATCTGATTACACAAAAATCAACTGTTGAACTAAAAGCTCAACACAATCATCCAGAATTTACAGAAAACAACTGTGATAATACTTATTTCATAATGAGTACCTGGTGACCGAGCTTTGCTCGGATAGAATAAGACATGTATTTTACTAGTTAGTTAGCAAAATTAAAACAAATTTACTGCTCAATGAAAACATTTATGTGGTTTAAATAAAACCGTTTTAATACCCCTTAATTGATATGGCATAAATACTGAACAAATATATAGCCCTCGGGTGGGGATCGATCACGCGACCTTGCATACGTGAGATCTAAGCGCTTAAGCTACGGCGTCAGCCGATTTCGCGTCGTCGTTTAAGAGTTTTTGGCCAACCTCAATTAATTGTTTTAGCTAATCTTATACTGAATTTAAATGTCCATACTGTTTGTTATTATTATCCTGTGATCAACTAATTTTGTTAGAAACGGAATGAGAATTGAAAAGCAAAAGATAAATTTAATTTGCACCAATTATTTGGTTTGTTACAGTAGCTTCAAGCAATACAACGAATACGTTTTCTATCAAAACACGGAAGATTTTGGAAATACTCTTTCCTGCTTTTATTTCGCACAGTTATGTTACCCTAAAGTTTTTAAAAATTGTTTAGTAACCTGATAATTTTACATTTATTACATACATAAAATAAATATTTATGAAAAACCTCTATTCACATATTGTTCTTTGCCGTCTTCAATCAAGAACTGTCAAACGTTTATAAACAGCTGTTTTGGTTTGCATTGTTTACATTTGATTCTCCATAAGCGTAATGTTAAATTTTTAGATTTTAAACTTAATATTACAGTAAAACACGAATTTTCCTGGACATTAGACCTATCTAGAACTTATTTTCTACTAGGAAATTAGTTATTTCCAAAATTTAAAGAAATTCCTCGGTGCCGTTTTCGAGATCCGTGTGCAAATATATATATATATATATACAAACCTTGCTCGTATTATAGTATTGGATTTAACTTATGTTTTTACAGTATACACTCCAGTGGGTGCCGCTGTTTACCGTTCTGACAAGCCCAACTGTATATTATCTTCCTTTTGGTTGAGCCACATGAAACAACATAGATGTTCCATATCATCTGGTAACAGGAATACAAATTATGTTAAATAAAATAATTCTTTATCACTGTTATTTCAAATAAGGTTCCTTTAATTTAAAATAATGGAATTTAAGATCATATCAGATTAGTTTATTTTATTTAGTTATTCTCATTATAAATGGATTTTTTTTGTATTTTTTAAATAAAATGTACCTCTAAATCAAATTATTTTCCTCATTAGAAAAAGTTAGCAAAGTCTCAAATTCACTTGTGCCTTATTCAATCCAAAAAGCCCTACAAGCTATTTCCTTGTTCTGTTTTACTAAAATATTATGAGTTCTATTATATTCGTTTGTGAAAGTTCCATGTAAAACACCAATATGATAATCTGTTTTTGTTAACACTAGTTCTCACTCATATCTTAACAGAATTTAATGTTTAGTTAAATTGTTTTATTTCATACATTTTGCAATACGATTTTAGATGTTCAGAATTATGTTTCTGCTGGACGTAGCTCTTCCCTACTTACTTACATACTTCTCCCATAATATTAACTCAGGCTAAGATTTTGTTTATTTATAAAATGTGAGCAGGAGTAAACATTGTTCATGAGAAAAGCATTTGCTTAAACTTAATATATTCTTATACGTATATGATTATGTGATCAATGTATAGCATATTGTATTTAAGCTTGGTAGTTCAATCAACAGCTCAGAAGCTGTAGTGGTCAAATCAGTTCTGTCCTAGAGGGATGATCTGTGATTGTTGACTTCAGTTATATGGGATTCTTTAAAAGAGGAATTTTCTAGTTCTGATTTATTGATTCAACATTGTTTTACGGAAGTATAACATTCCTAGTCTGACAATTTGTCTCTTACCAGTTAGTTATTCTTGATACATGATACTCAATGAATTTTCCAATAATTTATAATATAAATAAATGGTGGATCACCATTTTCAAATAAACATTTAAATGTATATTTCCATGTAGAATGCTACATACTGTATACACACTAAGCAGGTCACTCCTCCTGAAATTGAGAGAGAACGATTAATTACCCTCAAATGACAATTCCATCCACTTCCAGACTAATAAGTTATCCTAATACTGGTCTAATCTCTTGCAAGACTCACAGTATTTATTTTTGACATGGATATGTCTTAGCTCTGGGGGTGGGTGTTGGCAATTTGCGTGATCATAATTTGAAACAGTGACATCATTTGGTTAGCAACAATACTACATACTAAACAAATTTCCAACAATACAGAAATTATATTTTATGACACAAATTAACCTTAATCACAGATTAAATTTGTACCAAATATCTTCCTGTGCGTCAGAGTTGGTAGCAGGGTACTACATTATCTGATTATTACAGCATTACATAAATTCTCTGAGCATCCATTGTCTACTGCTAGATGATGAACGCATGTTAAGGAGTGTCAATTGTCTACGCGTAGACAATTAGTAAAAAATTAGCATATGATTTTTTTTACAAATGATATACAGCATGGTACAGTACCATTGTATATATATATATATATATATATATATATATATATATATGTGTGTGTGTGTGTGTGTGTGTGTGTCTGTGAACAAGATAACTCCCGTAAAAATGGTCCGATCGAGACCAAATTTGGTAGAGACGTGTATTCCTACAAATGCTCGGACAAGTTCGTAAACCAGACATATCGGTCAATGGGAACGGCTAGTTTGGGGGGTTTTGTACCCCAAAATAGGGTTTATTGCATTTTTCACATGTAATTTTTAAAAATTTCTAATTTTATATTTCACCATTGGAATCAGCTTAAAAAACTTCACAATTAAGTTCAATAAAGTTTTTCTCTATCTCCAACGGTTACCGAGATATGAAAAAATCTAAACACAGTACGTTGTATTGTGGGGCTCCAATGTTAATCTTATGGAGGATAGGCAAACTCCTTTATTTATGGACAGATGTTGATGAAAGTTGGTATGAATGTTAAGATAAAAATTATTTATGGTAGAAATGGCTACTTTCAGTGTTCCTCACAGCAGCTAACCTGTGCACTCTTTCCCATGTTAATCTTATGGAGAATAGGCAAATAATTCTCATGTTTATGGACTGATTGTGATCAAACTTGTCATATATTATTATTATTATATTATTGGTTTGGAAATTTGCTGAGTACGCAGGTCTGCTGCGACGGGGGTATTTTAATTATATGATGCATATTACTATATAAAATCCAAAGAAAGATTTATAACACTTTTAGAGCATGAAAAGAAAACGACTTAGGGCCTACTAGTCACACAACCCAAAAAACTTTTTATAAACACATTTTCCTGGGAAAGGCAAAATGAAAGGAAAGGAATAAATGGTCCAAGCTTTATTAATTTTATGGTCGTAAATAATGCTTATAAAAAGTGGAAAAACTCATTTTTCGAACATGATGATGTATTTATGTATTATAAATGTATAAATAAAAAATGCAAAGTAATAATATTAATGACTATAAATGATGTGTTGAGACAAATAATCACAACTCAATACCAAATAAAAGTTGACACATTAAATTGTTAAAACAATTAAATTATTTGAAACTACAACTATTACAGGTACACAATGTTACAAAATAAATATTTGACCAGAAAGCTTAGCAAACAAAATCTAATGTGATGTTTATCTATACATGGTATGTTGAAAAATAATCACGTTAAATATTTATAAAACAATACAATTAAAATGTTTAAATCTTCAACCACCCACAGATCTGTAATCCAAAAGGGCAGATAAAATAAAAAGAATGAAAAATACTACAGGTACAATGTTTTAAAATGAATATTTGACTAGAAAGCATGAAAATAAAATTAATGTTGGTAAAACGTTTAGCTGTGCTCATCTTCTTCACACAAATTAGTAGACCTTACAGTTGAATGCGAAACACACTGTAACAAAAAAATAAACTATCACCGCTGTCTGTAAACTGACATATATAGTTGGCTCAACAAGGTTTGGACAAGTCATCAGATGCGCAGCAGCATATAACACTACAACGCATGAGCCACAAGAGGCACCAGCGTCAACAGCTACATACCAGCCTAAACACTTTGACTGTTTAATTTAAGTTTTTTAGTTGAATACAAATCACTAATTCCGCATATTGCTTGTGTATTTTTTTCAGTCAGTTTTTTATTTCCTTAGAACATAAAAAATAGTAATACACAATTATAATGGTCTTGAGATATGACCTCAAACATTCCTATTAAGGTGAAGACCTAATACCTGTTTCATTCAGGTCATTGAAAAAATAAGAACAACATTTGAATAGGAACGAGTTTATGCCTTTACCGACACACAGTAATGTGCAAACAATCTAAATAAACTCATAGACTTACTTAGCAAAATCGGGGGATTTGTCAACGATGTGCTCAAACTCAGCAAAAGAGAGTGCTCCATCATCATCGAGATCTGCTTCATCTAGGATGTTCTGTATGAGCAGCTGAACATCCACTTCTGAAAGCCTTTGGGGGCCAGTCAAGCGATCTATAACATGTCTTAAGTCTGATACTCCCAGCATGTCATCTCCATCAAAGTCTAAAACAAAATGAAAAATCTATAACATACAGTTGTAGCGTTTTCATTATTTCAACAAGGATAAAATTTAAAAAAACATTAGATTTTAATTAATAATAATAACTTCTTCAAGAAATACAGAAGTGATTGTGAGCCCACATGTTTTCCAGCACGTAGTGTTCTATTTCCGCTTAAGAGGAGGTATAAAGATTTAAACAGTCTAGTTGAGGATGGTGCCTTGAAATAAAAAACAATCCCTCTGTAAGTCCCCCGAAAAGTATATGGTGAGTAAGTTTATGACTCTATTAGAATGTGCGGGAATTTTTAAGTGACATTAAACACTAACATCAGATATTCAAGTCTATTGCCAACCTTTAAAAGAGCTGACGAGCAAAATAGTCCAAGGAAAAAGGCACTCAGTGATAGACTTGACATATGAAAGTGTGGAAGTTAGAGAAATATTTAATAATCGCCACCCATAATGGTTATTTTAGGTACAAGAGACTACCATTTGGCATTGCTGCCACCCCTGCATACTCATCAAATTTCCAAATTAATAATAATATGTAACAGGTTTGATCAATACCTGTAATAAATAAGGGAGTTTGCCTCTTCTCCATTAGATTACCAAGGGAAAGAGTATGCAGGTATGCTGCTGTGAGGAACACTAACAGTAGGCATTTTTACCCTAACCTAAACTTTCGAAATAAAGACGATTATTTTTTATATATGCCATTAGATGTGCACTCGATAAATATAATAATAAATTATTAGATCATCCTTATAGAGTAAAACAATAACTAAGTTATATTGATAATGAAATTTTTAAGGGTTTTGATTATCCAATATCATTTAAAGATATCATCTTGAAATGACAAAATTTTTTAAATCAAGATATCATCATGTCAATGTCATTTTGAAAAAAGATCATTTGATTCCAAATATAACTATCCATCAGTGTCAATTAATAGAATTAATAGAAGGGAAATAGAATTCAAACTTATTGATAAACAGCAGGCTCCAATGAGAACCACCATTAAATTTTTCAGCATCTGTACAATTATTGACACTCATAAATACAAATTTACAGTTCTGATAATCAGTAGTCTTCAGATACTCAAGAGTACTTACTGGGGTGATAAACTTAATCATCATTGACACAGAGGGACTCAAGATCACTGCTAGGAAAATTTAACAGTGTCAAATTAGGACAGTGTCACTGCTATTCGGCAGTGACACTGTCTTAATTTTCCATAGCTTGAATAAGCTATCAGCTGTGGTTGAGAAATATTCTGTAATTACGGTGTCAATTACCCATTTGTCGTTTTCCCATGATTTTCATGGGAGATGTGATTAGTGATGATGTTATCATGCTTTAGCAACTCAGCTACATTTGTATGTTGTTGAATTTATTTTTTCAAAGCATTGTTCTCACTCAACAATAACCTTCCTGTAAGGTCAGCCATTTTATTTTCTAGGTTGTTAACTTTTGTCTTGAGTTCCAATTTCTCTTCATTATCTGCTTCCTGAATAAAAAAGCTCCTATTTAAATCAAGTTCTCCAAGTCTCTGCCTGTTCTCCAAGTCTAGTTTGCATGCTAAAGATGCTTTTCCCCTTAGAGATGAATCAAGTTTACTAGTCTTATAACTTGGCTTATATTATTATTGATTTGGAAATTCACTGAGTCATGCTGGTATGCTACGACGAGGGTATTATATTTAAAGTGTAGTTACTTTTCAGAGTTGAATAAAACCATTTAAATTTTGTGTAGGTATATAATAAATCTTGTCCATATCACCATACTGTACTAGAATCGAGCCCTCATGAAAACAGGCAGTCACCATTCACCAATTGATCATAAACTAAAAAAAATTCTACAAGACTAAATATATATCTATCCACTGTTTGAATGTTTTGTTGAAACCCTTCTTATTACCTACCGGTAACGTATTTCTATAACCACCCAAACTTTGATACCTCCATCCAAGTGACGTTGTAAGACTGTCGTCACTTGACAGATTACATGAAATAGTGATTGATGATTTGACTTACCAAAAATTCTAAAAGCATGTTCTGCTTTCACTGCTTTGGGTGCAGCGTCACTAAAGACGGACATCATATCAAGAAAGTCCTCAAAAGTACAGTCACCATCATGGCTTGAGCTAAACACGCGACAGATTCGATCACCAAAGGGATTTACTCGTAACTCCGGATACTGCAATACTTTGGACATTGGGAGCTTTGCATTTCGGTTATGACCCACTTTTTCTGGAGCTAATGCTTTAAACTTCTGATGTGCACTAAAAATAGAAAAATAAACATATAAATATTATATGGTGCATATAAATTTTTATGCCTATAAGCGTATGGTTGTAAAAAAACTTCATACCCAAGATAAGAGTTTTATTTTTTTAATGTTGTACCTAGTCCTTTGGTCAATTCTCACAAATTGGTGGTGTTTTATGTTGGTAAAATAGACATGAACTGACATATTGCAATTATGAGTACGTATAAAGGGTAACATACTTGTATTGGTTCAAATGAGACATACTTCGTTAGAAATTAAAGACAGGAAACTCCTGCCCTATCAATTCAATTAATTCAATTTGTAAGGTGGGTAAGTAAGAAAACTGTAGATGCCTCAACATCACAATACTTTATAGCACAATATTTTATTCTAAACTAGAAGACAAATAAGATCATACATTTTATGTGCCTTGTATGCTATAAGAGATTTTCATAAATTTTTAGAAATAATTAAGTTATGTGGAAATATTAGTTATAGATAGGTTCCACCCAAACAGAATTTTATATTTAACTAATTTAAAAATTTAGATAAGAGGCCTAAGTTATTTAAACAACTACATTATTTTTTATGAGACAGTTTATTAAATACTCACTACAGGACTTCTTTCTTCGTAAAATATGTTAGGTCCTGAAAAATACATTTTTCAAATGATAAAACAGTAGTTTTCAGAAGAATATTTTCCAATTATACTATATTGTAAACTAGCCAAAGTACCCGTTCTTCGCACGGGTAAAAAAGGCTGAGAGGTGTAGGCTCTACAGATACATTTAAGTTATTGATAATTAATTCATAATTGTTTACAAAATGACAAAACACGTGTCTAAGTATATATCTAAACATGACAAAGTAACATATGTCAAATATTGGGAGAGGATAAGCATTAACGTAATAGAGGCAGGCATCGGGAGAAAATTAAAAATCTACCATTCCACAATTTCGAACTAATAATTCACTAATTTCGATCCAGCAGTTTATGTGTAAAAATTAACTTTATTTCTTTTTCTTCCCGAACTGTCAAAATGTAAAGTAAACGGATGTTGACATTAAAAACTGTAAACATTGAATCCCAGGGTATTTACAGCAACCATGTCTTCTGCTTCTCGAACTGTCAAATTTTAGTGTTCACAGCTGTTGACATTCAAGTTATTTTATGTTTTCATTTTCTAAAAATGTAAACATTGAAACTTAGGACGTTCACAGGGCGTAGCCCGAGAGGATTTTAAGGAAATGAGTATGCCTATGTGTTGCATGAGTTTAAGATCTGTCTTTGTGTAAAATTTCAAACTGTTTGGTTCAATATTTTTTGCGTTCACTTGCCACAACAAACCCACAAACATACAGAAACCACCTCTTCTTTATAATATTAATAGATGAACCTTAAGACTCTAATTAAACACTGAGAAATAATGTTTAAGCTTATTTAGGACCTGTTAAGGATATATTTATTAAAACATGCCTAGCTTAACTATGTAAAACACTGTTGGACATCAGTCAGGAATAAAGACATTACAGGGCAAATTCAGCTACAGTAGAACCCCTCATAACTGAATATCTGGCTGCTTCCTGAAGGAGATATCAAATTGTATTTCCTACGGCTTACCAACGGATAAAGGAAGGGGTAAGCGGTTGAGTAGCTAACAATTTTTAACCAACAACTAAAAAGTGCCAACCTAAAGAGGTTACCCTACAAGGTTTTAGTGAATTTCCCATAAGGAAGAAGCTATTACCGTAGGTCTCATGGCAAGACTTAAGCCTGGGACTATGTTATTTTTTTTCGTCTTATGGTGCCATGACACAAAAACAATAGTCATTAATAGTGATGTGGACCAGGTAAATACCCAGTGGTTGTTTTTCGAAACTTAGTTTATTTTCACTGTGAAAACAAACTAAGTTTCGAAACACGTGTTGTATATAATGTAAGAAATAAAATGTTTAAAGGGAGCACAAGTTCTTTTAATTTAATAATATTATTATATTATTGATTTGGAAATTTGCTGAATACATAGGTCTGCTGCGACGGGGGTAATGGTAATGGCATATCTCTAGTTATGTGATCAGTTATCGCGTTACACTCTTGGCGATCAAGACCCACTCATTATTTTTAGCTCTGCTGGAAAGAGTGTCTGTAATTTTTGCATTCAACTATTACAAAGATTTTTTCTACCTAATTAATAAAACTCCTTTATTCATTTTCCATAAAAGTTCTTTCCTCAGAAACACTGGACTACTTTTTGGGTTATGTTTACTTGTAACATATTTCATTTGTTCACTTCAGCCCAATATCATAACAATTCATTTCCACCTTCATTTACTCTGAACTCTCAATTTTTTTTCATAAAGAGTTTTGTGTTTAGTGCTGCAATTTAATTATACATTCAGTTTACTGAACAGAATTGTACGAAAAATGAGTGTGTCAAAACAAAAAAATAAGGTAGTGACAGATAAACTACAGCTTAATACGATTGAACGTATTGATAAAGGCGAATCTGTGGCATAAATATGTAATGGAACTAAATCTGGGAAAAGTATGGTTAATGATAAAGAAATTGAAAAAAATAATATTGACATTTGTAGAGATAGAGAGTGAAAAGGTTATTTATTTGAGCGACAATACTTGAGAAAACCTTTTCTATGAGGTGGTTGAACCCACTTTGTATTGATTTTCTACATGTTTGTATTTTTGCATCAGCTGCATATTATTAATAGGTATAAATTATCGTTTTCAAAATAGGTTGGTTTATCCGGGGCCAAGGGCTTGGTCCCGAGGTGGCCTGATATGAGGAGTCCTACTGTATTTGGAGGTCACAAATTATAGTTACTTATGAGCGGTAGTCGGTGGATGAGATGTTCCCTGGTCTAGATTAAAGTCTTCATTATTGAATACTATGTTCATCCGCAAAGGCCATCCTCATTTTTACACCAGTTCGTGATTTAGAGGCAAAAGTGGTTCGGATCCCACATTACCTTAGAAGCCATCGGCTGTTGGGCTACTAATTAACAGTCCTGTCCAAGGAACGTGTCAGCCTTAGTCAGTAACAAGACTAAAAGACCTCGCCAGTAGCCACCATCATCTTACACTCATTTTGCTGGGTCCAGTCTCCAACCATCTCAAAATTTTGATAGGATTTTACTCAAGATCAAACTGGTGATCTTCAGATTATAAAATAGGTACTATAATCACTGAGCCACCAACCAGTGAATGGAAGTCATAAACAATTCTTGACAGCAAAAATTGCCAATAGCCTAATGTGAATTACGTGATCCTGATCACTTAATAGTGATTCTCTCACACAGAAATTGTGTGAGATGATTAATTATAATATACCTATTACACAATAACTATAGTTAATGTATTATAATTCAAATATGTACCGGTACCTGATAATCCTGTAGTTCTTCCTCTGTAAATTGACTCAGACTCTGCCCCATGTTTAGCTTAAAACAAAGGGCTAAAAGTAGGATTAAGTTTATCAGGAACTAGTAGACAAAATTAGAAAAATGGACAGTACTAGTCTTTAAATATCCCCACTGTATAAGTGTGTCAATGAGGTATTTTATGTTGATTGCACAGTGTTAATTAACACTTTTCTCCACAGGTTATAAAAATGAACTCAAGGCATATAAAATTAATTCTAGTAAAATATTAGAAACAAATCAAAAGCGTAATCAATTTATTACTTCTTTCAGATTTAATCCAATTCCACAGTTACGTGTTAATAGATATAATAAAAACATTTTGTTTACATTCTCATAACATTGTTTTGTCGTCAACACTGGGTACTGGACTACTGGACAGCAGGTGAGCAGACATCAGACTAGACATGACATAAAATAAAATCGAACTTAAAGATCTGCTGCCTCTTTTACTTTCTCCCCTTATACGTAGTATATGGAGAAAGTATTGTTTTCGTCAAAATTTTCGAATTTGAGTTGAGGGTGGATATATCCGTTTTGGGGTCCCCTGAATCCAAAAAAGTGGGTTTTGACGTGATGTCTGTCCGTCCGTGTGTGTGTGTGTGTGTGTGTGTGTGTGTGTCTGGATGTGTACAGTGCCACAGCCTACCCCGTTGGTCCGATTTAGATGAAATTTGGCATGTATGTATATATTCACGGTATCTCCAGGCGTTTTTTTCATTTTTTTGAATTTTTGATTTTTAAGGATAGTTCACCCCTAAAAACCCTTAAAAAACGTGAAAAATCCAAATTTCTCAAAAACGGCTCTAACGATTTTTATTAAAATTTGACAGTTTATAGTGCACAGAATACTAAATAATTTGACACCACCCGCATATCTGTAAAAATGACGGTTCAAAAGTTATGGGCTTTTAAATGTCTAAAAAATCAAATTTTTAAATTTTCAGCGAAAACAATAAAAGTAAAGAATAACTTGACTGGCACCATTAAAACCAGCTTAAAAAACTAAACAAATTAGTATTTTGAATTATTTGTCTACGACTAACGGTTCCAGAGAAAAGTTAAATTTACTGTCTACGATAAACGCAGTACGTTGTCTGAAAGCGCCCAATGTTATTCTTATGGAGAATATAAAAAAAATCAATTTCTTCCTTACTTTCCAACCGTTTTCCATGAAACTTGGTATGAAGCGTAAGGTCAAATCACCGAACAAAACCAGCTCAAAAAAGCTTGGTGTTACGGGGGGGGTTGTCCCCCCCATACAATTTGAACAATTAATTTAACTTTGTCTCTCGTGTTTTTATTTTTAGAAATTGAATGATTATTTTTGAAACAATAAATTATTAAATGATATTTATATTAACTTTGTAGAACATGATATTTTTATTACAGATTGTCTTTTTTTAATTTACTTAAGGGAGAAAGTATGTGTCAGTTCACTGGTACCGTTTATTTCATTTCCAGACTGAGTCTGTTTATAGCCTTGGCCAGAGAGGGAGGGGAACGGATTATAAGTATTATCCGTAACTTTAGTATCCGTTCATCTATGCCTTGGCGCTACAAACTATTATCATATGTATGCTATTATTATACATTGCTGTATAACGGGCGAGATTAAGCGTAATCTGTGCAATGCCATAGAAAAGAATTCAAATAATTCGAAATGTTAATTGAATAGTTAGTTACTGAAATGACAACCCTTCCAGGTATTTTAATTATGAATTAGAAATGAGTGCAGGATGATTGGGGCGATCTTGTAGTCTTGTTACTGACTAAGGCTGAACCGGGCTGACATCTTACTAAGACATACCTGTTAAATAATAGCCCAACAGCCAACGGCATATTTAAGAGACCTACAGTTTAACGTGGAGTACGAACCACTGCCTCTGAATTACGAACTGGTTTATTTATGAGGATGCCTTTGCGGATTACCGCTGTATCAATAGTCTGGACGTTAACCAAACAATAGAACACTAAAACCACTGACCATCGCTCATAACTATACATAATTCGGGATCTTTAAGTTGCCCTACTGCAATCTACCATTGCTTATAAAAAATAAAAGTTCTTCTATCATCTATGAATCTACCTTCTTTTTTTCAAAGACAATTGAATAGTACGGATATATAATCCATTAATTGTCTTTGGAATGACCTAAGATATTGAATTTGCTCAGACGAGTTCGTATAAACCAGACATATCGGACAATCGGAAGGGGTAGTTTGGGGGGGGCTTTGGACCCCAAAAATGGGGGTTTTGAGTTTTCCCATATAATTTTTAAAAATTTCAAATTTTTTCTTTCCTTATTAGAATCACCTTAAAAAACTACAAAATTTAGTTCCTTAAAGTTCTCCAACGGTTACCGAGATATTAAAAAATCTAAACACAGTACGTTGTATTTTGGGGCTCCAATGTCAATCTTATGGAGGATAAGGAAAAATTAATTTTTCACTTATTATCTAATATTTTTGGATGAAACCTGATATTTAACTTCATCTGGTTAAGATCTATCCATTTATGCTTAAAAAGCATAGTTTATGTGATTATCATGGCAGCAAACCTGCATACTCTTTTCCCATGTTAAACATATAGAGTTTGGGTAAACACCATTATTTGTGGACAGATGTTGATTAAACTTGATATAAATGGTCAAAATATAAATTGTTTACGCTAGAAACACCTATTTCAGCGTTCCTTGCAGCAGCAAACCTGCATACTCTTTCCCATATTAATCTTTGGAGAATAGGTAAATACTCATATTTAATGGCAGATAATGATAAAACTCGTCATATATTATTATGTTATTGATTTTGAAATTCGCAGGAGTATGAAGGTCTGCTGTCGGGGCTATTTTTTATTTTTGAAAGTTTAACAATTTAATTGTATTTTTAGGTCATTTTCGTGCTTAAAAAGGATCAAGGAATACCGTAGGTCAAACATGACCCAAACAAAGCTCATCTCTCTTGCTCTCCTCCATATTGAAAATGATGTAACCAAAACATTAGATTTCCCCAACACCATCGTTTGCCTGGTCTAAAGACAGGAAGAGAATATTTTAAAATAATGTTAAAAGTCATTTCGTCAGTAAAATTTACCTACGAAATAACTTTCAACATACTTTTAACAACGGTATTTAATATAGTTTTACGTTAATAAATGTAATTACTTAATTATACAGTGTTTTATTGTGTTAATTAAATAGTACCTGGTGACCGAGCTTTGCTCGGATAGAATAAGACATGTTTTTACAAGTTAATTAGCAAAATTAAAACAAATTTACTGCCCAATGAAAACATTTATGTGGTTTAAATAAAACCAATTTAATACACCATAATTAATATAGCACTGAACAAAAAGTATTGCCCCTGGTGGAGATGGAACTCGCGGCCTATAGTTCTTGAGGCCGACACGCTACAACTCGGCTACGACGTTAGTCAATTGAGCGATGCCGTTTAACGTCTTTTAGCCAAAGCTGATCATTTACTGTTTAATTATCCATTAATTACCGTTATTATTAGCCTGTGATCAACTGATTTTGTTATAAACGGAATGAGGATTGAAAAGCAAAAGAGAAATTTAATTTACATCAATTAATTGGTTTGTTACAGTGGCTTCAAGCAATACAACGAATACGTTTTCTATCAAAACACGGAAGATTTGGAAATAATTTTTTCTGCTTTTATTTCGCACAGCTATGTTATCCTTAAGTTTTTACAAATTGTTTAGTAACCTGATAATTTTGCATTTATTTAATTATTCATAAAATAAATATTAATGCATAACCCATAACCTCTATATTGTTCCCCGCAGTCTTCAATCAAGAACTGTCAAACGGTTATAAACAGCTGTTTTGGTTTGTATTGTTTACATTTTATTCTCCATAAGCGTAATGTTAAATTTTTAGATTTTAAACTTAATATTACAGTAAAACACGAATTTTCCTGGACATTAGACCTATCTAGAACTTATTTTCTACTCGGAAATTAGTTATTTCCAAAATTTAAAGAAATTCCTCGGTGCCGTTTTCCAGATCCGTGTGCAAATATATATATATACAAACCTTGCTCATATTATAGTATTGGATGGATGTGTTAGTGTTAAGTAAGTAATGTTTATTTTTTAACATAACCTTTTTTGGAAGTATTTTCCTTTCACACATTTTGGAATTTCGCTGTTATTGACTGATAAATTTAAATTATTTTCTTGCGAATGAATGTGTAAGATCACTGATATATAACCGAGATATTTGTAATCTCCCACAGAATATTTTTAGTTTTGCCGGAAAGGCGCCATTTAATATGCTGAAAATGACAGCCCCCCCTTGAACGTCTGCCCGAAGGTGCGGTAATGTAGAACTCTGGCCTAGGGTGTAAATGCATGCTAAGCCAGGCCTGAGTTTAGTTGTGTAAAAGCATTGTTTGCACCAACAAAGATAGTAGCGTTATTACTGTATATTATTGGTCTACCTCTTCTCGCTATAAAGCGTCTATAAAGAGCCTGTAAGAATGCATTAGTTGATAAACCTGAAAGCAGCTCTATAATTGAACAGCACTATAGACTGCACATGTGAAAAGACATATGCAAGCCTTGTGTCCATCTCGTAAATATATTGGTCCCGCAAAATCAACACTACTAATTTGAAAAACTGTAGCATCTCTTACTCTGTCTTCTGGTAGGCCAACAGGTCCTGTTTGTAGACACTTCCCTTCATATCTTTGACATTTTAGGCACATCAATAACACCGATTTTACAGTTTTTGGTCCATTTAATATCAAAAATTCTTCACAAATGATACTCATTAAATACTGAACTCCCACATGACAAGCGTATATTAACATCTGTACAACAGAATACTTAGATGGAGTACTATTGGTGTTCTGAAATTTTCATGATCTTTTCTGTAAGTAAATTTTGACTTTACTTGAATCAGACCAGTTTGATCTCTAAACAGACAAAATATTGCAAGTTTGGGATCTTTTACACCACAAAAACACTGCTTATGTACTAGTTTCAAAACACTTAATTTAGCTCTTTCTATCTTCTATTGTAATAGTTTTTCCCTCATGCAGCAATTATCAGAAAACTTTTTTATCTATGCAATCATTCGTATTACCTTTCCAAAACTACTTTACTTAAGTATTTATAATACCAGTCTGACTCATTTTGCTCAAAATTTGTACAAACTGTTGTTGTTGTTGTTTTCTTTCACAATATCTTCTTCGTTGTTAAACATGCTCTCTTTATGCCAGTCTTCTAGAGACAGTTTTAATGAGTGGGGGCCCTCCCCCATTTACAGTCAACCAAGTCTTTAGCCGAACATCCTCTACTGGTTTAATCAGTCAGGTTCATATCCTCAGGTACATGTCTCCAGGACGTTTTACCAGTTAATGACTGAATTTCTTGACTTACGTTCCAAACAAAAGTAGCCCAATTATCTTCTCGTTTGATTCAATATAACTGTAGTTGAATCACTCCAAAATTGTATTCTTGTCACAGGGAAATTAAGATTGTCTGTGATAGACCCTCCTAGTCTGAATCCTATTGTTGTTGCTAGGAGTTCCTGGCAAGGAATTGACAGATCCTTTAATAGTGCAACCCGTGGTTTTGCTGCTACAAAATGAAGATAAACCTATCCATCGGTTTCCGTCCTAAGAAATATGACAGTTGCATAAGCATGTTTATTAGCGTCATAAAATATATGTAAACTACTTAGTACCACCAATCTTCCACAGTGAAAATACAAGGGATGCTAATACCATGCAAGTATTTCAGTTCTTAGATGGTGAGAGAGTTTTGTTAGTAAACTCCCACCCTCTCAGTTCAAATTTTGCATCTGAAAATAAAGCTTGGAAAATAAAGTCAGCAAATTCATCCTCGAAACGTATACTTGTTACGGCCACAATTATCAACATAGAAACTATGCATTATCTGTTTAACGTATGGCTTGTAATAATAATTAGCCCCCTTCATTGCAAGATTTAAATGATAGTTGATGGTAGCTGCCAGTAAAAATGGACCACAAGACACACCAAAAACTACTCGTTTATGCCTATAAATTTTTATGTTTCCTCCCTTATTGTACCACAAAAACCTTTCTTGATATCACAAATCACACCTATCTCACATTCTCTTAGAAGGTAATAAAATGGAAGGTATCATTTCAATCAAATTAATACCCTTACTAAGACAGTCATTCAAAGAAGCCTGATTATACTCTTTAGTAGATGCATCAAAAACAGGCCTTACCTTGGCAGTAGTGTCTTCTTTGTAGACTGGTCGATGAGGCAAGTAATGGCCCCAATTACAAAAATTTGGAGTTAATGTGACTTCTTCAATGATCTCCTCTTGTTCCCATTCCTTTATCATATATTTTCTTTTCCCTAAGATTTTCACCTTGATTCAGTCTTTTAACAGCTATATCTTATTGACATTGGTTGGTAAAGGTGGATGTCCTTCTTTCCAAAGTAAAGGCACCTCAAAACGTTTATCACCATTAATCTGAACGGACTTGTTGAAAAACTCTGTAGCTTCAGTTTTTTCTTCTAACTTGTTCTTTTGTGAATTTGGATCTTCAATTGTGATCACATCTAATTCCCAAAACTGTGGTATAGGTTTGTCTTTAAATAAAATTGAATGGGTAGTCATGATGTTAGGGAAGTCTATTGTTACCACTGAGTTTGATGGAGTCTTTCCTAACAAGGCCCATCCAAGTAAGGTTCTTACAGCAACTAGCCTTGAACTTAAAATTATTCTTTCATCCATCAACAGATAAGGATTTGATTTAATATATATTTTATTAATATTATTCTTCCATTATATATCGGTTGAATCAGTAACAAATTAAATTAACAAAACAAATTTACACTATGCTACATAGTAATATAAATAACACTGTCTATATTATATATATAAATGTTTTAATTTATTTTTATAAATTACCAGGTATTTACCCTATTTACCCCCTGGGGGTATTTTACATCAATAGTTGTAAATATGTTTAGGTACCTAAAAATTCAAAGATAACATCTACAATTTGAAGTCAGTTCCCATAAGCCTCTGAAATCCAAAGTAATTTTTTTCAAAAAGCCAGTCGAAATGTGAACCATTCCCAAAATTTCTTCAGGATTGGATCGTCAGAGGCATTGTTTTTTTCCGTTCATTATATCGTGTTATAATCAGTTAAACTTTTTTGAGAATGAATTGAGAGAAGTAAAAGTATTTAACCATACGCCAAAAAATTCAAAATATATTGATTGAGACAGTTTATTATTAATAATGAAAATCTAATAAATCTCTACAACCCAAACTTCCGAATTAAACCTTTACAATTATAATTTTAATAACGCTAACCTCTGCAATTCAAACATCTGTTAATTCAGAAAATTTGGCTTTCTCTTGAATTCCAAATTAGCAACGTTTGTCTGTGTTAGATTCTCACATCAGTATACAAATTATGACTGCTAGGGAGACTTTAATTTTTCCAATTTATTGCATGTAGTATGAATTTAAAAATATATGAAGGGCTGACATAGTATATGGAGAAAGTATTGTTTTCGTCAAAATTTTTGAATTTGAGTTGAGGGTGGATATATCCGTTTTGGGGTCCCCTGACTCCAAAAAAGTGGGTTTGGACGTGATGTCTGTCTGTCCGTGTGTCTGGATGTGTACGGTGTCACAACCTACCCCGTTGGTCCGATTTAGATGAAATTTGGCATGTATGTATATTTTTATATATTTACGGTATCTCCAGGCGTTTTTTCAATTTTTAAATATTTGGTTTTTAAGGTTTTTAAGACCCCTTAAAAAACATGGAAAATCCTGATTCCTCAAAAACCACTCCAACGATTTTGATTAGAATTTGATAGTTTATAATGCACATAGTACTAAATAATTTGACACCACCCGCATGTCGGTAAAAATGACGGTTCAAAAGTGAAGGGCTATTTTATGTCAAAAAAATCAAATTTTTTAATTTTCAGCAAAAACAATAACAGTAAAGTATAACTTGACTGGCATCATTGAAACCAGCTTAAGAAACTAAACAAAATAGTATTTTGAATTATTTGTCTGTGACTAACGGTTCCAGATAAAAGTTAAATTTACTGTCCATGATAAACACAGTACGTTGTCTGAAAGCGCCCAAAGTTATTCTTATGGAGAATATAAGAAAAAACAGTTTCTTCCTTATTTTCCAACCGTTTTCCATGAAACATGGTATGAAGCGTAAGGTCAAATGACCCAACCAACTAAAAAAGCTTGGTATTACCAAGCTTGGGGGGGGGGGTTTCTCCCATATACAATTTGAATAATTAATTTAACTTTGTCTCTGTTGTTTTTAATTTCAGAAATGGGATGATTATTTTTGAATCAATAGATTATCAAATGATATTTAGATAAACTTTGAAGAGCATGTTTTATTATATATTGCCGTTTTTAAATTTACTTAAGGGAGAAATTATGTGTCAGTCCACTGTTACCGTTTATTTAATATCTCTGTTACCATTGGAGATAAAGCAAAACTTGAAGGACTTTAATTGTGTAGTTTTTTTAGCTGATTCTAATGGTGAAAGATAAATTTTTAAAAATTGCATGGAAAAAATGCAAAAACCCCATGGGGTACAAAACCCCCCCAAACTACCTGTTCCGATTGACCGATATGTCTGGATTATGGACTCATCTGAGCAAATTTAGAAATACACATTTCTACCAAATTTCGATCGGACCTTTTTTACGAGAGTTATCATGTTCACAGACACACACACACATGTATATATATATTATCTTTAAATAAGTCAACCGAGTACCCTTAAAAATATATCTGATAAATATATATAAAATCTGATATATATATATATATATATAAAATTAAATGTATGTATGTCTTTATGTCCTTCATGCGTTGCCAAACTACTCATCCAATCGCCATGAAATTTTAGGAAGTTGCTCTATATTTGTCCGGGAAGGTTTTAGTGAAAAAATATTATCAAAAACCCCATAAGTTTTCATTTTATGGCGTTTTAAATTTCTAATGTTAACCTTATGGAGAGTAAGTTTGTTTACAAAATGTCTGTAATGAAAACATTTGATTTCTTAGCTACAGCTGTTGTTTTACTTTCCATTAGCATTATGCTTTACTATCCAATGCCATCTGAATTATTTATTAATGTAAAACTATGAAGTAAATATGTGCTGTACAAAATGAAAAGCTTTATTCACCACGTTAATAGTTTAAGGTTTTGGGGGATTATATATTTGTATTTTTATTTTTTGTCTGATTGAAAGTCACGTTGTTATGTGTTGGCCAAATAAAAAATAATTACAATGTTTATATATATTATGTTTATTATAATAATCAGCTGTTGTATATTTTTATATAAAAACCGTTTTACAGTTAGGTTTAGTTTGAGTTTGAATTGGATTTGAAAATTGTGAATTAATCCACTCAGATTTATTTGTTTTTTGGGAATGTTATTAATATGTCTTATCGTTTCAGTATTGTTATTCACTATGCTGCGACCCAGAATATATAACCTTTCATAATGAAGCCGTAATGATATTCGACTTCAGAACATGGCCAGTCTTAAAGTTAACATGTATTTACTAACAGACGTTACGAAGTTCGCCGGGTCAACTAGTCTATATATAAATACCCCCGTCGCAGCAGATCTGCGTACTCAGCGAATTTCCAAATCAATAATTTAATACATGACAAGTTTTATAAAAATATGTCCATAAACATGAGAATTATTTGCCTATTCTCCATAAGATTAACATAGGAAAGAGTGTGCAGGTTAGCTGCTGTGAGGAACACTGAAAGAAGTCATTTCTACCATAAATAATTTTTATCTTAACATTTATACCAACTTTCATCAACATCTGTCCATAAATAAAGGAGTTTGCCTATTCCCTATATGACTAATATGGGAAAAGAGTATGCAGGTTTGCTGCCATGATAAAAACATAAACTATGATTTTTAAGCATAAATGGATAGATCTCAACCACATGAAGCTAAGTATCAATTTTTATCCAAAAATATTGATTGATATGGGAAATATTAATTTTTCCCTATCCTCCATAAGATTAACATTGGAGCCCCACAATACAACGTATACTGTGTTTAGATTTTTTAATATCTAGGTAACCGTTGGAGATAGAGAAAAACTTTAAGAAACTTAATCGTGTAGTTTTTTAATCTGATTCCAATGGTGAAATATAAAATTAGAAATGTTTAAAAATTACATGTGAAAAATTCAAAAAACCTGTTTTTGGGGTACAAACCCCCCAATCTACCTGTTCCCATTGACCGATATGTCTGGTTTACGAACTCGTCCGAGCATTTGTAGGAATACATGTCTCTACCAAATTTGGTCTCGATCGGACCATTTTTACGAGAGTTATCGTGCTAACAGACACATATATGTATATATACATATATATATATATATATATATATATTAAATAATTATGCATAACTTAGCACCCTTTTTTTTTTGAGAAATTTTTTTATTTAAAAATTCACAACATGTTTCAGACTTAAGTCCATTATCAAATGGACTTAATATATATATATAATATAATTTATATATATATATAAATTTTCACGACTATTGTTTTTGGACTCTGGGCACCTAAAGACGAAAAATAACATGGTCCCAGGCTTAAGTCTTACCATGTGACCTACGGTAATTGCTTCTTCCCTGTGGGAAATTCGCTAAAAATTCAAAATTATTGCTTTTAATAAATTTATGAAAATATGATACAAATACACAGGAGGAAATAACATTTTCTGTTGAAAGAAATAAATTTCTTTTAATGTAATCAATAATAAAACCCTATTAAATTTTAAAATTGTAATTACAAATCTGTACATAGCTTATCTTTAAAATTTAACTTGACATCTCCACATCTTCACTCTCCACTATTTCAGGTTCATCATCAGATAATTCATCCCATCGTTCCTCTGATTCGTTTTCCTCTTCTCCTTCACTCCCGAACGTATCACTTCCTTCTTCAGTTGAATCTGCGAAACAAAAATAATAAATTGTTATATTGTATATGATATTTCATATCCGTAAATACATGTTTAATAGAAGGGGATGCACTGCATACATTATTATTTAACATACTCATTGAAGAAGCATTGGGATTTGTGTGGCCACTTGAGTAATTAAGTATATATTCGCATTTCAAACTTTGCATTGCCTTAAGCAAAAAGTAATGCCATTGGAAGTATAGGGAACAGGGTATGTATATCGGGGTTTTAACACATTAAAAATTAAAATATTTATTACATTCATCTTTCAGTTATGAAAGATATGTCAAATGAAAGAGAAACAGCTTGGTTTGATGGCACCGGTGTAGCCTACTTAAATGGCACTCGGCACTACTGTGCCGAGAAATGGTAGAAGCAAAAATGGCAACTAGTTAGTCAACAGAGAGCATTTTGCATTTCACTGTTTGCAAAGACAGGACTTGTTTTCGTGATGCTATAACTTGATGACCATTAGATATACTAGAAGAGCAAGTGAACAACTCCAACATGCCATGAGAGATTATACCACATCGCATGATATGACCATGAATTCAACTAAATGCACAAGATTCAAATCCAATAAACCTTGTACCTTGATCCTGGTGAACAACCAGTGGTAGTGTTTCAGCAGAGGTGGTGTGCCTGTCAGCAACAGAGACTTGATGTAGGAGCAGGTCCAAGCGACCCCTGAGCCTTCTCAGAGGTGCCATTACGCCCAAACGTGTCTCCACTAGTCCCAGCAGGGGCACCACAGTATCAACAGCCTCCGGGTCTGCTAACAGTTGGCCAGCATGAACAGCCAACACTGATTTTAACCACATAGCTGCTACTTGGTTCCTGTTTAGTAGAAGAATATGTGTAAATGTTTAGTATTCGAGCACTTCATTTCTCTCTCAATTATTGTTTATTAATTAAATTCTTAGATTCTTCATTCTTTACATTCTTACATATTATTTCAAAGAAATGATTTTAATATAAAGCTTTCTTTGTAAAAATAGAGTTAGAATAGATTAATCTGATATTAAAATCAGTTCAGATATTGTTTACATACTGTTCACACACACACACACACACACGTAGTATCTACACACAATTGCAAATAGTCTGGCGCTGACACTTTGATATGATTGGCAAAAAAAATGTGGTGTTATTTATATCTATCTGTGTTCAATACGAGATATCCCCATAAGGCATAATACGAGGGGGTACCCAAGAGTAACCGGTATTACGCTGCCAAAGGCGTGGCCTGTATAGTACGTATGTCTGTCGCTAAGTGTATGTAGCACAGCTCGTTTGGAGTTCAGTGCCGCTAGTGCCGTTGCTGTGGGTGGACGTGTTTGTCTGCAGTAAGTTTTTTAGTGAACACTGTTTTGCCATTTCCTTGTTTTGGTGGACGTAAACGAACATCGTGCAGCTTTAAAGTTTTTTTTGTTAGGGAAGGGTGCTGCAGATACCATTGTTATGTTGAAATCTGCTATAAAGATGAAGCTTTGGAAGCATGGGAGTGCATGAAGACCGACGACATACCATTAACGAGCTATAAGAGATAACTGGAATTAGTTGGAACTCTGTCCAGCGAATTTTTAGTATAGATTTGAAAATGAAAAGAGTGGCTGCCAAGTGTGCTGACAAGTTTCGACTGACCATCAAAAGGAACGTCGAGTGGAATCTTGTTGAGCAATGAAAGAACACCTGTAAATTGATCCAGATTTTTTTCTAAGATCATTACTGGTCACGAATTATGGTATTATGGTTATGATCCTAGAACCAAGCAACAGTCCAGCCAATGGAAAATGTCATCCAAAAAAAATGTTTTCAGCCAAAAAAAGTTTTTGTCAGTTTTGGCAGGCGACCGATGTCCTTCACGGGGTTTTTCAACAATTGACATTTCACCATTTTTAAAACGAGAAAACAACTCGTGCTCGAGTTTTACCCAAAGCTTCATCCTTGTAAGCAGTTTTCAACATAAAAATGGCATCTGCAACACTTTTCCCTAATAAGAAACAAAACTTCAGAGTGCACTGTTCATTTACGTCCGCCAAAACAAAAAAACGGTGAAAGTCACTGCAGACGAACACGTCCACCCACGACGACAGCACTAGGTGCACTTAACTCCGGATGAGCTGCGCTAGACACATATAGCGGCAGACATACGTACTACACAGGCCAAGCCTTCGGCAGGGTAATTCCGGTTACTTTTGGGTACCCCTCGCATGCAAGTGGCGTCTGTTTCCCCACTCCCATCTGACTTTAGTAGCTCCTTGACACCCAATGGTGAGTCATTCATTCATTCCAATTTGTGTGTGTTAACATCAATGTGTGTCAATGAGCATCTGGCGTTAATTTCTCTAATAATAAGAGACTGTATACTTATTGGTCAATATTGTAATTATTACATTATTCTTTGTTTGATATTGATTATTGGTGTTGGTGGACTCACTTTGTCAACAACGTATTATTTCAAGATTTCAAGACACTGTTATCTTGTTACTGAGACAACAAGATTTCTTATGTGTGTATTGGTTAGTGAATGGTTTGTTTGTAAGTTTTTGACTGCTTTAAACTTTTATGTTTTCAGCTTTATAATCCAGATCAAGCTGGTTAGTACGGATTGTGTCAATTGTATTATGTTTTAGATATTAGTTCACCTGAGGATAGGATCAGATTCCAGATCCCAAAACGTAGTAAAACTATGTTTTAGATAAAATTGTGATGGAAAATGTCCACAGTAAAAATCTAAATAACATATTACATTATTATCCAACAAGCATACAGTCAAAGTTTTGCTAATCTCTCCAACTGAGATTTATTTTATTTTCCCTCACTCTTTATCAGTAAATTTTATGAATAATTAAAAAAAAACTTTATTTACAAAACCATTTTTAAGATACTGTACTTAAAATAACTTGCTTCTTTCAGTTATGGCTTGATCTTAATTCATACATCTTACAAGCACCTGTTATTTTCAGGATCTTCCATATTGAATCCTCATTGAAATTTAAAAACAATTTAAATAACTGAATTTAAATTTACACAAAAATTAAACTTAAAACTAGAAATTTTCAAGTATAATAACGTAAGAGATATAATTTTTTTTCTGAATTAATTTATGTAGCTTGGTGGCTGTAAAGAGGGGAATTTCTTCTACATCCAAATCTACAATATTCACACTCTTCACTCAGCCATCGACTCATAACATTAGTTTAAATGTTACCTGTCTAAGGATACTAACGTAAATGTTTTTCCTTGCAAAAGTCCGGTCAGTTCTTTGACTAGAGGACTGATAACTTGCACAGGTAACCTTTGCACAGTCTGGGCAATGACAGCTTCGTCTCTTCGAAACAGAACAGTCTGTAGCAAGTTTTTGTCTTTGCTCTGTAAACCCTGAAACATCAATGTTTTTATGTCATTTTCTTATTTAATAAATAAGAAAAACCAGATTTTTTAACAAAATCTATAGGATTATTTTCCAAAGTAAAAATACTTTTAATGACATTACTATTACTCTTATATTATTGTTGATTTAGTAATATAGTATTTTAAAAGTGAAATTGAAATTGTTTTAACCATTATATTTTTAATTTAAAAATTTTGCCTCCAATATATTTTTATTGTAACTGTTCAAGTCAAATATCAAACACAAATTCTTTAAGTACCTAAAATATTATCCTTTATGAAGCAATAACCAATTAACTGAGCATAGTAACAAAATTTTATAAACTAATTTTTTAAATATAGGTTATATTAATACTTTCTCACAAATTAATCCATAATACAGGTTCTTAACCCTTCCCGGACTGCAGGTCCGCAAAATTTTTGGGCCTAACGGACGGTCGGCGGATATATCCGTGCGGATGTATATACGTATATATATGTATATATGCACGTATGTATATGTATGGACCATTTTTTATCAATAAAAACTCAAACTAATGGTTAACTTTACATAATTAATGTAATTTTTTTCTTAAAATTTTTTATGGCATGAATACAGTTTATTTAAACTATTTACAAATAAAGTGTTTTAAACACAGAAACAAATAAAATTATTTTTTTAATTTCTTAATTGAGGTTTACACCCAATTAGTGCGTAGACCGGGAAGTGTTAAGTCGATATACTTAAAAGATAGTAATGTTAGGTCATGTTTAAACACATAAACTAAGACCAACTAAACTATGAGGTGGTTAAACATTCAAACATTATGGAATTGACAAGCTTAATAAAAAAAGTATTTATTAGCGTATTTTGCAGTTACCTCAAAATAACTTCTCCATGTCATAGTTAAGATTTTAATAGATCAGTGAACATTGTTGCACTTTCGAAATATTGTTTAACCCTAGAACTGGTAATGTCGTAATCAAAACACATTTACACATTAAATCTGAAGTGGCAGATAGTGGCATCTGTCAACAATTTATTGAACTTCTTTGTCGTTGTCTTTCACCTTAGTTCACCCCTAAAAACCCTATAGAACAACGTGAAAATCCTAATTTCTCAAAAATGGCTCTAATGATTTTCATTAAAATTTGATAGTTCATAGAAGTAGTCATTTTTTTAAAACAGAGTGTACTTTTGTACAATATGATATTTATTTATTGAATTACATACATAATGGCTACAGGCTAATGCCCAAAACAGCCATTTTGAAAACATATTAAACTAAAACTAAATAATGAATAATAAGAGTACAAGAATAGCAAACTTATAACTAACTATAGTAGGCAAATACAAAAGAAAGAGTAACGTGTGTGTTTAACAAAATGAAAACAAACTTCAGATATTAAAAGTACTATGGTAATAATGCTAATAATCTAAAAAGTAATTAATCTATCTAATTGGATACAATGAAAATCTAAATACAATTTATTAAATAAATTTTAAAAAGAAGCATGTTTCATAGTGTCCAATGTCAATGTGTCCAAAACTTTAAAACAGAGAAATAAAATAAACTCTGTTTCAATGTATCCGAAAGTGCTGTTTTTGCATCAGAGAAATTGAAGGAGTTAACCCATTCATGTCTAATGACGTACCCTGTACGTCCGCGTACTTCACTAGACAGATGTCTAATGACGCGCACAGTGCGTCCCGCCGCGCAGTGGTTATGAGCAAACAATGTGCGTTGCCTACTTATATTTCGACGTAGTTCTTTTTTCCGCCGTTAGGGGTTCTAGTTCATTTCTCATCTGATAGATGGTGTTGGCGTCCTCTTTTATCATCTTATTTAGTGTCAAATGTTCCGTATTGACAGTAAATTATTTTCTCGTTCGCACAATTCCTTTTATCAATTGTACTTATTGATGATAATACAGTAATAATGATTATTATTTAAAGATTTATCATTAACTATTTATTACTGCAGCTAACTATAAGTAGATCTGCCAAGTGAAATAAAGAATCTTTTGAAAATAAAATAAGATTTGACGAAACATCAGTACCTACTTGTTTCTAAGTCTACAGCTTGGAACTTGTAAAATGGTACAGTAATAATTTTTTTTCTTGCTAAAAGTGATTGTATACACAGTTAAAGGGGATAAGGAACAGGGCAAAGAAATCAAAACATATAATTCATGAAGTTACTGTTAATTCTTTCACTCTAAAAGTGACATGCAGTCGTAGTGAACGAGGCTCGATTTTTGTTCAGACGAGGAGGGCCTCGGGCGTCGACCGTTCTGCCCGACGGGAATGGGTTAAAAAATACTGCGGTTGCTTCTTCAAGTTGAAGGCGTTCAGAATTGTTTGTTTAAAAAACTTACTATACAACTAACAAATTGTATTTACACGCTCATTCATACACTTTCTTTTTCATGTAATTAAAAATTAAATACAGATGAGATTAATGTAAGGGATAAAAGTAAAAAACAAAATAAATTACATATAGTAGTACAGACGAACCTCTTATTTTTAATAATACAGTGGAACCCCTCAAATCCGAAATCCCGGCAAATCCAAACACGTTCTCGGGGAAAAATGAAATAGCTGAAAATTTAAAAAAAATTTATTTAATCACACAAATTTATTTTTCAAGGGTTAACCCAAAAATACACAATACCAGATTGAAAATAAGCATAAGTTTTTCACTTTCAAGTCTGTCATCTCTGTCGAAGTGAAGTAAATCTTCATGTGGACGCAATTCCAAGCCAGCGTCGCATGAACATCACGTCGTTCTGCTGTTATACACACTTATCAGCAGGTTCCACTGTATACAGGTATGTTAGAAATGAATTATATTAAACTATTAACTGTTAGTTTAATAGTTTAATACATCTATTTTTAATAAAGTCGGTACAGTTTGTAGTGTTCTTTATGCATATTTAAGGAAAACATATTGTGGCTCATATTTTTATGATAGGTTTTTGACACTATATAGGCAAAGAAAATTAAAAGTACAGTAATAAATTGATTATAAGACAATTTATTTTCCTTCACAACGTTTTATGTAACAGATGAAATTAATGAATGAATAAAACAGAAATTTATTCCTCAACAATATAGATAATACAATTATTATTCAGACAACTGACACAATCTTAATTTACAAATGATGAAACATTTAACAAAATAACCCAGTCGCAGCAGACCTGCCTACTCAGCAAATTTCCAAATCAATAATATAATAATAATATATGACAAGTTTTGTAAAAATCTGTCCATAAACATGAGAATTATTAGTCTATTCTCCATAAGATTGACATGGGAAAGAGTGTGCAGGTTTGCTGCTGTGAGGAACACTGAAAGTAGGTGTTTCTACCATGAATAATTTTTATTTTTAACATTTATACCAACTTTCATCAACATCTGTCCATAAATAAAGGAGTTTGCCTATTCACTATATGATCAACATGGGAAAAGAGTATGCAGGTTTGCTGCCATGATAAACACATAAACTATGATTTTTAAGCATAAACGGGTGGGTATCAACAACATGAAGGTAAATAACAAAGTTTAATCCAAAAATATTGATTGATATGGGAAATATGAATTTTTTCTTATCCTCCATAAGATTAACATTGGAGCCCCAAAATACAACGTACTGTGTTTAGATTCTATAATATCTCGGTAACCGTTGGAGATAGAGAAAAACTTTAAGAAACTAAATTGTGCAGCTTTTTAAGCTGATTCTAATGGTGAAAGATAAAATTTGAAATTTTTGAAAATTACATGGGAAAACGCAAAAACCCCATTTTTGAGGTACAAAACCCCCCCAAACTACATTCTGATTGACCGATATGTCTGGATTACGAACTCGTCTGAGCTATTGCAGGAATACACGTTTCTACCAAATTTGGTCTCGATTGGACCACTTTTACGAGAGTTATCGTGTTCACAGACACACTCACACACACACACACACACACACACACACACACACACACATATATATATATATATATATATACAGTAGAACTTGGATAATTCGAACCTCAAGGGACCAGAAAAAAATTTGAATTAGAAAAGTTTTAAAATTACTTTTACTAACATTGTTTATTAAAATACCCCCGTCGCAGCAGACCTGCGTACTCAGCGAATTTCAAAATCAATTATAAATAATAATAATAATATATGACAAGTTTTATAAAAATCTGTCCATAAACATGGAATTATTTGCCTATTCTCCATAAGATTAACATGGGAAAGAGTGTGCAGGTTTGCTGCTGTGAGGAACACTGAAATTAGGCATTTCAACCATAAATAATTTTTATCTTAACATTTACACCAACTTTCATCAACAACTGTCCATAAATAAAGGGGTTTGCCTATTCCCTATATGATTAATATGGAAAAAGAGTATGCAGGTTTGCTGCCATGATAAACACATAAACTATTATTTTTAAGTATAAATGGATAGATCTCAACCACATGAAGCTAAATATCAAGTTTTATCCAAAAATATTGATCAATATGGGAAATATTAATTTTTCCCTATACTCCATAAGATTAACATTGGAGCCCCACAATACAACGTACCGTGTTTAGATTTTTTCATGTCTCGGTAACCGTTGGAGATAGAGAAAAATTTAAGGAACTTAATTGTGTAGTTTTTTATGATGATTCCAATGGTGAAATATAAAATTAGAAACTTTTAAAAATTACATGTGAAAAACGCAAAAAACCCCCATTTTGGGGTACAAAACCCCCCCAAACTACCCGTTCCCATTGACCGATATGTCTGGTTTACGAACTTGTCCGAGCATTTGTAGGAATACTTGTCTCTACCAAATTTGGTCTCGATCGTACCATTTTTACGAGAGTTATCGTGCTAACAGACACACACACATATATATATATATATATACATATATATAAATTTTAACGACTATTGTTTTTGGTCTTTAGGCACCTAAAGAAGAAAAAATAACATGGTCCCGGGCTTAAGTCTTACCATGAGACCTACGGTAATAGCTTCTTTCCTATGGGAAATTCGCTAAAAAGTTAGGTTAATGAAGATATTATTGATTAAAAATCCTAATTTTTTTTAAATGTCGATACTGTGTTTGGAGGGATCCCGAAAATTTAGCTATTTCAAGCTATGGGGACAACATTATCACTGAAGGTGGAGTGCGTCAGTGGGTCATAAGATTTAAAAATGGCCGAACCAATGTTCACGACGAGGATCTACAAGTTCGGCAGTCACTATGCTGGGTCTCCCACTTCGATCCTCGTCGTGAACATTGGTTCGGCCATTTTTAAATCTTATGACCCACTGACGCACTCCACCTTCAGTGATAATGTTGTCCCCATACACTTCACAAAGCTGCCGATAGATTTCTATCGGTTTACAGTTTTTAACGCAGACATTTTAAACCGTCACAGTATCTGAACAGAGCACAGCACAAACCTCTCACTATCACGGCTAGATGCCGACTGAGCTGCTCAACGCTCTGATCCCAAGATGGCCGCGCTAGCCCCGCCCCTAGCGGACACAGACGAAAACATAATCTACTTCCTGGATTGCCCTTGTAATAATAAATAATAATTAATTAAATAATTATTTAACAAAAATAATTATAGAATAAGCCTTTATGGGAAAGAAGGCCTGTGCTGGATATAATTGTATCAATCGTCCGTCAACAGAAGAGGAAAGAAGAATTTTAAGAATTAAACTACAAAACATAACAAAAAACATAAAAGAAAAAATAAAGCACTTAATGAAGCTCATATGAAATTGGGAGCAAGGTTGCCCAAATCCTGGGGAAATGAAGCAGGAATGTATGTGTATGTGAGCATGTGTTTGCATGTAAATGAGAAGATACAGGTGAAGTTGGGTGAGTGAAAAGAGGAATGAAGTTTGTGAACATTTTAGTCAAGTCCAAGTAAAAAATGTGAAGGTTTAGGCCCGCCCATACCTGGAAACAATGACTCTCTTCTGAGATACTGCGGATTACGAGATACCATGGTCTACATACAAGAATTCATGAAAATCGGACCAATAGTCTCAACTCTAGGCTTTTGCAAATCCCCCCCCCCCACACAAAGACATAACAAAATTATAAAACAATTTGAAGGAAATTTCACTACTGAAAGTTATAGAAGGATTTTATTTTAACTTTGCAAGATTTAGGAATATACTAAGAAATTAATGCATTCCTAGGAACTATAAAAGTAGGGACAAACGCAAATAAAAGATATAATAATATCATAAATAATAATAAGGTATATAATATCAAGTAAACTCAAAGTTAATTTTCTTTCATACGAATTAAAGTTACAAGGTCTATATTTAGTATTGACTTATAAATCGAGTATTGGTAAGGAAATCTAATTAGTAGTAAAAAAAATAATAGACCCTAATTTGAAAAATATGATATGATTGAATGAAGCTGTTTTAGCGAATTTCCCATAGGGAAGAAGCTATTATACCGTAGGTCTCATGGTAAGACTTAAGCCCGGGACCATGTTATATTTTCGCCTTTAGGTGCCCAGAGTCCAAAAACAATAGTCGTTAAAATTTTTATATATATATGTATATATATATGTATATATATATATATATATATATATATATATATGTGTGTCTGTTAGCACGATAACTCTCGTAAAAATGGTCCGATCGAGACCACATTTGGTAGAGACGTGTATTCCTACAAATGCTTGGACGAGTTCGTAAACCAGACATATCGGTCAATGGGAACGAGTAGTTTTGGGGTTTTGTACCCCAAAATCAGGTTTTTTGCATTTTTCACATGTAATTATTAAAATTTTCTAATTTTATATTTCACCATTGGAATCAGCTTAAAAAACTACACAATTAAGTTCCTTAAAGCTTTTCTCTATCTCCAACGGTTACAGAGATATGGAAAAATCTAAACACAGAACGTTGTATTGTGGGGCTCCCATGTTAATCTTATGGAGGATAGGGAAAAATTAATATTTCCCATATTAATCAATATTTTTGGATAAAACTTGATATTTAGCTTCATGTGGTTGAGATCTATCCATATATGCTTAAAAATCATAGTTTATGTGTTTATCATGGCAGCAAACCTGCATACTCTTTTCCCATATTAATCATATAGTTAATAGGCAAACTTCTTTATTTATGGACAGATGTTGATGAAAGTTGGTATGAATGTTAAGATAAAAATTATTTATGGTATAAATGACTACTTTCAGTGTTCCTCACAGCAGCAACCTGCATACTCTTTCCCATGTTAATCTTATGGAGAATAGGCAAATAATTCTTATGTTTATGGACATATTTTTATAAAAAAAGTAAAGTTCCGTGTAACCTTCTGGCCAAGGTCTAATGTTAGAGTTTTCAGGTCGCACTACTTCCTCTAACGTGACCTAACGACTGCTTATGTAGCCGGGACCAACGGCTTAACGTGCCTTCCGAAGCACGGTGGCAGTCTGAGAAATTAAATTTCATGTGTCATGACCGGGAATTGAACCCGGGTTTTTTTGGGTGGTAGGCCAGTACTCTACCCACTCAGCTATGACTGCCACATAAGTTTTTTATAAACTTATTTTATAAACTTATAATAAATATTTTTATAAAACTTGTCATATATTAAATTATTGATTTGGAAATTCGCTGAGTACGCAGGTCTTCTGCGACGGGGGTATTTTTCATTTATTTTTTACAGTTTACGTTATTACTTTGTCATATTATTATCTTGCTTCCAAACACTGGGTTATGTAACATGTATAAAAGTCGGACTTCAAAAAAACAAATATTTTTGTGGTACAGAAGAACCTGTAACAAACTTATTTGCTCAGGAAATATAACAAATAATAAAATTTTATATATCATTAGAAATACAATGTCATTATGTTTTTTGTAAATAATTATTGAATTAAAAAATTATTTTGAAACACTTTACTGTGGTTTTCCAAAATAGAACATTCATCCTTAGTTGCTAAGAGAGAAATCTGTACCAACATAGACCTGTGTTTATTTTGTATTGATCTTTATTGTATATAATATACTACTTATTGAGGCAATTCACCAGTAAATTCAGCAGTGAGTTGCGATGAACAATTCCAAACGCCTTCTACTTGAAGTAGCAACTGCAGTATTTTTTACTCCTTCAATTTCTCTGACGCAAAAACAGCAATTTGGGACACAGTGAAGTTGGACAAATTGAAACAAGTTTATTTACTTCTCTGTTATGGTTTTGGACACATAGACATTGGACAACATGAAATATCCTCCTTTTTAAAATTTATTTAATAAATTGTATTTCAAATAGAGGTGTGCGGATATCCGAAAATTCGGTTCGGATTCGGATCGGATATCCGAAACCGATCCGAATGTATTTAAGATATCCGATCCGATAAATATCCGAATTTTCGGATAGACTGTATAATACAGCAATTTGAACAAAAACAAAGAGATTTTCGTCGAGTTAATACCCGCGAAGCTGGAATAATTTTTTATTAAACCTTGATAAGACGGCGAAATTACGTAGTCTTTCATCAAAACAATGTCGTTGACTGATAGACGCGATACACTTATAGCGATTCGAATGACGAACGCAGATGACGAAATTACGCAATTCATATCCAATCGGAATGTAAGAACGTCATTGGGCGGTCCGAGGATGCGGTATGATTATTCGATTCTTCAACTACGCATTTAAGTAACCGTAAGTTCAACACGATATTGCATTTTGAAATACAAAGCATAGCGTCATCGATAGTTGCACCGAGTATCAGATTGCGGTTTGATATTGTTCCATAAAAATTTCATTTCGGCTACGAAAAAACTTGAATTGTTGATTTAATGTTACTGGTAACAAACCATCATAATAACTCATTTTGCGATGGGATTTCCGGCAAAAATAATACTACTTCATTCTGATCGTCTACGTAGACGATCAATTGTTTAGTTATTGCATTCTCAACTATTCCAGGTTTGAGCCTATTTCGTCATTCAGTGTTCACATAACCAACAAATATTCCACTTGTTTTCAATCTACATTTTATCTTTGTTAAATAAATCTAAGCGTTATTACATTTTTAGATAATTTTAAGATGAATAACTAACTAGATTACGACGAGGTACCATAATTTCACGGGTTTCAATATTGTTACACAGCCGATCGGGGTATTTTGTCTGCCAAATATTCCAACTCTGCGCCTGCGCACAGGCCTTCGTTTGATAGCAGCTGCTATCAAACAATCTGCCGATACGCAGATAGCCGATGGCATCGAGCCAACGTCGTCTGTCAAATCTTAATTCTTTGTTAATGGTGATTTGTTTTTATCATTATAATAAATAAAATAATTGAATCGTGAAATAAAATTGAGAATTAGTTGATTATTAGTAGAATGAATTGATGAATTAGTAGAAAGTTGATGTCATTTAATGGCGAATTATAAGGTTTCTGTTGATTTAATTTGTGAATTACGCCATATTAAAATTTGTTACTGGTAATTGTTATTTTGTAAATTTGTATTTATTGATGGAATAAACTTATTATTATTATTAATTTTAAATGCAGTGAAGTAACAATTTTAGTTTTGTTGTTCATCCTATGAAGATTTTATGATTTTTTTATGTAAGCATACCATTTAATAATTTTGATAACATTTTATTGATTTTTTCCTAATTTATTCTTAGATAAGTCTGTTTTCACTTTTTTATTGCGAGTATCCGAATCCGAAAACTATCCGATCCGAGCCCAAACTATCCGATCCGGATCCGATCCGAATCTGAGCTATTCGATCCGAAAAAATAATTCACTATCCGCACACCTCTAATTTCAAATTTAATTGTATCCAATATCATAGTGTCCAAAAGTACACTCTATTTCGAAACAACACTTATTTTTCTGTTTTAAGGTTATGGATACAATGAAACGTTCCCGGTTTTAGTGTGACTAGTGAACAAAGAACATTAGAAAAAAAAATTGAAATCAGTTTAATACAGCTCTGCTGCTTTATAAGACTTTTAAAATATAAAGTGGATTCACTGTCACTAACCTGGAGCAGTAAATGTGCCATACTCTCGCCTTTTGACTTCTGTGAGGTGGGTGATGCTGAGGGTTGGTTTAGAGCGAGATTCTCCAGCCTCTGTTCCATGGGAACTTCGCTCTCCTTTCCCCTTCGCTTGGCTGAACCAAGCGAGCCATTCACTGACACATACTGCACATCCTTGCTCACTTCTGGAGCTTTAACCTACAAAACAGTCAATGTTAACTTAAAATTGGCATTGCGAAAAAATCAATAAGATGAATGGGTTTTTGATAGAGATGTGCCAATTCTTAATACACTGATTCTTCAATGTTGATGTTTTGTATAAACTTTTGACGATAAATTCTCCATACCAATACCTTTCAGCAAATAGTTAGTTTAAAAATGTTGTTACAGGGTGTCCAGTGGCGGCTCGTGAGTGAAATGCTAGGGGGCGCGCACACCGGGGGTTATGGACTACCCCCCCCCCAGGAGAGGGGGGTCTGGGTGTTCTCTCCGCAGCAAATTTTTGAAAATATTGTGTATTTCAGTGAGGTTTTAAGGCAATCTAGGTATTAAATTTGTGATACAATGTGTTTAGTTTTTTAACTAAAATATCTAGTATTCCTCATAAACCTTGAATAATAAATACTATACTCTTGGTCTTACGGATCAAATTAGTTTGGACCCTCAATTGTATGGATCAATTATATTGAAAAAAACCTTCATTTGTTGCAATATTTTGTAAATACAAACGTAAATACCTAACTTAACATTTTAGCGCCTTCATTTTTCACGCGGATGTACCTGCAATACACTACTGTTGTTTGTTTTGCAAACATAAGATGTTCTTAACAAAAAATATATTCGCAATGATTACCTCCTCTAGACAACAAACACTTCTAGAATTCGCGATCTTTGTTAATGTAGAACCATTGTTTTCTGGTACACAGTTAACTTACTGTTAACTGTGTACCAAAACTACACTACTTAGTTAGATCAACACAAACATAACTCTCTGTTACACAAAAAAACAACCAGACAACCGGCACGTGGCAATCAACTGTCAACTCACCACAAACGTTACTCTGCACATGTGCGGACGCCGTCCCGAGACTTCCATAACGCTTATATACGCTTAGACGCATCATAGCACCAGCCACCCCCACCACTACCTCTCTTCATATAAATGCATTGTGATGGATTTGGACGTTCTGGCGAGCGCCCCACGGCGAACTTAAATACAAACTTTTCACGCTATTTTTGTATGTTTCCCCCTATAATTTTGTTGTATACGACTGTTAAAAAATATTGGTTAGTTGGATCTATAGTTATAACCAAAAAAGTATTTAATCATATGTTTCTTTTTCAAATCTTTGGGAGGGCGGCGTCCAAGTCGAGCCACTACTGAGGGTGTCTACCAGTTCGAAAAAACAAAAATCGTGGACTTTTTGTGACCTCAAACAGTGAAAATCAATGACCTCGAAATGTAGGCCTAAGCCAATTGGAGACTGCTCAATCTCCATTTGGGCCTGATGATGTTCGGTGTAACTGGACGAAATCGATCGCCAATTTAACAACTTTTGAATATATTTACTGTTGTATAATTACAATATAAGTGTAAATATATTAAGTAGTGTTGGAAGACATGAGTTTTTACTTCATTCTATAGTAAAACCAACACGTATAATGCTAATCAAGAAGTTATTCACCTATGATCACCGATTCCAAAGACACAGTTGTTTTTTTATTTCCTATTTTTATTCAGTTCAATCCTTAACATTAACCTTTGTTATTTCATTCGAGTGAAAACCCCGAAAGATCAAGATCACAAAGACAAATCAAAGTTCTAAATAGGCCGTATAACATCGCCCATAATCGAAATCGAATTTCCCATAGGGAAGAAGCTATTAGATATTAGCTATCTGTCAAAAAGCTCTTAAATATCCTCAGACAGTTTAATTTCATTTATATAAATGCAGAGCCTACTAGGGATACAGCGTGTTTGGATAATGTTTATACCGATATTCCGAGAGAGAATATCTCATCAATGGTAGTTACTTTTCTGCATTCAGATCACGATGCTTTGTTAATTAAGTTAGATAATTTGGCTCAAAATGATGGTAAAAGTATTAGTAGGAACCAACTGGTAGTTTCAAGACCAATAATTGAAGATAAGCTATATAATTTTAAGTTAGCATCGTATAACTATAACTGGTCAGATTTGTTAATTAGTGCAAAATGTTCATCAGCTGATTTGAAGTTTGAAAAGTTTTTAAACTCTTTCCTGTATTTATTTGAGTTACATATTCCTGAGAAACAGTGTAAGGTAAATTCTATAGGTTTAGGAAATAAAAATAAATCTGTGTGCAAGGATAAAAAATGGTATACTCCTCAGTTATTTGACATGAAAAATAAAGTCATGTTATATACAGATTTATTCAGGAAATATAAGTCCGATCACTTTAAAGTTTTGTACCTTAAGTACAGAAAAGATTACAGGGCTGCTGTTACTGAAGCTAAAAAGTCTTATAGCATAAAAAGTATAGAAAAGGCAAAGAACAAATGTAAGAGCGTGTGGCGTGTAATTAATTCTGTCGCTAAAAGTTGTAAGGTTGAAACAAGAATATCACCAAATGAGAAATGAGTAGAGTCGGTTAAGAAAATCTGTAAGAGTATGCAAAAACCTAGTGAAACCCCTCTAAAGCTAATGGAAAAGTCCTGTAATAACAAGATTTGTAAACATTTTAAATTTAAAAAAGTAACAATTGATATAGTATTAAACATTGTAAAAAACTTTAAACCCTCAGCTAGTTTAGATATTTATGGTATTTCTAGTCATTTATTAAAGAATGTTTGTCGGAGGGTATTTTTCCTAATGTACTAAAACTATCGAGAGTGGTTCCCATTTACAAAAAAGGGGATAAGTCTTGCCCATCTAGTATTGGCCTATATCCTTAAAACCTATTTTCTCTAAAGTTATTGAAACATTAGTATATATACAGATGACCAATTACTTATACGAGTGTAATGTAATTTGTAAAGAACAGTTTGGTTTTATTAAAGGTAAATCAACTATAAATGCCATGGATTTGCTTGTTAAGAAAATTATGCATGTATTTGAAACTAAGAATTTTTCTCAGGCCACCTTTTGTGACCTGAGTAAAGCTTTTGATTGTGTTGATCACAATGTGATGTTAGATAAGTTAAGTAGACTAACTTAAGACTAAGACTTTAATGCCATTAAAGTTTAAAAAAAGGGTACTAATTTTTTCATTATTTATTATATATATATATATGTGTATGTGTGTGTGTGTCATTTGCTCGGACGAGTTCGTAATCCAGACATATCGGTTAATCGGAAGGGGTAGTTTGGGGGGGTTTTGTACCCCAAAAATGGGGTTTTTGTGCTTTTCCCATGTAATTTTTATAAATTTCAAATTTTATCTTTCACTATTAGAATCACATTAAAAAACTACACAATTAAGTTTCTTAAAGTTTTTCTCTATCTCCAACGGTTACCAAGATATTAAAAAATCTAAACACAGTACGTTGTATGATGTGTATCTGTTTATTGTTGAATGTCATATTAAGATCAGCAGATAGTTTTAGTTTTTGTGTTTTGTTTTGTAAACACTAGGTTTTGAGTAATAAAGGTTTCTTGATTTAATCTATTTGTGAATATACAAAACTGGCGACGAGGATTTAAAGATAAAATGCCTAGGAGACGCCAAGTGGATGCAGTTGAAGAGCAAGTGTCGCAAGACAACTTGAGGTTCAAATGTGAGCAGTTCAACCCAGAATGCATGGACCCAGAAGTATGGCACATTAAGTTTGTTACCAATCTTCATCTTGCAAGAATACAAGATGTAACAACTAAACGTTTATTGTTTGTAAGTGGTTTAGATACTAATGTACTACAAACTCTGGTAAACCTATGTAAACCTAAGTCTCTAGAAGAGTACAGTTATGAGGAACTGTTTAAAATATTGTCAGGGAATTACAAGGTCAAAAAAGTAGCTATTGCTGAGAGAGTCAAACTCTTTTCTTGTAAACAGAATGAAGAATCCTTGACAGATTTTGCCAATACCTTACGGCAATATAGTAATTATTGTGATTTCCCAGTTGAATTTTACCAACAAGCCTTAATCACAGCCTTCGTTATGGGTGTAGATAATGTAAACATAAAATCAACCCTAATGAAGAAGGACTATGATTCTCTCACAGATGTTTTAGAGCTAGCAAATACTTTAGCTTCAACTCGGATAGAGTCTTCATCTTCACCGATCAAAAAGGATAATGATTGTAACACCTTACAGTTAGGCCCTTGTTTCGTTTGTGGCGGGAAACACTTAAAGAAATATTGCCGAATTAAGAACCCTGTGTGCTATAATTGCCAAAGTAAAAACCACATAACAAGAAATTGTCGAATGAAAAAGAATATTGAAATATTGAGGGAGGACAAAGAAACAAAGAATGTAGATTCAGTTTTTGGCGAAGTACAGGATGTCCTTGCTGTTAGTCATCAAACAGGTAGTTTTCCCCGTTTACAATTTTATATTCAGATAAATGGGAAATATATTGAAATGCAGTTTGATACAGGAAGCTGTGCCTCACTAATATCAGAGAACACGTGGAAAAAGTAAAAAAAATCACTTCAGCACCCCTCAAAACAATGTTTCATTTCCTTCACTGGACAAAGTGTTGGCTTGCTGGGCGAAGTTGATGTGCAAGTCAGCTTTAGGAATATAAAAAGAGATCTAAGACTTTTTGTGGCTCACGGAGTAAACCAAAATATTTTAGGAAGAGACTGGATCTGTCAACTACAACTACATACAGAATCTCTCTCTAATTTACAGAAATTGAGTTCAAATCAATATAAATATGCACTTCAGATCAAAAATTCGGAGGAAAAGGTGAATGATCATTGTGAAAAGTATGCTAATTTGTTTATACCAGGGGAAAATAAGTTTTCGAAAACTCCTGCTAAGCTCTATTTGAAGAAAGATACCGTTCCAGTTTTCAAAAAAGCTAGGCCCTTAGCGCTAAGAGACAAAGTGCGCAATGAATTAAACTGTCTTATTAACAATGGTGTGCTCGAAGAAGTCGACCATTCAGAATGGGTTGCGCCTTGTGTGATTGTCAGGAAACCAAATGGAGATTTGCGGATTTGTGTAGATTTTTCAACTGGACTGAATCAGGCATTAGAACCACAGAAATTTCCACTCCTTACACACGATGAATCGTTCTCAAAGTTAGTAGGTGGACAAAAGTTCACAATGCTTGACTTATCTGATGCTTATCTCTCAATCCCTATGGAAGAGGAGTCCAAAAACTTACTTGTGATCAATACAATCTTTGGTTTGATGCGATACAAAAGGTTATGTTTTGGAGTAGGACCTGCAACAGCGATTTTTCAAAAGAGAATGTATTTGATGCTATCGAATCTAGAAGGCGTTGCATTTTGTTCTTGACAACGTAATTGTAACAGGAACTAGTGATGAGGAACACCTAGAAAGATTGGAAGAAGTGCTAAGAAGAATCCAAGAAGAAGGATTTTGTCTCAATCGAACCAAATGTAAGTTTCTGCAAGATAAAGTCAATTACTTAGGGTTAACTATTTCTAATGAAGGAATTTCAGCAAATGATGATAAAATAAAACCTATTCTAGACATGAAAGAACCCCAAGACTTAAAACAACTTGAGACATTTATTGGAATGGCAAACTTCTATTCACGATTCATTCCAAATTTCGCTAACATTTGCACACCTCTCAATACGTTGAGAAAGAAGGATGTAAAATGGAACTGGACAATTGAATGTTCTGAAGCCATTTCAAAAATCAAGACGGCGTTAACTTCTACTCCAGTGTTGGTACTACATGACAGTAAGCTTCCAATTGTCGTCGCTGCAGATGCATCTTCTGTAGGAATCGGATGTGCAATCTTCAACAGATATCCAGACGGAAAAGACAAGCCCATAGCTTTTGCGTCAAAAATACTTACTTCCTCTGAGAAAAACTATTCACAAATTGAGAAAGAGGCCTTAGCGATTGTGTATGCTCTTAAAAAGTTTCGGTTGTACCTATGGTGTTGTGAGTTCTTGATTCAAACAGATCACTGACCACTGTTATCTATATTTGGATCAGCAAGAGGTGTACCTATTTCTACCTCATGCAGACTCCAGAGATGGGCCCTTTATGTTTCAAATTTCACATTTAAGACTGAATATGTCCCAACAAAAAATTTCGGGAAAGTAGATTGCCTCAGCTGACTACCACTTGGCGAAGTTGACGTGTTCGATGAATCCGATGAAGGATATAGTACAGTTATTGGTTTGATTTTTTTCTGGGAGCTTAAACTCTCTTCCAGTAACCTTGTCAGAAATAAAAGAGGCGACTGAAGAGGATCCAATTCTCCGTGAGGTAAAAGCCTTCACTGTGAATGGTTGGCCAACTACTAACGTTAAACCTGAAATTAAGCCTTATGAAATGAAGAAGAATGATCTGACTATCCATGAAGGTTGCATCATGTGGGGGGTGAGGACAGTAATTCCAACAAAACTTAGAGGAAAGATCCTCTCAGATCTCCATGACACTCACTTAGGCATCGTAAAAATGAAATCACTGGCTCGAGAGAGTTTGGTGGCCAAACATAAGTGAGTCAATTGATCGTGTATCTCAAACTTGCACATTGTGTAACATGTACGCCCCTCGTGAACCTCAGACTAAGTTTTTGAACAGTTGGCCCGTTTGTAACCAACCATGGACAAGGATACATGTTGACTATGCAGGCCCGTTCTTAAATAGCATTTTCTTATTGGTTGTAGATGCATATTCGGGCTGGGTCGAAATAATTAAAGTGAACTCCATGACCTCAGAAACCACGGTTAGACAGTTGAAACTCATGATATGTCGGTATGGTATTCCGAGAACGATAGTCACAGACAACGGGACGTGCTTCACATCGGCAGGTTTCACTTCTTTTTCTAATCAGCTTGGAATCAAACATATAACTACACCAGCAAATCATCCGACTTCAAATGTTCAAGAGGAGAAATATGTGGGCACAATGAAAAATTCACTTCGGAAGTTAACCCAAGAAACCTCAAAAGGATTAGAAGCAGATTTTAACAATTTTCTGTTTAAGTACAGAATCACACCACACGTTACTACGGGTATTTCACCATCAGAACTTTTCCTTCGACGCAAGATGTGCTGCCAGTTAGATTTAATTCGCCCAGAACAACAAGAGGGAGAGGGAAAGACTGAAGGAAACGGGAAACAACCCTTAAAAGATTTTAAAAGAAATCAAATGATCTATTGGTCGGAGTTGAAAAACGGGAGAACAGTGTGGAAAAGTGGAAGAGTCCTTAAGAGATTAGGAAGAAATGTTTGGCAGATAGAAGCGGGTGGTCGCATTTTTAAAAAACATGCTGACCAACTAAGACTTAAATATCTTCCTCCATAATCCGTGCCTTACTCGACGGGGAGGTGATGTGTATCTGTTTATTGTTGAACGTCATATTAAGATCAGCTGATAGTTTTAGTTGTTGTGTTTTGTTTTGTAAACAGTAGGTTTTGAGTAATAAAGGTTTCTTGATTTAATCTATTTGTGAATATACAAAATTGTATTTTGGGTCTCCAATGTTAATCTTATGGAGGGTAAGAAAAAATTAAGAAATATTTCCCATATAAATCAATATTTTTGAATTAAACTTGGTATTTACCTTCATGTTGTTGATACCCACCCGTTTATGCTTAAAAATCATAGTTAATGTGTTTATCATGGCAGCAAACCTGCATACTCTTTTCCCAGGTTAATCATATAGGGAATAGGCAAACTCCTTTATTTATGGACAGATGTTGATGAAAGTTGGTATAAATGTTAAAAATAAAAATTGTTTATGGTAGAAATGCCTACTTTCAGTGTTTCTCATAGCAGCAAATCTGCACACTCTTTCCCATGTTAATCTTATGGAGAATAGGCAAATAATTCTCATGTTTAGGGACAGATTTTTATAAAACTTGTATTATATTATTATTATTATATTATTGATTTGGAAATTCACTGAGTACGTAGGTCTTCTGCGACGGGGGTATTTCATATTATATGACAATTATATGAATATATTTATTGTCCTAAATATGACAAAATGATGTAACTTTCATTTAATATTAAAGTGTGTATATAATTTATTTTGTTTTTTTCCTAAAAGTAGTGTTTCAATAAATGTGAAAACGTGCCCTGTCCTCAGGGAAAGTTAAATTAGATTAGACTTTGTTTAACCCTAGAAATGGCAAAGTCGTAATTTACGACACATTTACATACTCAATAAGAATTGGCAGGTGGAGGCATCTGTCGTCAGTTTTGTGGAATTGTTAGACACTATCGCCTACGCGACCGTGTTTCCCTCTGGCGGCCAACAACCGAAACTGCTCTTGTAGTACACGAGCCTGCCACCGGGCAGGTTTATAACCAAGTAAGCGCTTTCTTTGTCTAGGCACTGGATGGCCGAGGTGGCTAACGCGCTACGCTGACGAGCGTAACGTTCTAGCCATTCGGAAGTGCTAGGGTTCGAATCCCGAACATGAGCAATCCCAATTTGGCTTGCAAATGTGTGGTGTAGCGGAGTGGAGGGCCCACCTTAAATAAACGGTGACCGGCTTGGGTGGAAGTTGACGGCATTTGTAGGCTTAATTGGGATTGCAGTGGACACCTGTTTTGCTTTTGTGGTTAGTGGTTATAAGGGGGGGGGCATGTTTTAAGCTTTTTTTGTTTAAACTTTGATATTTCAAGAAGATATTAGTAATTATTTTTATGTTACAGTTAAGAGTAAAAAGCTTGCCACTTCTAGGGTTAATTTTTTCAAAAATTTTCATTAAAAATATCTAATTTAACCCTTTGAGGACCAACTAACGATCTATCGTCAGCAAGATTATTAGCGAAAAACGCCGCTGTCGATATATTGATAGCTGGCAATACTTTGTAAAATATGTGTTCTACAGCACTTTGAATGCTCCCATATGTTGTTTTGAACGTCTTTGGTTCCCTTCTTCACTTTCTGGACAATTTGTTTTCTGTTTTCACTAAGTACAGCCAGTTTGCTGTTAGTTTACCCACCTCTGTTTATGTTTGTGACGAGCATAGATGACAATTTCGGCGTTCTGTTCTAGTCGTGTTTATACCATTATTATTGAAATTATGTGCACTTATTGGACTATTTGGCGTGTTTCTTATGTTTAGCTTTGTGATTGTGTTTTAGATGTATAGTGTGATGGCTGAAATTTTGAGATTAAGTGAAGTTGACAGGGAGTTGTTGTTAAGTGATGAGTCTGATGATAGTCTCTGTGAAGACCTAGTAGGTAATTTATTTTGAGATGACACTGATAATGACCCTACTTTTAATCCTGATGGTTCCAACAGTTCAAATAAATTTAGGTATTTGAATATTGATGCCAGTTCCTCATCAAGTGATGAATCTGATGTAGGTATAGGCCCTTCTCTACCGGTGCGTCCAGCCACTAGGCCTAGTCATAACCAGCGCCATAACGTTTTTATTTTATGACCAAATCTCATAAAACTTTGCATACATACTCTTCATAATATTAGTAATTATAAAAACTAGTTTCCCACGGTAAAAATATTTTTTTTCTTTTTGTAGAGGTAACTCAATTAATTAATTTTATATTATAATTACCGTGACAATATTTTTATTTTTAAATTCAATAAAATCTCAATGACCAAATCTCATAAAACTTTGCATACATACTCTTCATAATATTAGTAATTATAAAAACTAGTTTCCCACAGTAAAAATATTTTTGTTTTTTTTTTGTAGAGGTAACTCAATTAATTAATTTTATATTATAATTACCGTGACAATATTTTTATTTTTAAAATTAAACCACAATATACCAACAGTAACCAATTACAACCATTTTGGTAAAAAAATTATTAAGATATCTTAAAAATTGAAGGCAGTACAGACATTTTTACAAACCTTTGCAAAAATGCATAATTTCATGTGGTCTTTTTCACATATCAAATTGACTCTTGGTATTTAAATTTTTTTTCAACTTATTCAAAAAATGGCTCTAGTCCCCAAAGGGTTAAAAATAAAAAATATATAATATTGGCCAATTTGTATGTTATGGTACATCTTGGGATGCTGCAGCTCAACTATAAAAACATATTAAAATCAAGTAAAAACAGTGCAAAAACCTTCCCCAGTCTCCTCCATAACTGATTTTTCATCAAAAGAACAACTTAGAAATGAAACATACCTTTGTTACTGCTTCTTGATGTGCAGTCAAGCTGAGTTTAGGGTCTTTCCTTACCAAACACATTTCATTTGTAGTGCTTTCCAGTTTCTGAAAAAATCATATTTGAACTGCAACATATGATCTGAGATTAACCTTTCAACGCAGTATAATTTTATTACCAAACGGCCCTTATTGCAGTACTTTTTTGGCGCTCCTAACAATTACTAAAACATAAAATTCTGCACTCTGAGACATTCTATCTAAATGATTCTTGCAGTAAATTTAAAGGTAATAGTAACACTACAGGCTAGGCTAGGCTACAGTCCACTAGAGTTCTACATTTTACAAATGACAAAAACATACGAAACAAAAACTATATCAGGTTAAATATAGCAAAAAAACCATAAAAAATACCAATGGCAATAAGTAACCATAAATGCATAAAAATAGTCAAACTAAAAGTATTCACTATTTATTTTTATTACTATATCGTATTTATGACCAAAATAAGTGAGAAACCTGATTGAAACAGTCAAATTTTAAAATGCAACTTAGATTATTTTTACAAAGACAAAGTTAGGTTATAAGAGTGATTCCTTAGTAAACATTAATTAAATCGAGCTTGAATGCGTGAGAGTGATTCCTTAGTAAACATTCATTAAATCGAGCTTGAATGCGAGCGGCACTCACATTCTGTTTCCTGTCAGATCGCGGGAGCTGATACTATACCAATGAGAAGTCTATTCATTTGATACAGCCCTTTATGAGTATTAATGACCAACTTATTTCTAACTCATTTAAATATGAGTGAAGGCTTGTGAAAAGTCAAGTTGAAAATAGATATTTTTCCAACAATGTGCGAAACTACATCATCTACAGTAGGAATTGGATGTTGATCTACATACAGTAAAGGGTTCAAAGTAACTTAATAATTACCACACAAAATGACCTGTTCTTCTTTGCCATTGGAACAACCAGTGTAGCATAGTCTGAATGGGATAATAATACCCTCTCTCTCTGAACATTCTATTTCTCTTGAAACTAAAGGCACAATTAATTGGGAGTAGTACATTAGATGGTTTCCTGAACACGGGATTGTTTGATTTTAAATGTAAGGAAGCCTGAAACTGTCTTGGAATTCTTCCCACATCATCTCGAATATCTCATTGTACCTAGACGAAAGTGTCTTTATCCCAGAACTATTATTCCTCTCTTTAAATACATCATTAACTTTATTATGCACAATTATTTTTGGCAAAAGTTGTGTCCAATCAAGCTAGATCTCCCTCAGTCAAACTCAAACAACAAGTGGTTTCAAATCTCCTTCGACGACATAAAGATCCAGAGTAATTACCTTACATAGTAGCCTTACATAGTAGTAGTACCTTTACATAGTAGCCTACTCTCGACATCAAAACACTGAAACACTCAGTGTTTGATGTAAATAAATTCTGTATTATGCAACATTTTGAAGTTTCGGCTATTAAACTTGGTTGTGATATAATTATCATTAGTGTCTACAGATCGCCTATTGGGGATGAAAAAATATTCCTGGACCAGCTAGAGAAGCTTTTAGAATTCCTGTCTCTCCAAAAATCATCTGTTAGGCTCATATTGGGTGGCGACTACAATATTGACTTGGTGGCTGATAAGGGTAAATTAGTCCATCGTGAATTTTCAAGGCTTAATAGACAATTTAATTTGCACCACACCAATTACACACCTACACGTGGGAAGGCCGTGTTGGATAATGTACTTACTGATCTTAACTACAATACATATACGACTGAAGTTAAGGAGTTAGGTTTATCTGATCATGCAGCAGTGTTCTTTAAAGTTGATTTAACTTCATATAGGCCAACCAATGTTCGTACCATGACTGACCCTGTTGGCTTAGATATGTACTTTAGGCCTATTACCGAGGCTAAAATTAGCAACTATGGGCAGTTCTTGTGTGCTGTTATCTCTTGAAAGGGACGCAGAAGAATCCTTCGATATCTTCCTAAAAATCATGATTCATGGCTACGAGGAGTGTTTTCCTATGGTCAAAAAAGGGACGTAAACATACACAAACCACTTTTTAAAAGCCAGAGGTGGTTTAGCAAGGATATCAGGAAAAGTAGAGGCTTTCTTATGGCTCTTCATGACCGTCACAAGTTGTTAAACTCGCCGGAAACCTGGGAGGCAGTAAGGAAGTATAGAAGAAAGTACAAACAGGAACTCTCAACTGCCAAAAAACAATTTGTTGCTAACTACATAAGTAACTCTGACAACCGATGTAAAGCAGCATGGGAGACTATACGCAAGGAAACAACCTCTGGGCATCATCCTCCAATGTCTGTGAGTCCAAATGAATTCAATGACTTCTTCACATCATCAGTGCAAAAGGTAGCAGCCAAAGTTGTTGGTGGTCCTGTAGAAGCAATGGATCTTTTGAAAAACAAGAAAATAGTAGTACCAGTACCTGCTTTCGAGTTCAAGACTGTGTCATGTGATGATGTAATACGTAATGTTAAACTTATGAAAAGTTCAAAAAGCTGTGATATATATGGCCTGTCTAGTGCTGTTTTAAAATCAGTTTTATTTTCAATAGGGGTCTGCGGTGCACCGAAAAAATCGGTACGGTACGGTTCCAGCCTTGTACCGAAACTCGGTACGGTACAAGAATTTTTTCGGTACAAGTTCGGTACGGTACAAATAAGGAAAATTTAAGTCACTATCCAGTCTAGGTTGCCATAAAATATAACTATAAAACATCTCCTGCCGAAAACATTGAATAAAATCTGACCGTTAAAGGCTTTATACTCTACAAGTAATATAGAATTACAACACTGCCCAGATGTACGACAAATACTGAACGTAAGACTGACTCATAGCGTGTTGGTGAATGATCATTTAAAATAAAACAATTTCACCAGGACTTCAGGAAAATCGGGCAACCAGCCATCTCCCTGCCGGCTCTAAATTATTGTGCATTCCCGGCTTATTATCGTATCCACGTGTAGCAGCTTACGCAATCAGGGAACCGTTCCTCCTTTTGACGCAACAAAATAGTCGTACCAGTATGAAGCTCGTATTAGTCGTGTTTCAAATAGCGATGGGAATACTTGTGATTTTTCAATCACGATGAAAATCTTATAAACTGTGATTCATGATTCTTTAAATCGATTCGTTCTTTTTCCTCTGACAGCCTGTTGACGATGTTAAATGACCAATACAGAACTGTGATTTGCCGTATTGATCTCGCTCTTTCGGGATTTTCACTCAAATAAAATAAAAAATCATAATGTTACAGATATAATTGAATAAAGGAAATAAATAACTTTTAATTTTTAACAATATGTTCTGTATTTCCTCATTAGTGGAACCCCTCAAATCCGAACAAATTGGGACTGAAGCCTGTTTTTCCAGGGAAATAAATACTACACACTTATTTCGTCACTGTATTCGCGCGATAACCGACGGGTTATACAGGCTGTGCGTTCATAAGGGCAGTGACCTTGGCGGGTCGAGCCCGTACTAAAAATAAACCATTCTCCCCCTACCCTTACTAACAGGGATGCGTATCGCGCCTGTCTACTGTCTGTGTCTAGTTTAGTGAGCGTTTACCTGCTGATAATTGCGTATCTATAACAACCGACGTGGCTTGGAATTACGTGTGAAGATTTTCTTCATTTCAACAGTTAAAGCATTGATTTTATAATTATGAAGTATGTAAATTCAATGGTTAAATGTTTTTTTATTTTTATTATTTTTATTTTTATTTTATTTTGTTATTTTATGTTATTTTTTCTTCTTTAGGTGCCCAGAGTCTAAAAACAACAGTCGTTAAAATTTATATATATATATATATGTGTCTGTGAACACGATAACTCTCGTAAAAATGGTCCAATAAAGACCAAATTTGGTAGAGATGTGTATTCCTACAAATGCTCGGACGAGTTCGTAAACCAGACATATTGGTCCATGGGAACGGGTAGTTTGGGAGGGTTTTGTACCCCAAAATGGGGGTTTTTGCGTTTTTCACATGTAATTTTTAAAAATTTCTAATTTTATATTTCACCATTGGAATCAGCTTAAAAACTACACAATTAAGTTCCTTAAAGTTTTTCTCTATCTCCAACGGTTACCGAGATATAAAAAAATCTAAACACAGTACGTTGTATTTTGAGGCTCCAATGTTAATCTTATGGAGGATAAGGAAAAATTAATATTTCACTTATCAACCAATATTTTTGGTTAAAAATTTATATTTAGCTTTATGTGGTTGAGGTTCATCCATTCATGCTTAAAAATCATAGTTTATGTGTTTATCATGGCAGCAAACCTGCATACTCTTTCCCCATGTTAATCATATGGAGAATAGGCAAACTCCTTTATTTATGGACAGATGTTGATGAAAGTTGGTATAAATGTTAAAAATAAATGTTTTTGAAGGTATAAATCCAACGGTTACTGAGATATTAAAAAATCTAAACACAGTACGTTGTATTGTGGGTCTCCAATGTTAATCTTATGGAGGATAGGGAAAAATTAATATTTCACTTATCAATGTATATTTTTGGATGAAACTTCATATTTAGCTTCATATGGTTCGAATTCATACCTTTATGCCAAAAAAATCATAGTTTATGTGTTCCTCACAGCAGCAAACCTGCACATTCTTTCCCATTTTAATCTTATGGAGAATAATCAAATAATTCTCATGTTCATCAACCAATTTTGACCACTTGACTCGTCGTATATTATTATTATTATATTATTGATTTGGAAATTCGCTGAGTACGCAGGTCTGCTGCGACGGGGGTATTGTTTGTTCATCCTTAGTTTCATATAGACTTGAGAAGATTATTTCCTCTTATTAATTAGTTTCAACATAAATTATAATGTTTAAATAGTTAGTACCTGGTGACCGAACTTTGCTCGTTTATACATGTATTATAAAAATTAATTTAAAAAATTAAAACACATTTATTACTCAATGAAAACATTTATGTGGTTTAAATAAAACCGATTTAATACACCATAATTAATATAGCACTGAACAAAAAGTATTGCCCCTGATGGGGTTAGAACACGCGACCTTCATATTACGAGGCCTATACACTACCGCTGGACTACGGCGTCTGCCTAATAGCAACGCAGGTTAAGGTCTTTCAGCCAACCTCAATTGTTTTAGCCGATCATTTACTGTTTAACTATCCATACAGTTATTATTAGCCTGTGACCAACTGATTTTGTTAGAAACGGAATGAGGATTGATTGAAAAGCAACAGAGAAATTTAATTTACACCAATTATTTGGTTTGTTACAGTGGCTTCAAGCAATACAACAAATACGTTTTCTATCAAAACACGGAAGAATTTGGAAATACTCTTTTCAGCTTTTATTTCGCACAGTTATGTTACCCTTAAGTTTTTACAAATCGTTTAGTAACCTGATAATTTTACATTTATTACATACATATAATAAATATTTATGAAAAACCTCTATTCACATATTGTTCTTTGCCGTCTTCAATCAAGAACTGTCAAACGGTTATAAACAGCTGTTTTGGTTTATTATATTGTTTACATTTTATTCTCCATAAGCGCAATGTTAAATTTTTAGATTTTAAACTCAATATTACAAGAAAACACGAATTTTCCTGGACATTAGACCTATCTAGAACTTATTTTCTACTCGGAAATTAGTTATTTCCAAAATTTAAAGAAATTCCTCGGTGCCGTTTTCGAGACCCGTGTGCAAATATATATATATATACAAACCTTGCTCGTATTATAGTATTGGATTAATATGTTTAATGTGATATGTTTTTTAAAGAATGGATTTAAAAATCATATTACAGTTTGAAAATTAGTACAGTAAAATATTTCTTTTGACATTATATATCTATTTTTAAATTCCTTTCTCACTAATTAAGTTCTGGAAAATACTTATGAATAAAAATGCCCCCGTCACAGCAGACCTGCTGTGCAGTTAGCTGCTGTGAGGAACACTGAAAGAAGTCATTTCTACCATGAATAATTTTTATCTTAACATTTATACCAACTTTCATCAACATCTGTCCATAAATAAAGGAGTTTGCCTATTCCCTATATGATTAATATGGGAAAAGAGTATGCAGGTTTGCTGCCATGATAAACACATAAACTATGATTTTTAAGCATAAATGGATAGATCTCAACCACATAAAGCTAAATATCAAGTTTTATCCAAAAATATTGATTAATTTGGGAAATATTAATTTTTCCCTATCCTCCATAAGATTAACATTGGAGCCCTACAATACAAGGTACTGTGTTTAGTTTTTTTGATATCTTGGTAACCGTTGAAGATAGAAAAAAACTTTACGGAACTAAATTGTGTAGTTTTTAAGGTGATTTTAATGGTTGAAGATAAAGTTTAAAACCTTTAAATTACATATGACAAATGCAAATACCCCCGTCGCAGCAAACCTGCGTACTCAGCGAATTTCCAAATCAATAATATAATAATTATAATATATGACAAGTTTGGTCAAAATCTGTCGATAAACATGGGAATTATTTGCCTATTCTCCATAAGATTAAAATGGGAAAGAGTGAGTAGGTTTGCTGCTGTGAGGAACACTGAAAGTATACCATCAAAAATTTTATTTTTAACATTTATACCAACTTTTATCAACATCTGTCCGTAAATAAAGGAGTTTGCCTAATCTCCATATGATTAACATGGGAAAAGAGTATGCAGGTTTGCTGCCATGATAAACACATAAACTATGATTTTTTAGCACAAATGTATGGATCTCAACCACATGAAGCTAAATATCAAGTTTCATCAAAAAATATTAGATAATAAGTGAAAAATTAATTTTTCCTAATCCTCCATAAGATTAACATTGGAGCCTTAAAATACAACGTACTGTGTTTAGATTTTTTTATATCTCGGTAACCATTTAAGATAGAGAAAAACTTTAAGGAACTTAATTGTGTAGTTTTTTAAGCTGATTCCAATGGTGAAATATAAAATTTGAAATTTTAAAAAATTACATGTGAAAAACGCAAAAAACCCCATTTTGGGGTACAAAACCCCCCCAAAGTACCCGTTCCCATTGACCGATATGTCTGGTTTACGAACTCGTCCGAGCAGTTGTACGAATACACCTCTCTACCAAATTTGGTCTCGATCGGGCCATTTTTACGAGAGTTATCGTGCTAACAGACACATATATATATATATACATATATACATATATATATATATATATATAAAAATTTTAACGACTATTGTTTTTGGTCTCTGGGCACCTAAAGAAGAAAAAATAACATGGTCTCGGGCTTAAGTCTTACCATGAGACCTACGGTAATAGCTTCTTCCCTATGGGAAATACGCTAAAACCCCAATTTTTTAGTACAACCCCCCCCAAACTACCCGTTGGGATTGACCGATATGTCTGGTTTATGAACTCGTCCGAGCAGTTGTAGGAATACACCTCTCTACCAAATTTGGTCTCGATCGGACCATTTTTACGAGAGTTATCGTGCTAACAGACACATATATATATATATAATTATTCAACTTGTTTGATAGAATAAATGAAATAAGTATTTCATTTTCATTTATTCTATCAAACAAGTTGAATAATATATATATATATATATATATATATATATATACAGGGTGATCAACTCAAGGAGGCCACCATTGGGATATCGGAAACCGTAAGATTTAGAGAAAACATTAAATGGGGAACATTCCTTAATTTTTTAATGCGATAAAAAATATTAATTTCGTTTTAGCGAATTTCCCATAGGGAAGAAGCTATTACCGTAGGTCTCATGGTAAGACTTAAGCCCGGGACCATGTTATTTTTTCTTTTTTAGGTGCCCAGAGTCCAAAAACAATAGTCGTTAAAATTTTTATATATATATGTATATATATATATAGATCAAATATATATATATATATATATATATATATATGTGTGTCTGTTAGCACGATAACTCTCGTAAAAATGGTCCGATCGAGACAAAATTTGGTAGAGACATGTATTCCTACACATGCTCGGAAGAGTTCGTTAACCAGACATATCGGTCAATGGGAACGGGTAGTTTGGGGGGGGGTTTGTACCCCATAATGGGTTTTTTGCGTTTTTCACATGTAGTTTTTAAAAATTTCTAATTTTATATTTCACCATTAGAATCAGCTTAAAAAACTACACAATTAAGTTCCTTAAAGTTTTTCTCTATCTCCAACGGTTACCGAGATATTAAAAAATCTAAACACAGTACATTGTATTGTGGGGCTCCAATGTTAATCTTATGGAGGATAGGGAAAAATTAATATTTCCCATATTAATGAATATTTTTGGATAAAACTTGATATTTAGCTTCATGTGGTTGAGATCTATCCATTTATGCTCAAAAATCATAGTTTATGTGTTTATCATGGCAGCAAACCTGCATACTCTTTTCCCATAATAATCATAAAGGGAATAGGCAAACTCCTTTATTTATGGACAGATGTTGATGAAAGTTGGTATAAATGTTAAGATAAAAATTATTTATGGTAGAAATGCCTAATTTCAGTGTTCCTCATAGCAGCAAACCTGCACACTCTTTGCCATGTTTATCTTATGGAGAATAAGCAAATAATTCCCATGTTTATGGACAGATGTTTATAAAACTTGCCATATATTATTATTATTATTACATTATTGATTTGGAAATTCGCTGAGTACGCAGGTCTGCTGCGACGGGGGTATTAGTAATTACTAAACGGTTGTGTTTCGCCATTTATAGACTATGATATTCAAATCAAAAAGTATGTTTATTACAGAAGATGAATACATTTTTAATTTATAAAATAATTTATTATACTTAAAAAATACTTATTTAACGACTGTGAATTAAAGCATGTGTTCGAAGTGTCCTCCATCAAAATAAATACATGCGTGCGCTCTCACTTCCAAATCATTCACTGCCCGTGCAAACGTGTTATGGTGGATGGATGCTGTGCAAAATGTCCATTACTGAGTTTCGCATTTCTTCCACCGTATCATACCTTTTAGAATAGAGTTTGTCCTTCAAGAATCCCCAGAGAAAAAAGTCTAGTGGAGTTAGGTCCGGGGACCTTGCTGGCCAAGCTACATTTCCATAAGTAAATATTACTCGGTGACATTTTGATCGTTGTGTGGTGGAGCTCCGTCCTGCTAGAATAAAGTTGCCCTCTTACATTCAGCGGCAAATCAACGATAGCGGGGAACAAAACGTCCTCTAATAGTTGAATGTACCGGGCCCCTGTGAGATGTCTATTGTAAAAATGCACAGCTAAGACACGATTGCCTAATATGGCACACCAACAGTTTATGGAGAACCTAACTTGATGGTTGCGCTCTCTCACTGCCAGAGGGTTTTCTGTTGACCAGTAATGGTTATTCTTTCGGTTGTACATGCCATTATTGGAGAAGTTGGTTTCATCTGTCCAAATGATGCTATGTATGAAGCCAGGGTTGTTGGTAAACTGTTCAGACAGCCAAGCACAAAAAGTCAGCCTCCTTCCTTCATCGCCAGGCATTAAGGCTTGAACTGGTGTAAATTTATAAGCATGGTAATTGTGTTTGTGGAGAATTTTTCGTACAGATCCAAATGACAATTGATAAATTCGAGCAACATTTCTAATGGATTCCTTGGGGTGCACCTCAAAGTATGCCAAAATATCTGACTCAACATCTTCTGTCACAACTCTTGGTTTACATTGTCTTTTCTTGGTAAATGACCCAGTCAGTCTTAAGTTTTCAACTAGTCTTGGAAACAACTTACGGTTAGGTGCTCTTCTATTCGGGTATCTTTCAGCGTATTGTGTCGCTGCCAAGGTACTATTCTTTCTACATTGAAAAAAAACTTCTAACATGTCCAATTTTTCCCCATTAGTAAACTCCATTATTACAATATAAGATGTAACTCAATTCCACAATAAACTACTTATTATGTCATTTAAAAACAACATTGGAAAATTGCAACAATAAAACTGCTGATTACTGTCTAGCAGCAGAATCATGTGTTATGCACTAACACAAGACATAGAGGTTACGTAATTTAGTTTTGAAATAGTTTAAGATATTGTTGGTGTGATATGGTATTTTAGAAATCGAAAAGTTTGTATTTATCTTTTTAATAGTACCTTTATTTCATTGCCTGTAAATGTTGAAAAACACATCTTTAATAATAATTTGTTATTATAGTGTTATAAATATGAATTTCCTAAATTATTAGCACTACAAAGGCCAAATTGTGATGTTTATTAAACAATTAGCAAGAATAAAAATCCTTTAAACTTTATAAAAATCAAAATCCATATAAAAAATATCGGGGAAACCCCTATATTTTTATATGGATTAAGAAATTTATATGTTTAAATTTTAAAAGTGATATTTTGAAAAACCAAATTAATATTTTAATCGTCTCAATAGTTTTCTCTACATCTTACGGTTTCCGATATCCCAATGGTGGCTTCCTTGAGTTGATCACGCGAATTTCTGAAACATTCAGCGCTCCTAGTTGCTAAACGGTCAAGCTTATAAAAAAAAGACCAAGAGTAAAAAAGTCTTAAAATTCCATGTTAAATCCAAATCCATAATAAAAAACAGGGGTTCCCATTAGATATTTCAAAGTTGACCGCCATTTTGGAAAATGGAGGCCATATTTTGAAAAACCAAATAAATATTTTTTATCGCATTAAAAAATTAAGGAATGTTCCCCATTTAATGTTTTCTCTAAATCTTACGGTTTCCGATATCCCAATGGTGGCCTCCTTGAGTTGATCACCCTGTATATAAAAATTTTAACGACTATTGTTTTTGGACTCTGGGCACCTAAAGACGAAAAAATAACATGGTCTCGGGCTTAAGTCTTCCCATGAGACCTACAGTAATAGCTTCTTCCCTATGGGAAATTCGCTAAAAGGATGAGATCAATCAATGTCACTAGCGGCATTATTCTCGGCATTATTCTCGTGTGCCGTACCGAATTTGTACCGAGAACCGAGGTACAACAATTTGTACCGTACCGTACCGACCTCATAATTTCCTGTACCGCAGACCTCTAATTTTCAATAATAGTGCCTTTAACGTTCTGTAATAATAGATGTCTGAATGAAGGTATGTTTCCATCCAAACTAAAATTGTCAAAAGTTGTTCCTATTTATAAGAAAGGTAGTAGAGATGTTCCAGAGAGTTATAGGCCAGTATCTCTGGTACCTGTATTTTCCAAAGTGCTGGAGCGAATCATGCATGACCAAGTATATAGTTATTTTGAGTCTAATTTCCTCTTTTCAAATTCACAATTTGGTTTTAGGGCCGGTCGATCAACAACGCAGGCTGTTTCCTATTTGATAAATGAGATTTTGTCGAATTTCGAACACAAGGCTGATACTGGGGTCACTTTGTGTGACCTCAGTAAAGCTTTTGATTGTGTCAGTCATGATACGCTCTTAGCTAAACTTGAGTTTTATGGTATTAGAGGCCCATCTTTTAACCTATTTAAGTCCTACTTGGAAAACAGAGAACAGGTCGTCTCAGTAAGAAATCAGCTCAGTGAGAAGTGTGTCGTTTCTTGTGGTGTACCGCAGGGATCGGTGCTTGGACCTTTCTTATTTCTTGTCATGGTTAATGATATAGACGTTAACACACCCTGTGAGATTGTATGTTTTGCAGATGATACAACATTATTTAATGCTGGTTTAGACATTGAATCTGTCATAATAGACTCAAACAATGCCTTGAAAACTGTATCTAGATGGTTCTCTGCTAATGGTTTTTTACTTAACAATGACAAGACCCAAAAAATAATTTTTAGTCTGAAAAACGTAGATAGGCCTATACACAATGAACATAACCTGGTCAAAGATGTTAAGTTACTAGGCTTAGTTCTGGATAGCAAGCTAAATTGGCAATGCCATACTGATCTCATTTGCAAGAAGCTTTCCAGAGTTGTATATTTATTACGGTCCTTAAGCAAGAAAGTGCCTAAGGAATATCTAAAAATAGCCTATTACAGTTTTTTTCAGGGAATACTCATGTACGGTATTTGCCTATGGGGTAGTTCAGCAGGTGTGAAGGAGGTATTGTTAATTCAAAAAAAGGCTGTAAGAATTGTAGCTGGTGCAGGTTTTAAAGATCATTGTAGACCAATTTTTGTTAATGAAAAGATTTTAACTGTATATAGTCTGTATGTGTTATACGTCTTGCTGGATGTAAAGAAAGATGCTGAGGGTTTGTTAAAAAGATCTAATATTCATGACCACAATACTAGATCTAGACACAATGTTGAGATTCCCTTCTGTAGGTTGTCCAGAGTGGCACGTAATTCTAAGGTTATAGGTCTTAAATTGTATAACAGACTGCCTATTAAGGTACGAAGCATTCAGTCTCTACCACAATTTAAATCTGCTCTGACCGCTGTTTTAATTAACCATCCGCTTTACTCTGTAAGTGACTTTTTTGATTTGAGCCAAAATGACTTTAATTAATATTTAATTTGACCTACAAGCTAGTTTTTTTATGTATTTTATGTATTCTGTACCTAATATTAATGTATTTTATTTAGATAACGTACAGTTGATTAATGTATTTTTTAAATTATATACAGTACCTGTCTACATGTCTTTCTGTTGTCGTATAGATTTGTTTTTTAAAATGTAACTGTCAATTTTGTGTGTTTCTCATGCAGCGTACCTGATTTTTTATCTTAATGTATTGTATAGTATAGCTTGATTTGAATAGGGCCTAATTAGTTTATACTGGATCTCTCTATGTGATAATAGTCTTTTCTTTTTAATTATTAAGTCTTTATTAATGTTATACTGGGCTACTTACACAAATAACTGTGATAATAATCAACTATACTATGGGAAAATACCATAGCAACTTAATCCTTTATGTTGTCAAGCTGATAGTAAACCTATGTATCTAGGCCTATCACCTAATTTAATATTGACTATGTCTATTACACTGTAGTGTTTATTGAAAATAAAGAGTTCTTATTCTTATTCAACTGGGCTTTACCACATATTTTAATGGGAGTCCCACAATAAGTTGACAATCTAACTTAAGTTGGTTGTCAACTTATAAATGTAATTTTGTTAAATATTTCTCTTTCATTTTTCTTTTATAGTGTGAATGTAAATTCACTTTTTTTGTAAAATCTTAAGTTGGTTGGATTTTCGATTACATGATTTGTTTGAAAGTTAAAGCATGCACAGTCAATGATGTGCAAAATACATTAAACGACAATCAAAGTTAATATTATCATTATTTATTATTATTATTGAATTATTAAGATAACTTTGTATATTAATCCACAATAATAGGACAATTAATAATAATATTGTATAACAGTAGTAAAACATAATATTTTATATAACATAGTATTGTATTATAAATTATTTTCTTTCAACACGACGTATTTCAGGTTATAATACCATCTCCAAATGCCTTGAGGATGGTATTATTGATGGTATCAAAGATGTTGAGAAGATTACTTGAAGATGGGATTATAACCCAAAAACATGTGGTGAATTAAAATGTTATGAAAAGGTACTATGAACTTTATTTATAATACAATACTATTACGATAATTTATTATTGTTGGTTAACGTACTTTCTTTCATTCAGTTAAGTTGAGGTTAAGAGTATTCTGATTCAATAAAAGAAGTACTCACAATAGTCTCGAAAGCCAGGAATGGTGACTGGCCATAGACGATGTGGGCCCGCAAATGTGATCGCATTAGAGCTGACACGATAGCCAATGGAGACACCTTGGTCTTACTCTGACCCGTATCTGAAGCAATCATCACTGTCACCTCCGGCTTCAGGGGCTTCCTACTCTTACTGTCAACAACATGGCAACATTACTTGAGATCTAAAGTAGTTTATAAAAAATATGGGTGAGTCCAAAACTGTACCATCAAACCAGTAATATAGATTAGATTACAATTTGAGATGGCAAACTACCAAGTGAGGTATTTTTAGCCAAATATTAATGAGAAATGAGTAGGTGATTGTGGCGTCAATAGCCTTGTAGTCTTGTTACTGACTAAGGCTGACATGTTCCTTAGACAGAACTGGAACATGGGAAATGAACATACTAGGAAAAAAATGTTGTTCTATTAGACCCATAAATAGATTGGCACAGGATGGGGCCATACGTGTTCCCAACACTGTACCTTAGATTTGCAAATAATTTTTATTTAAAAATTTAAAGTTGTTAATAGCGTTCTGACCACGTTAATTCTGGGGATGGATCGATTCCAATTTTTTCCGATTCCGATTCTTCAAAATCAATTCCCGATTCAAGATTCCGATTCCATCGATTCTAGGCATTGATTTGACTTCCGTCAACAAATGTCTCTAACCCTAGAAGTGTCCAATATATTTTTACTTTCTCCCCTTATACGTAGTATATGGAGAAAGTATTGTTTTCGTCAATATTTTCGAATTTGAGTTGAGGGTGGATATATCCGTTTTGAGGTCCCCTGAATCCAAAAAAGTGGGTTTTGGCGTGATGTCTGTCCGTCCGTCCGTGTGTGTGTGTGTGTGTGTGTCTGGATGTGTACAGTACCACAGCCTACCCCATTTGTCCGATTTAGATGAAATTTGGCATGTATATATATAGTCACCGTATCTCCAGGCGTTTTTTCATTTTTTTGAATTTTTGATTTTTAAGGGTAGTTCACCCCTAAAAACTCTTAAAAAACGTGAAAAATCCAAATTTCTCAAAAACGGCTCTAACGATTTTTATTAAAATTTGACAGTTTATAGTGTACAGAGTACTAAATAATTTGACACCACCCGCATATCTGTAAAAATGACGGTTCAAAAGTTATGGGCTTTTAAATGTCTAAAAAATCAAATTTTTAAATTTTCAGCGAAAACAATAAAAGTAAAGTATAACTTGACTGGCACCATTAAAACCAGCTTAAAAAACTAAACAAATTAGTAATTTGAATTATTTGTCTACGACTAACGGTTCCAGAGAAAAGTTAAATTTACTGTCCACGATAAACGCAGTACGTTGTCTGAAAGCGCCCAATGTTATTCTTATGGAGAATATAAAAAAAATCAATTTCTTCCTTACTTTCCAACCGTTTTCCATGAAACCTGGTAGGAAGTGTAAGGTCAAATCACCGAACAAAACCAGCTCAAAAAAGCTTGGTATTACCGGGGGGGGGGGGGGGGGGGGTTCCCCCATACAATTTGAACAATAAATTATTAAATGATATTTAGAATTACTTTGTAGAACATGATAGTTTTATTACAGATTGTCTTTTTTAAATTTACTTAAGGGAGAAAGTATGTGTCAGTCCACTGGTACCGTTTATTTTCAGTGTCACCAGGTTTATAGGGATTTGCAAGCCTTTAAAAAAATCTTTATTAATTTTAGAAGTTAAGATTTATAATTTTGTTCAGTGGTAAAATGAAGAATTAACACTCATAACAAAACATAATTTTTAGAGCGCTAAGAGGAACATAAGGTCAATTTGACCGTTACTCTGTTTCATTGGTGTTTTGTGTGTTTATTATTGTTTTTATGTATCACTTGACACTCACAAGAGTAACAAATGTTGTTTTACAACACATTATGACAAATCATATTTATTACACATATATCATATATGACAGAAAAAAATGAAATTCCAAACTTCACGCTCCAAGACGACCAGTTCTGGCCTCGAAAAAAATCTGTATAGGATTATTGGCCAAGGTTAGAGCTGGTGGTCTCATAGCGAGTAATCTAGCTGTTATTATATTTCTAGCAGATGTTATTTTGTCTGTTGCATTTCACCACAACCTTTTACCGAAACACAAGGTATATTTGACTGATGATTGCCAGCCGGTAGGCGAAACACACGGTAAATCTGACCGACCGTACTCACACAATTCGTCTAATACTAGAGGTGCTGCGGTGCAATGAAAAAATCGGTACGGTACGGTTTCAGCCTTGTACCGAACCTCGGTACGGTACAAGAATTTTTTCGGTACAAGTTCGGTACGGTACAAATAACTAAAAATTAAGTCATTATCCAGCCTAGGTTGTCATCAAATATAACTGTGGAACAACTCCCGCCGAAAACATTGAATAAAACCCGACCGTTAAAGGCTTTATATTCTACAAGTACTGTAATATAGAATTACAACACTGCCCAGATGTACGGCAAATACTGAACGTATGACTGACTCATAGCGTGTTGGTGAATGATCATTTAAAACAGCCTAACCAGAAAAACAGGCAACCAGCCATCTCCCTGCCGGCTCTAAATTATTGTGCATTCGCAGTTTATTATCGTATCCACGTATAGCAGCTTATGCGATCAGAGAACCGTTCCTTCTTTTGATACAACAAAATAGTCGTACCAATATGAAGCTCGTATTTGTCGTGTTTCAAATAGAGATGGGATTACCTGTGATTTTAAAATCACTGTGAAAACCTTTTATACTGCGATTCGTGATTTTTTCAAGTCATTCTTTCTTTTTGCTCTGACAGCCTGTTGAGGATGTTATATGACCAATACAGAACTGTGATTTGCCGTAATGATCTCGCTATTTCGGGATTTTCACTCAAATAAAACAAAAAATCATAATGTTAAGGATATAACTGAATAAAGGAAATAAATAAACCGTTTTATTTTTTTAATACATTCTGTATTTCCTCATTAGTGGAACCCCTCAAATCCGAACTGATTGGGACTGAAGCCTTTTCTTCCCGGGAAATAATATTATGCACTTATTTCGTCACTGTATTTGCGTGGTAAGCGACGGGAGACGCAGTGATTGGGGTTATACAGGCTGTGTGTGACTCAATTAATTCTTAAGGGCAGTGACCTTGGTGGGTCGAGCCTGTGCTAAAAATAAACCACTCTCCCCCCTACCCTCGCCCTTACTAACAGGGATGCATATCGGGTCTGTCTACTGTCTGTGTCTAGTTTAGTGAGCGTTTACCTGCTGATAAGTGTGCATCGCTAACAGACGTGGCTTGGGATTACGTTCGTGTGAAGATTTTCTTCACTTCAACAGTTAAAGATAACAGACTTGAACCTTAAAACCTTGAAAAATAAGATTATGTGATTTTTTTTTTATTTCCAGCAATTTTTTTTTATTTCTTGAGAACTGTTTAGATTTGAGGGGTTGCACTGTAATATTAAACTATGAACCACTTTATACTAAAATAACTATTTTAGTCTAAAGAGCCCTTTGGCATTTTATGAAAGTGTTTGATTTAATTTGAACAATGGTTGTGATTGGTTCAATTAAAAATAATAAATAAACCAGGACAATGTAAAACATATGTCTAATGAACCCTTGGCTAATGGTATTTACTCAGTATATTTTCTGTATTTTTTGTTCTGCAATAAAATACAATTATATTTTTTTATTTTGTTTGTTCATCCTTAGTTTGAGACTTGAGAAGATTATTACCACTTATTAATTTGTTACAACATGTATTATAATGTTTAAATAATTATTAATATGTTTAATGTGATATATTTTTTACAGAATGGATTAAAAAAATCATATTACAGTTTGAAAATTAGTACAGTAAAATATTTCTTCTGACATTGTATATCTTTTTTAATCTCCTTTTCCTATGTTTTCACTAAATAAGTTCTGGAAAATAGTTATGAATAAAAGGATGAGATCAGTCAATGTTACTAGCGGCATTATTCTCTTGTACCGTACCGTACCGAATTTGTACCGAGAACCGAGGTACAACAATTTGTACCGTACCGTACCGACCTCATAATTTCCTGTACCTCAGACCCCTATCTAATACGTACGACAACGTCGTGCCAACTAGTTGAAAATGACCAAGTATCATGGAGAGGGGTTTGGGGGTAAGGTACTGGGGGTGACAGCTGTCAAGGTCAAGCGGTTTAGCCGCTATTACGTAGTAAAATGACCGCTTGGTCAATTTGACCGATGTTTCGTTTTAAGTGTTAAGAAATGACTTGAGACAAGACTTGAGTAATACTCAGAAAACACCATTGGAGATCATCAGGCAGGTTTTAGAAAGCAAAGATTAACTGATCTGTTAATCTTTGCTTTCTAAAACCTGCTCTTTATCTCAAAGCAGATACTATCAAAATACTGGGAATTTAATAAAAGTGTACATGTATTATTTGTAGATTTTAAAAAGGCATATGATAGTATTAATAGAAGTAAGATGTGGAAGCTATTTAAGGATTTTGGGATCCCAGCAAAATTAATAAATTTAGCAAAAGTTTGCATAAATGTCTCAAAAGGAAAAGTCAGAATCAATGGTGAATATGGCCAAGCCTTTAACTCCTTGAAGGTTAACGGTTATACCTTCCAAAGATGCCAAGACTTTAAATACCTGGGTGTAACCATAGATGAAAACCATAATGAAATGTACGAAATTAAAATTGACTACTGCAGGGGAATAGATGCTCTTGGGCCCTTCAGAAACTGATCAAGAGTAAAATACTCATTAAAAATACTAAATTAAGGCTGTACAAAAGCATGATTCCACCTATAGTATTATATGGATTTGAGATCTGGTCACTTACCAAGAAATCGGAAATAAACTTATAGCGTTTGAGAACAAAGTTCTTCGTTCAATATTTGGATCACGGTACATGGAGGATAAGGACCAACAGGAAATTAAGAACTATCTATCAAGATCAAGATCTATCAGAAGACTGAGATGGGCAGGTCACGATAATAGAAGGGAGCTAGACTTCACATTAAAAATAGCTTTAGAGCATCTTCCACGAGGCAAACTAAATACCTAAGACTACGGTGACCTAAGACGCCCAAGACTACGGTGGTGGGATCAGGTGCAGAAGGACATGCAGAAGCTAGATGTTGCACCAGACCTCATGCAGTTCCGAGACGGATGGTGTGCGGCTGGTGGCGAGGTTGAGTGGCCACATAGGTAAGGTAAGGCAATTGGGTAAAAGAAGACTATCACATGATCCACACAGAAAGATTTTAACTCTCAATCACATTTTATTTTTCATTCATTTATTCTTATAATGCTTTGCCATATTCTTTCACAGATTATTATTTTTAAAACAAAGATTTCTTGCTTTAACCAGCTAAATTTAGTTCCATCAGATCAAGAGGGGAAGGGTGTGTCACTTTTCTAGAGAACATATCAGTTAAGACTAGTTATTAAGCTGATTATACCCATTAAGCTGATGAGAAAAGAGGTGCATCACTCCACTTTGTGTAACGGTGAGAATGTTCGCCAATCCTTCCTCCGTAACATCAACCGAAACATTTTGAGCCAAGTCAGTCATCAGAAATGACCCAACAGCATCTGAATCAGCACTGGTATTCATGCACCTAAAAGATAAAGGTAAAATTTATGCTTAGCTATCATTTAAATATAAAGCCTAAATGATTTATTTTTTCAGAGATTTAATATGAAACAATAGCTAAGGTTTGTTAAATATAACTTGAATCTTATCCAGTTCATAATACCTAAACATATTGCATATGAAAACCAAATTTTTATCCATTTTTAAACTGCATTAAATACAGTTAATTATATGTCTTTAATGCTATACTGGAACAAGATACTATATGAATTTTTTTACGTCACACTTATTAAGTCAAATTACAAGGGCATTATATTGCCCCTCAATTAGTAAAATACATTATTGATAAGTGTTTATAATTATATCTAAAATTTTTATAAAGCCCAAATCAGAAACTATACGTTATCAATTTACCTTATTGGTTTACGGTCATTTGAGCTTATGTAAAGTAAAGCTTATGTAAAGTAAAGTAAATATGACTTTCTAGCATTTCTCAAAACAGTAATCAATCGCCTAGATTTAGCATTATTTATGATATTCTTAAGTAATTCCTTAACACGTTCGCTGCTAAAATTCATGCAATAGCTAAAAAACTATTTTACGTTTTTATTCACCATTTTACGATGTCTTTTGATGGAAAAACGGCATGTACAGCCATTTTTTCCCCTCAACGACCGTTGTCGCCTTAATAAATTTTATAAATTTTTAAATATTTCCTATACTTCAATGCTTGTTTCAGAAAACATATTCTCATTCTTAATTCTATATTTAAAATGAAAATATTCTACCTTATTAGATCATAGATTTAACCCTCCCAGTGACAACTATTTTATCCTTAAATGGCAGCAATTTTTTTCTATCGTGTAAAACTGGATTAGGAAAATTCTAAAAATATTTTCTCAGATGAAATTGTGCTCAAAAACTAGCCTACTCACCTTCCCATTTAGGAAATTACATTTTATACACCAATCGTTAGTACATGATTGTTTTTTCATTAAAGCCGTTAGTACCTCATTAATGAGTTTTTTATAGGTTTATTTCAATGTGGGTAGGTCACCTGTTTAGCCCAAAAACCAGCTTACCCACTTTTGATTTTTGATCTCCTATAGGCCTACTAGTCTTAGTTAATATTCGAATATGATCTTTATTTTATAAAACATGATAGAACATTATTGGTAAACTTTATATAGACAATTTTAACTTGTTTTGTAGGCCTATATTCTATTATTACTATTAAATAAAACATGTAAATAAATTTATATATACAAGTATATATGGTTTTATTTATGTAAATGTGATGTATTCTTATGATTTTCACTTATATTAGTGCCTTGTTTGTATCAGGTTGTTATTAAAAAAAAATTAGTAACTCGCAGTTGTAAAAATATTTTACAAGTATAATTCTATATGATTAGATTAACTTTCCAATCTAAAACCAGCCTTCTCACTTCTGAAGTTAATAAATAACTTTTTCACACACCAATCGTTAAATATCTGATTGTTTGCTATTTTTTAATATGTTCTGTCTAACCATTTGGTACTTAACAAAAACTTAGGTTCATAGGTCACTCAATACCTTGCAATAGTATACATTGTTACCTTACACTAACAACTAAATCAAGCACTGAAAAAGTAAAAATAAATTTAAACAAAAAATTAAGCAGTAATTTATAAATAATTATTTTAGTTGTATTTGTTTTTAAATACTTATATTTGATGATTGGGATGAATTGAAAAATACATTTCAACATGTGCTTTTGTTTGATATAATTATGAATAGTAAAACATTTTTAAAGTTGAACTTTTAATGATTACGGCAAACTAGAAAAAAAGATAATATTTAAAAGTTAATATATAATAAGTATAATTATATTTTTATTAATTAATTATATAATAATGATTAAAACAATAGAATCTTGTTTTAACTTCAAATATGATAAACAATATGAGAATAGGAAAACTCTCTTATTTATTACAGATAAGTAAGAGAGTTTGATAATATATTAAACTTGTCATTTATTATTATTTCATTATTATTATCATTATTGTCATTATTACTGATTTGGAAATTCGCTGAGTACAGCGTACAGGTCTGTTGCAACTCCGGGTATTTATATTTTTTGTGGGAAGATTATTTTAGGTAAAATTAATTGTAAACAGATTGCGATATAAATAAGTTAATAAATACAGAATACTATTATTATTTTATTTTAATTCTTTTAACAATACAGTGGAACTTGGATAATTCGAACTTCTGTAATTCAAAAACTTCTTTATTTCGAAGTTTTGTCTTGGTCCCTAGAAGTTTATATAAAAACAATGTTAAAATATCTTGGTTAATTCGAATAATATTTTGGATAATTCGAAGTTTTTACAGCGGAAATCTATAGTGTGTGTATAAGTGAACAAGTCATTGTGTGCGATTTTCCAGGATACGACGTTCGGGCTTCCTGTCCTCAGACTATTTTTAGCTAGATCAACGGGCCCACCCCACTCACTAGTCCACTACTGCTCATAAATCACAACATTGACATCTGTGTGTATCATCGGTGGTGGTTTGTTCCGATATTCGTCGTCTGCGTTCATGTTAACACATGAACACATGTGTTCGTGTCTATGATGGCTTCGTCAAAGCGAACCTACAAATCTCTGACGTTGCAAGAATAAATAGCGGCGATCAAGGAGGTAGAGAAGGGATTTGAAAAAGTTTGTAATAGCTAGTTTCGGGATCCCTCCAAACACATTATTGACATTTAACAAAAATTAGGGTTTTGAATCAATAATATCTTTATTAATCTAACTTTTTTAATATACAATGTTAAAACATGATGTTTGATTGTTTATTTCAACCACTTGCATAAACTTTTCTAATTCGAATTTTTGGATAATTCGAATTTTTTTTCTCGTCCCTTGAGGTTCGAATTATCCAAGTTCTACTACTTTATCACGTTAAAAAAGTATCTTTGATATAATTTATGTATATTTCTAACACATTTACAGCAAAGAAAACTCCCAAGGAATTTCAGGAATTTTTCCTGTGCAGTCAACTTAATTTTACTTACCAGGCATTGAGTAGCCTATCATTCTGTGCTGCACTGATCACGTAGTTGTCGCCAGTTGGTGAAGCGACCAACAGCAGTTTGAAGATGGATGATGCGTGTCCGACAAACGTCCTGATGACAGTCTGTTGGGCCACATTCCAGCACTTAATGTTGCGCGCTGCCGTAACCAACACTTCTCCGTCCTTGGACACTGCCATGGCTGAGCAGCTCTCACCATTCCTCCATTTACTGTCAATGGCATATCCACAGAAAATGTTTTAGGTTACTACAAAAATCATTACCAACAAATTCTATTTAGATTTTATCATGTTGATTGGATTACACAGAGACTCAATAAAGTATACAGAACAAAATAACTGTACCTATAGAGTTTTCAGTGGATTTATTCATTATAGATCCCCTCAACACTAAAAGTGTGGTATTTACCCCAGTGGCGGCTCATGAGTGAAAAGCTAGAGGGAGCGCACACCAGGGGTCTTGGGATTATGGATTACCCACAGGAGAGGGGGGGGGGTCCGGGTGTTCTCTATGCGGCAAATTTTTGAAAATATGGTGAATTATAGTGACTTTTTAAAGCAATCTAGGTATTTAATTTGTTATGCATGTGTTTCGTTTTAACTAAAATATCTAGTTTTCCTCATAAACTTTGAATAATTAATAGTATACTCTTGGTCTTATGGATCGACTTAATTTGCTCTCGATTGTATGGATAAATTATATTGAAAAAACCTTTTGTTGTTATTTTTTGTAAATAAAGACGTAAATACCTAACTTAACATTTTAGCGCCTTCATTTTTCACGCGGATGTACCTGCAATACACTACTGTTGTTCGTTTTGCAAACATAGATGTTCTTAACAAAAAATATATTCGCAATGATTACCTCCTCTAGACAACAAACACTTCTAGAATTCGCGAGCTTTGTTAATGTAGAAGCATTGTTTTCTGGTACGCAGTTAACTTACTGTTAACTGTGTACCAAAACTACACTTCTTAGTTAGATCAACACAAACATAACCTCTGTTACACACAAAAACTCGCCACATATGTTACTCTGCGCATGCGCGGACGGCGTCCCAAGAATTCCATAAAAGATACACTTAGACGTGTCATAGCACCAGCCACTCCCACCACTATCTCTCATCATATAAATGCATTGTGATGAATTCGGACGTTCTGGCAAGCACCCCATGGCTACAAACACAAACTTTTCGCGCTATTTTTGTATGTTTTCCCGCTATAATTTCGTTGTATACGACTGTTAAAACATTTTGGTTAGTTGGATCTATAGTTATAACTAAATAAGTATTTAATTATTTTTTCCTTTTTCGAATCTTTGGGGGGGGGGCGTCCGAGAGTCCTTATAGACGAGCCGCCACTGATTTAACCACACCATTTGTGTGGCGTGATGATGTGGTGGTCTGAACATACAAATTGCCAAAAAATAAAATAAAATGTGTGAAAAAAATTTGGTTCTCCCGAATAAACTGTGTCAAAAATTAGATCAAATATTATTTTGAGTAGTTAGTCTATGACAAATTATTGTAAATTTGAGTGATAATATCATTAATTACAAATGAAAAAGTGTAATTTTTTCTCAGTAAATTCTGTACATCACTAAGGCATTCAATGTTTATACTTGTGACGAGTAAAAAAATCAACGCCTTCCATATTTTTCAACTATTTTACGTGAATCTTCTTGGTATACTGGGTATGGTTAAATCATAAAAAAATCTATTCATTCAAAGTATACTGCCATTTAGGAGCAGGAAAAGCCAGGTGTTTGCTTTTCCCTCCCCAAACCACCTTTTAATCCCCAATGTAGTCTTATTTTAGTCTTTAATTCCCCTCTACATTTAATCTTAATTCCCCTTTTAAACCCTTTCTTCAGTCATATTGTATTTAAGCACATGAAGAATAAGTGGTGAGTACATAGAGGTATTGTATCATCTGCGTATTAAATACTCTAGCTGGTTTTCAAGAGAGATCATATGTATATACTGATATACTGGCACCATCAAATAATTTAACCCTTCCCGAGCATTTGTTTTGCACGCTCATATAGTATTTGGTTACGTCTAGTGAAATAAAGGTAAGTGAAATACATTCAGAGGATTAGACTATGATGTATTGTTTAGTAAAAATGACCTTTATATTGAATAATCTAAATTTTGAAGACATAATAGAACTGCTGGATCTTAATATGACCATAAAAGAAGTAAAATATATTATTAAAAAATAATTTAGTATAATCAATTTCAACCATCAGATGTAAGTGGAAAACATCAAAACTTCAAAATCTAATTTTGACCCAACCAAAATATTTTTCGCGTAGTGCAGATGCGTGTAGTGGCCACCGCTCGGTAAGGGTTAACATTATTTCTAAGTCTTATGCAGTTAAATTATTTTTAAGTTAAAATAAATTTCTTTTTAAATAAGGAGTTAATCGGAAAAATAATAAATATCATAATGGAGTTAAAATAAGGAATTATGGTTCAAATAAGGAGTTGATGATGTTAAGAGTTTATTATATTATAATATGAATAGACTAAAACCAACTAACAGCCCTGGAAAAAAACATGTTTTTCTTTATTTAATAGCATTCCTGTTCCTTTATACGAGTAGCATGAATTATTGTTGTGACAAAAATTGTTGAAAAAATATTAACCTAAAAACCAAACAAATAAAGATAAAAACTCAGATCAATTATTTGGTAAAATAATCTCTATGTATGAAAATGAAATCCGACTCACTTACACTGATCACAGTTTTTAAAAAATTACAAGACTTTGGAGCTTCAAATTTGGTACACGGATTGTATTTAAGGTCTAGATGCATACTAAGAAAGGATTTTTCGAAACTCCCAACGGTCTCTACCCTACAGAGGATCAAAGTCCCCATGTTAACCTTATGGGGAGTAAATTTGTTTAAAAATGTTCTACAATCAAAACATTAGCAATGTGAATTTCTACTCAATGCCTACTGTATCAATCTTCAATTTAAAACTATCAAGTAAATAAATACTGTACAAAATGAATAGTTTTACTTGCCATGTTGATACTTCACAGTTTTGGGGGTACCTATTTTTTTATTTTGTGTCTAATTAAATGCCATATGTTAATAAATGTCATAGTTTTGTATATTGATTGATCTTTTTTATTATCTATTTAACACTTAAAACGAAACATCAGTCAAATTGACCGATCGATAATTTTACTACGTAATAGTGGCTAAACTGCTTAACCTTGACGGCTGTCATCCCCAGTACCTTCCCCCCCCCTTTCTTTTTCCATTTTCCATTTTCAAAACGGCGGCGGTTCTTAAAGTTAATGGTTTTTTGTTATTTAAATTAAAATATTTTTAAGCGCCATAATTTTTAAAGTATAAAAGCAAACTTTATGACACTTTGAGAATATGTTTCTCTTTGGCCAATAAATATGTGTGGAAAATTTGGTTTCTGTATCTTAAATAGTTCTTTATATATAAGGTTTTTTGTATAAAATACAAAATGGCGGCTAGCAGCTAAACGAAGGATTTTTCGACATATGTTTATATGAAATTTTTTGTTTATTTTGATGAGTACTATCACCCCTCTAAGTTTGTCCCCAACTTTAATGAACACCCGGTATATATATATTTATTTGATCTATGGTGTTCACCATTATATTGGTTACTTATGTTATTTTAAGTAGAATTGAAAGAATCCTTAGATATCATTTTTTTTTTATAACAACATGTTTCAACCTTTAGGCCATTTTCAAGTTATTCATAAAAGATAACCTAATACAAACTTATATATTTAATTATTATTTATTTATTATTTAAATATATTTAAATTACATAAGCTTATGATTAAATTAAATAATTCCAATTTAATAAATGTACATGTGTTCTTGAAGAGGTTGGTTAAAAAAAGTTTTGTAAATATATACGTAAAATGAAATTATATATTTTGTTTGATCTTTCAGATTTTATCAAAAATTGGATTGTTTTTTGATATGTGGTTGTTCAAGATGTTTTGGGGTCAGTTTTTTGCCCCATTGAATATAATATTCTTCTTTTGTATCCATGAAATGTCCTTTGGTTGCAAATTCAATTATTTCGAGATTTTCTTCTATGTTCTTGTAATAATTATTTTGTGTTACTAGGTGTTCTGCAAAATTAGACTTCATGGTTGTTGTGTTGTATGTTATTTAAATATAGTTTGTATTAGGTTATCTTTTATGAATAACTTGAAAATGACCTAAAGGTTGAAACATGTTGTTAAAATAAAAAATATTATCTAAGGATACTCGGTTAATTCTTTCATTATAGTTCATATTTTCATGTTCACTTTTGTAAGAACACATTTAATTTGTGTTTCATACATCGATTCAATTATGAAATAGGTAAATCATCTTTTAAATCCATTCATTCAAGTCCATATTTTGTAAGAACAATTTTAATTTGTGTTTTAAAATTAATTCAAATATTAAATAAGTAATTTAAATCCATTTATACAAAAGTAAGTAAATTTTAATTATTTTTTTATAAATCGACTAATTATAAACAAGTAATATTTTCAAATCCGTTAACATATAAAGTATTATATTAATTAGTTACTTTTTTCTACAAATTGACTCAATTATACTATATACTATTTAAATAAAATTAGAGTTTTGTCTGTTAATTTTTTCAGAGTAATTCATTTTTTGGTTAGTTTTAAGTTTCATGCAATAGAGAAGCCGAAATAAGTCTTATCTCAATTTGTGTCTGTCTTCTCTGTTTGTGACGCCCCAGAAAGCATTTTACACTGTCTTCTATGAAAAAGTGGGAGAACTGATAACAATGAAACTTATTTCATGCTTTCTCTACATTCCAGAGAATGTTTTTCAATGCTTGAAATCGTTCGCCCCCCTTGAAAAGTAAATAAATAATGAGCATTTAAGAACCCACTTTTTACGCGATATTAGTCATATTTTGCTTCAGCTTTCAATTAATAACCTACTGGTAATATTCAGCTAACTTTGTTGTTTAATGATTTAAAATAAAGATAACAAACAGCTGTCAAATTATAATTATTATTAATTTTATATTGGTCCGTGATTTTACACCCATTTCATATGAAAAATCATACTATATTAAAAATTATTTTAACGTATAAATAATTTTAATAATGGTATAAATGATCTAATCTATTTAATTGTAAAGTGATGCTATATAATTAATATATATTAAAACATTATAAGTGAAACCAAAATAATTAACAACTTTTTAATGCTTAAGATCACACAACAAAAACATAACATAAACAATGAATGTCAACAAAAACCATATGGTTCTAAGACCATATGTCATCCCCCCGCTGAGTTAGGCTGCAGACCTAAAAACTTTCCAAAAGTCCTTGGTTAGAAGTGCTATTCCGTACCTGATCAGCGTGTTGGATAAAATAATCCTTAGAGGTCAGGTTCACTCAAAGAGCACTTAGTTCAGTACTCACACTGTCCACGCACGACGGAAGCCTCAAGAATCTTTGGCAATGATCTCACACTGCGCGAAAATGACAATCGTCAAAACGGTAATAGAAACTGTAATACTGATCAAAAATAAATGTAAAGCATCGATTATCCAAAGCCTGGATATTCAAAACGCCGGTTGACCGAAACACAGTCAAAAAAATGAAACCGTGTGTCAAACTTGAGTTTTGACCATCGGCAGTACAGATTTGTCTTTAGCTAGAGATAAAATTTTACTGACATCCCTTGCACTAAGATCTTTACTTGAGTGGGCGACGGGAGAACGGTTTGTACATACTACATAGCGAGGAGAAGAGGAATGGTAAGAAAACGAGACTGCCATGGTGGGAGGGTTTTCACGCGCTGTGTGAAAACGCTATTTGAAAACCCTCTCATCATGGCAGGCGAGAGGATTTTCAAGTGAACGACGGGAACCACAGGAACTTTGGTCACCGCACATTTAGGAATGGTCAGCACGATTAACTGGTTACTTGCAACACTTTGAACTTGTTGATCAGCTTTGAAATTTTGTTAACCAAATATTAGATGAATTAGATTAGTATAATGTTACTACTCTTTAATAATTCATATACCATTTACCTTCGTATTGTTTTGTTTGTTACATCCCAATGCACAAAGTTATCCTTAGAACAGCTAAAGAGATCAGCTGATCTCTCCCACGTAAGACATAGTACAGTCGATTTATGACCATCATTGAGCGAGCTGATAATATTTCCCTCCACAATGCAGTAAATAACAACAGAACCAGACTGAGTTCCTATCACCAATAAGGGAGATCCCTCTTTCCCATGTTTCTTGCGTTTTTTCTGTTGAGAAAGTACCTGGAAAAAAATGTTTTTTACTCTTTGACAGGAAGATATGAATTTCTGAGAACAGTTGATTTCCACTGGTTTGCGGAATCTCAACCATTTGGAACAACAACTTTTACTTCTTACTAAAAAATGTATACCATACAAAAATTAGTAACATTTTTACTATAAAAACATTACCTGAGAAACTGACATAACCATAAGCCTAGGGGTTATAAGGTGAAGAAGATTTATATGTATTTATAATATTTTAAGGGGCGTCTAATGCTTCAAAAGACCCCATTTTAAATTGTCATACTTTAGGTACATATATTTACAAGACTAATGTTCACAGGCAGCTCAAATTTTGCACAGTTGTTATTCAATATCTAATAATTGGTTGGAACTAGGATTTTAAAAATAGTGAATCCATGTATACAATATTTATGAATTTGCTTTCAAAATATATTTTTCCTCATATTTTTCAACGGGGTATCCCCCCCCTTAGACCACAATTATTGTGAACCAAACATAATAATTTAAGCTGCAATATGTAATGAATATAGTATGACAAAAATTTCATCAAAATATCCTCAGAGTCTTAGTTATGTGCATCTGCGTTTTAAAACAATTTTAATGGGAATTAAGGAGTCAGATGGATTGGTGGTGTGGCAGCTACTAGTAAACTGTGTACAAACTCAGCGCAGACCAATTTTAAATCCTGTGTTACTCACGCACGGTCTCATGTTCCCGGCATCGGGTATTTTCGTTTTCACTATTTTTTGGGTTGGCAATAGATTTTTGGCAGAAAGGTAGCTTTAGCATATGCTCCCCTCCACTAATTAAAGAGACAACCTTAGTTTGAGTTGTGACCTTGAGGTAGAAAGAGGTGTTTTTACTGATAGGGTTCTGAGCCTGGTTTGTTGTTACATGCAACGGATTGGGCTACATTAATTCTATATTTTTTATTCTTTTACTGTAACATCATTTAATGATTCCAGACATAAAAAATAATAAGTTTATCAATGTTATAAATTAAAAACTTAAAAAAACCAGGTTTTTTATTTGCAATGATTTTCAAACACAATTATATTTATAAATTGTAGGTGATGTCATGAAAAAATATAAAAAAGTATAATTGAAGTATAATTAAAGGCTTTTTAGTACCATTGTTTAGTTTTATTGCACAACCCCTATTATAAAGGTAAAAATGAAACACACTCTCTGAGTACGTGTGTGGGTAACGCAGGGTTAAAAATGAGTACCCTACCATATACACCGCTTAAATTTATGAAAACTTAACTGTTTTTGGAGTTAAAAGTTTCAGAAAAGTCTAAATTTTACAACCGGCATTAAAAATTAAAATTAAAATTTTTGACGTTGGACTCCCCAAAAATGTTTATTCCAATGCTTGGGTTCCAAATCTGAGATACATTACAGTGATACGGTACTCTGGTTTAGAAATAAGATTGATGTCTCGAGGAGCACCTAGATTGACAAGGTTGGACACTATTAATTACAATTCATACTAGTTCTAAGAGTAGGCCTATAGGCTACAAAAAATTTCTATTAAACTTGTTTTTCAGTTGATAAATGTGCCAGGGATTTTTCTTTCTATCAAACTTGGTTTTCAGTTGATAAATGTAACAGGGATTTTTCTATGGTTTTAGCCTTATATAAATGGTTCCAGAAACATCCTGTAAATTGTAGCATCCTTTTTAAATTCTATATCAGTTGGATTTTAAGTGTTATTAATGTGCCATAGTATTAAGTTTCGTATTGTTATTTTTAATATTTATGTTTATTGTTATTATATATATTTTATATTATGATAACAGTATCTTCACACTCATAGGTTGCAGTGCAATCTTTCCCCCATGTATTATCAGTATCAGTACCATAACAGTATTATTTTGTTTGTTCATTACAAAATTAAAGCGCAATATTATTAATTAAATTATAATAAAATTATTCTTGCTAAGATAGATAGATATATTTATTGATCGTTAAACATACAATAGATGTAATAGATCTCGTCAAAATACAAAATACTCTTACAAAAAATAAATGTGGCTGTAAATTCAGTGCAACAATAATACAAAAATAAGCAAATGTCAAACAATACTATCAAAAGACATGCTACATGTGCTAGACAATAGTTGAATAAAATAAGATAAATAAGTATATACATGCATTAAAAAACCATAGTGGTTTTATCACAGTCAAAAAATTCCTTTATATCATAAAAGGGTCTTAAAACAAGCCATTCATGCAAAACATTTTTAAAGCAGTTATACGTGACATGCTGTGCCTCAACAGAAATCGCATTAAAACACTTCACTCCCATGCACTCGTAAGAGTTTAAGATCTTGATTAGTCTAGTGAAAGGTCTTACAATAAATAGCCTTAGCATGCCTTGTGTTGTGACCATGAACATGCATATGCAATGTGTAACGTGCAAAATTCTTCTTGACGTGCAGTAAACAATAAAATATATACAGATTTACTATGGTTAATATTTTATCATGCACAAAAAGTGGCTTGCAGTGCTCTCTAAAACCAACAAAGTTAATGACTCTAAGTGCCCTTTTATGAATTATCAAAACACTCTTAGTCTCACCACTATTTCCCACAACAAAACCCCATAAGACAAAGCACTTTGAAGCAGACTAAAATATACCATTTTTAAATATTCTTTTGAGACACGCATCCTTAATTTCTTTAATAAATATACCATTCTACTTAATTTCTTACATACAAAATTAACATGCACATGCCAAGATAACTTAGTGTCTAGATAGATTCCCAGAAGCTTCACATGCTCATTGTGGTCGACTAAGGCATTATTCAAGGAAAATACTATGTTTTGGGTCTTTTCAGCATTCATAAATAATAAATTAGCTTTGTACCATTCATTTGCTTGCACAGACATGCTATTAAAATCATTCTTGACTAAGTCAAGAGATGAATTAGAACCAAAAAACCGTTACATCGTCAGCAAAAAGAATTGAGAGAGAGTCAACATTCATGCTTAGATCATTGATCATGACAATAAACAATAAGGGGCCCAGGACTGATCCCTGTGGAACCCCATATTTGACCTCAGTTAGTTCAGAAAAACAATTTTGAGAAAAGACTTTTTGATGCCGATTACTGAGGTACGATTTAAGAAGAGAATTTTCAACACCAATTATTCCATAGTACTCCAATTCTTTTAATAGTAAGTCATGATCGACACAGTCAAAGGCTTTTGATAGGTCGCAAAGTAAAGCACCTGACGGCAGACCTGATTCAAAATTAGCCAAAACAAAGTTGACCAGCCTCTCGACTGCATCAATCGTTGACATTTCTTGCCTAAATCCATATTGACTACTGGTGAAAATATTATTTACGACAAAGAATTTAGTGATTTGAATTTTCATACTTGATTCAAAGACTTTACTAAAAGTGGGGACCAGAGAGATTGGTCTGTAGCTACTCACAGAATCATGACACCCCTTCTTATAAATAGGCTCAACTTTAGAGACTTTCAAACTGGCCCCGGGAAACATCCCTCAATGAAACTTGCATTGATACACATGCTCAATGGTAGACAGATTTCACTTATAACCTTCTTCAGCAGAAAGTTAGACACACCATACAGATCACTGCTTGGTTAAGTATAATTGTAGGCATATTGTTATATTTATTTTTTACGCTGATTGTTTATTTCAAGTCTTATTTGCAGAGGTAGATACATATAGTCTGACATTAGTGTCAGATAGTCACGAATAAGGAATTTGTTATAGAAGAAACCAGTTGTTTTCTGTGTTGAAACTTAATGACCAATTAAGATCTTAATGCTGAATAATAGCAGCAAATATCCATTGTCCATTCTGATTGAAAAGGATTAAATGAGCAATCTTTGTCTATGTAAACAAATCAGCTAACTTATGTCTATAAAAAACTATAACCGTAAAAAAACACTACTTCATCCTAATGGGATTCAGGTAAAAAATGTATACAAGCCTCCTAACCTTACCCAATAGGCAAGGGTGTCTAAAATGTAGTTATATACTTACGTTTGTGGAGGAGATCCAAGAAAGATATGAATAAGGTGAAGTAAGATGTAAGTTAGGCGTGTATTCCTGTTTCAAATTCCCAGCCCTTGTGTCCCATATTTTTAATTTCCCGTCAGAACCACAATTAGCATAGAGATTTCCACAATTTGAAAACGCGGAGTAAAGTAAAACCATAATGTATTGACACACGTGCACCACTGAAGGAAACCGGGATCCCTTAAACAACGAAAAACAGGTTTCTTCTAAACTAAATTAACACGATTTAAATCATAAAACCTAACTAATCCACCAAAACTATTCTCAGTCATAACCATGTCTTAGTAATCAAATAACTATAAACCATTTACGTTCAAAACTGTCTAAAACCCCAATATACAATTTGTAGGTTAAGTATTCCCTTTGCATTTGTCCTCACATGTCAAGTAGGGACGTTCCGATACTTCCGATACTAGTAGGTATCGATATTTTCCTTTCGATATTCAGAGTATCGGTATCGGTATCGCATTTCCGATATTATCGCGGTATCGGAAGAAATGTTGGAGTATCGGTATCGAATGCCTAACTCTGCAAAGCGCTGTACATTCACGATTCCATTAAAGGCAATATTCATATAGGGCCTAATTCGATAGTAAAATATGTTATTGAACAAGGGCTATATCTAAACTATTATATATATAATATATATATATTTTAATATTGATTCAAAATTTTGCTTCTTGCGAACATTATTTTATAGTCAATCCTAAATAATGCTGATTGCTTGGAGTAGGCTGATAGGCATATATCCTATTTTCTAAGTTGATTTTTTATTTAAATTTTTATATTTTATACATTTTTAATATGAATCCTTCTCTAACTTACAACACTATTTAATAAGCTATTACTAAAATGATGAATTAGTATTGTTAATAAGTAGTGAGTTTGAAGCAATTTTTTACGACCAAGTTTCTTCGTTCAAGATAAAAAGGTTCTTTAAAAAATTATTCTTTGCCTGGTGACCATGTTTCTGTGATATAATTTATTCAGCGATCCAAGAGTTCTCTAACTCATCAGAATATCAGAATAAGGAACAAGAAGTAAGTATGTTAAATAATTGTTCAACTTTTGGGAATTTCCCTACATTTAGATGGCTTTGTGTTGTGTTATTGTGTTTCGATACCGATACTGGCGATACTTACGATATCGATACTTTTGTTCCGATAATATCGGGTGTCGATACTTTTGATTCGATATAGTATCGATACTAAATATCGGCTGCAAGCCAGTATCGGAACGTCCCTAATGTCAAGTCAGCCATCCTAATATCATATATATCGGGCATCAGCAGCCATTCAAATTGAAGAAAAAGAAGAAAAACAGAATTGTAGCAATGGCAAAGGAAACGAAACGATTAATTATAATTATGTTATAGTAGAGGGGAAAGTAAAGCTTTACTATTCGTTCATCTAGGTTATACACAGGCATACCACGATTTTATCTTAGACTAGCTTAACCCGGCGAACGTTGTCTCGCTTTTAATTTTTCATTAATATACCAAAATAAAGTAAAAAGACATTTGTAGAAAAATGTATGCGTTCAACGTCACGTCGAGCATTTCGCTCTGCAGGTGTTTTTGTAGCTCTTGACGTCGAAGCTCGTCCACGCAGGTCTCCGAGTCGTGCTTCTCGCTATGCAGGTGTTCCTTTAGCTCTTGACGTTGAAGCTCGTCCACGCAGGTCTCCGAGTTGTGCTTCTCGCTATGCAGGTGTTTCTGTAGGTCTTGACGACGAAGCTCGTCCACGCAGGACACCGAGTCGTGCTTCTCGCTCTGCAGGTGTTTCCACACATTTTGAGATCGAAGCTTGTTCTTGCAAATCTTCAAGTCGTGCTTCCCGCTCTGTAGGGGACTCGCCGGCTCTTGAAGACGATGCCCTTATTTGGACAGCTTCCAAGCGTGCTTCTGTTTCTCCAGATGTTTCACCAGCTCTAAGTGCTGAAATACATCGAGCGTTTTTCGTTCTTCTACCAATATTGGCTTTATTAGGAGGCATGCCATAAAAAGTATTCTGCAAAATAAATTATTTATTATAAATTTATTTTCACGTTTCCCTAAATCTTTTAATTACCGAGGCAATAAGGTTAAAATCAATAATAAGAAATACAGATCACCTGACCAAGTAAAGTGCCTACAGTTAAAATGTACAGTTAAACTGTTTAGTCACTCGCATAACCAAAAAAAGTAAACAAGATAAAAAAACATAAACAAATGCAAGTGCTTTCATCTGTCGTGTATATCTTCAACTAACAGATATTGTATAGCAATCAGCTGTTGAAAAGAAAATATTTATAATGTAAACATAGTTCTGGTTCCATAGTACATGGGATCCTTTTTAAAAGGGCTGTTTTTAGGGTTTTCCCGGCAATTAATTATTCGATTTTTTCTCGCCGTAAGAACCATCCTTGGACTTCAACGAACATCTTAAAAAAAGAATCGGCCAAATTGGTCCAGGCGTTGTTGAGTTATGCGCTTACCAACACATTTTGTGATTCATTTTTATATTATAGATTCTTCCCGAACTGTCCAAATGTAAAGTAAACGGATGTTAACATTAAAATTGAATCCCAGGGTATTTACAGCAACCATATCTTCTGCTTCTCGAACTGTCAAATTTTAGTGTTCACAGCTGTTGACATTCAAGTAATTTTATGTTTTCATTTTCTAAAAATGTAAACATTGAAACTTAGGACGTTCACAGGGCGTAGCCCGAGAGGATTTTAAGGAAATGAGTATGCCTATGTGTTGCATGAGTTTATGATCTGTCTTTGTGTAAAATTTTAAACTGTTTGGTTCAGTATTTTTTGCGTTCACTTGCCACAACAAACCCACAAACACACAAACCCACAAACATACAGAAACCACCTCTTCTTTATAATATTATAGATTAAGTTATTGAACTAAAGTTAAAAAAATGTTTGTACAGAGTGGCGCAGATGGATCGGGTGGATTTGAATTAGACTGTACGTGTGGAGGGGGGAGTCAGGTGTGCTGTGGTGGGGGGAAGGGAAGTTTCAGTTTCAGTTGCCGACTGGCAACTGGCAAGTCAGAAGTCAGTCATGGCCACGTGGTCCGTTGAGCATCGCGTTTTCGCAGTGGAAGAGTTTATGCGCAATAACGTATATAAATGTTGCTGCAACGCGTGCCTTTCGCCGGCGTTTCAACATCCCACCTCGCGGTAGTGTTCCTAAGCGAGATAAAATATTGAGTTGGGTGCATAATTTCCGCACTACTGGTTCATGTGCTCGAAACTGGACCTCCAACAATAAGAACGCCTGAGAACGTGGAGTGTGTGAGACGCGATGTCATTACGAGCCCACGTCGATCAACGAGACGTCGTGCTCAAGCTCTTGTAATGTCGCGTCGGAGCCTTCAAAGAATTCTTAACAAAGAACTGAAATTCCACCCCTATAAAATAATGGTGGTACAGAAGATTCTCCCAACATACCACCTTCAAAGGCTTCAGTTTAGCCAACGGATGTTAGAATTATTGGAAGATTAAACCTAATTATCATGATGTCTGACGAGGCTCACTTCCACATTAACGGCTACGTCAACAAGCAAAATTATTGCCGTTACTGGGCCGACACTAACCCAAGAGACTTACACCAACGGCCTCTCCATAGTGACAAAGTGACGGTTTGGTGCGGGGTTTCTAAGGTAGGGATAATTGGGCCTTACTCTTTTGAAAATGAAAGGGAGCAGGCAGTTACTGTCAATTCGCAGCGTTATGTGAAAATGATTGAAGAATTTCTTCTCCCTCAACTTGAACAGAACAATTACGACATGGACAATATGTGGTTCCAACATGACGGGGCACATACTCTTGGATTTCAATGCAAGCTGTGCGCGCTCTATTCCCTGGCCGTTTGATTTCCCGCAATGGAGATGTCCATTGGCCCCTCGCTCACCAGACCTCACAGTATGTGACTTTTTCTTATGGGATTATTTAAAAGCAAAGGTCTACACGAACAAACCCCGGACCATCCGGGAGCTGAAGGAAGCAATTCACAACGAAATCACATCCATTCCTGGTGATATGATTGAGCGGGCAATGCGGAACATCAAGGACCATCAGGAACCAGAGAGGACCAACTGATACATTTAAGTTATTGTTAATTAATTCTTTATTGTTTACAAAATGACAAAACACGAGTGTCTACAACATTTCAAAGTAACATCTGTCAAATATTGGGAGAGGATAAGGATTAATGTAATAGAGACAGTCATCGGGAAGAAAGCTAATTCACTAATTTCGATCCAGCAGTTTATCTGAAAAATCAACTTTATTTCTTCTTTCCGAACTGTCAAAATATAGTGCAAACGGATGTCATTAGAAAATGTAAACATTGAAACCTAGGACGGCCACGGCAGCTCTTTCTTCTTCTTCTTCTTCCTGAACTGTCAAATTATAGTGTTCACAGCTGTTGACATTCAAGTCATTTTATGTTTTCATTCTTTGAAAATGTAAACATTGAAATTTAGGACGTTCATGGGGCGTAGCCAGAGGGGATTTTAAGAGAACTAAAATGCCTATGTGTTGCATGAGTTTAAGATCTACCTTTCTGTAAAATTTCAAACGGTCGGTTCAGTATTTTTTGCATTTACTTGCCACAAAAAACCCACAAACATACAGTAACCATCTCTTCTTTATAATATTATAGATAGATAGAAGATTATTGGTATAATTCCTATATTTCAAAATTTTTAAATTATAATATAAGTTTAATACTTCTGTTATTCGTAAAAATTAACTTTTATTCTGTAGTACTGTTATGTATTCACTCTTATGGCATGGATAAAAATGACTGTATGGTTAAACAGAAAAAATGAATAACAATATTCAGTAGGGGACTATAGTGATAAAAGTTTTTTTAAACATATACAAAATAAACAATAATTACAGTTTTTACTAATAAGACAGTTCCGTTCTACTCTGCACAGTCAATACACAGCTGATCCCAGTATAACTCTTTACCTGGTTCAACAGGTTCATGAACCTTTACTTTAGGAAGATACTCCTTCAATCTAATTGGTTTGTTCTGTTCTTCCATATCAGGAGGCTAATTTTAATCCAAACTACTACTAAAATTCTACTGATATTATTTTCTACACTTATTGTGATGGAGATATTGGAAAAGATATCACCCAATTATAATGGATTATTTAGTTGTTCAGGGGACTTAGGTAATGGGATTGATGTAATACTGTAAGTCTGATATAAACATGAATGAAACCTCTACATTTACATATAATAATTATGCTGTATATACTTTTAATTATAGTTAGAAGAATAAGTTTATGTTATAGATACTGCTCAAACATTTCATGTAGTATGCAGGATTGTTAATGAATTCACCTTGGTTACTTTGTGTTAAAATAATAAAGCATTTACCTCATTGTGGGAAATATATTAGATCATCTCTAAAGGGAATGTTTTCAGTTCATCTAAACAGCTGTTGTTAATTTTAGTGTAAAACATGATGGATATATCCTGTTACAGTTACCTTATATGTTGATTAGACTTTTCATACTTGGCTTAAAATATCTACCTGGGTAGGTCGCCATTTCAGTTAAAAGTATAAAGTAAAGTATTTCTACGACGAGGCAGGTCGGAACTTAGACTTATCAAAGATCTCATCACAAGCCACAAACATTTGAGAAAGCATCTTGTAAGCTTCGGAACCCAAACTGGAAATCCAGCCTGCAGATGGTGTGGGCAGTTCAAGGAGACTACTGATCATCTGTTGTTCGACTGCACTGGACTCTGTGAGAGGTAAGGTCTGCAACCCTCGGAACTAAAGAGGAGCAGACACTTACCACAGGAGGTGCTGGTTGGTAAGCTGCAGCGGTTTGCCAGACTCTTAAACTGGAATGAACCTGAACACTTCATAAAATTATCAGGGGGTACGCAAAAAGCCAAATTCGGCAGAGGTGCCTAGGGACTAGTTTCTTCCCATTTATGTAATGTAAAATGATGGATTCTATTTAACCTTAATTTTTGCTCAGTCTCAGCAACAGTTTTAGATGGCTACGGAATGGTTCCTGGCAAGCAATTTAATACTGAACGTGGACAAAAGTCAATGGCTGCAGTCACCCTGAGTAGGTCTTCTCCCTCTACAGATTCTTCAGTTAAACTTCTGGGATTTGTTCTTGACCCCAAACTCTTGTGCTGTCTGCACAAGATTGAGTTGTGATTTCCTCCTCAGGAAGTTGAACTGAACAGCATCTTCTCAAGATTTACTTCTCTCTCTTTCAGAGCCATGTGGACTAAGGTGTCCAACTGTGGGGTCACGCATCTGGCAGTGTCTGAGTACTTCGGTTGCAGAAATGGGCTCTGAGAATTATCAATGGACAGTTAAAAGGATGGAGCCCTGTAAAAACAAATGAACATCCTCACACTCTACAACCAGTACATCCTTGTTTGTCCTGTGTACAATAAGACCAACTTAGGCCAATATGAACCCTATGGCCATAACAACATCGGTGGTTGAATACCAAGCGATACAGACTGTCTCATACTAGAGAAACAGCTTTCCAGCCATAGCAGTCAAGGTCTATAAAGCTCAACCTGCTTACCTAAAGAAAAAATGGTGGCTGAGAGTTTCAAGCACGGAGTCAAGAGTCTTCTCCTTCTCACTCCCTACTAATCAGTGCAGGCGTTTTTTGGGAGTGCTGGGACTTTTTGCTGTTGACTGCCATCTAATTATTTTAAAAGTATGTTTTTGATGCTGTCTATCCTGGTTGGTTAACCCATTCCTGTTTAATGACGTACACTGTACGTCCGTGTACTTCGCTAGATAGATGTCTAATGATGTGCGCCATGCGTCCCGCGGCGTGGTTTTGAGCAAACAATGTGCATTGCCTGTGTATATTTCGACGTAGTTCTTTTTTCCGCCGTTAGGTGTTCTAGTTCATTTCTCATCCAATAGATGGTGTTGGTGTTCTCTTTTATCATATTATCCTCTTATTTAATGTAAAATGTTCCTTATTGACAGTAAATTATTTTCTCGTTTGCACAATTTGTTCAGCGATTGTATTTATTGATAATAATACAGTAATAATGATTATTATTTAAAGATTTATCATTAACTATTTATTACTGCAGGTAACTAGAAGTAGATCTGTCAAGTGAAATAAAGGAATCTTTGAAAAATAAAATAAGATTTGACGAAACAACAGTACCTACTTGTTTCTCAGTCTACAGCTTGGAACTGGTGGAAAAGTACAGTAATAATTTTTTTCTTGCTAAAAGTGGTTGTATACGCAGTTAAAGGGTATAAGGAACAGGACAAAAAAATAAAAAAATATAATTCATGAAGTTACTGTTAATTCTTTCCCGTTAACAGTGATGCGCAATCGTAGTGAATGAGACTCGATTTTCGTTCAGACCGGAGGACCTCAGGCGTCGACCGTTCTGCCTGACGGGAATGGGTTAATGACAAGGAGGAGGTAATTCATGTAAAAAATACTAGAAAAAAATATACAAGAAATACTAAAAAAAGTTTTGGCAACAGCATAGAGGTCTAAAGAATTTGGTAAGGCAACCAATGGCCAGCACTCCTCCCCCTGCCTTGCATCAAGGCATTTATTTGTCAGCGAAGATAATTATAGCAAAGTTATAAAGCACACCAAGGGTCATCAAAAGTTCCACTCTGCAATACTTTTTTATATCGTCCATCAATTATGTGTATTTTACACAAGTATTTATATTGCTTATTAATTACAAGGACAAGCGCCTCTTGCTGCTCAAAAATATAACAGCTTTGGCGGGCCTGCCTAATAATAATGTTAATTTTGGAAAAATCTTTAACAGAGTTTAATTTTAACCCTTAGTATTTAGCCCCTTATTAAGCTATCATCTGGATTGTCAAGATGTAATGTTTGTAGCAAAAATAAAAAACGCTCTTAAGACATAGTGCACCGAAAAATCTCCCTGACGGTCCTGTCGGTAGCAAACATACTCAACACTGATTCGTGCCCTGATTTGAATACTGCTGTATATACACTAATAACCCAATGAATGCCTTCAATTCAATAATATCCAAATCACGAAGGAAAGATAAACTTGGACGTTTGAATTTTGATCTGGCAGAAGGCAGAATTTATTTTATTGTTCAAATCAAGATTTCCTCTAGCGTTTCAGGAGTGAAAAGAAGATCCGAAACTTCCTCAACATATGGTTTGTCCCCTAATTGAGTAGCATGTTGTTTCAGTCCAGGTAACTGAGTGATAATATTTTCTTGTCTGGTTTGGACGGTTTGTTTCGGCTGTTTTTTTGCCACCTAAATTAAGGAGCTCTATTCTTAGCATATCTTTGTTCTTCCTTCCATAGTAGAACCATTTCCATTCTTTGTCTAATAACGTCCTCTATTACGTTTTCAACATTTACCATATCAACATGTACATGGTTGATTTCTTGATCTTCGTTATCGCTGAGCTTAAGAGGTGCATCAGTCTCCACATCTGCTCCCACATCTAAATTTTCGGGTGCCCCAAATTCATGTAAAACCTGATTATTATTATGAGCTCTTTCCTTTTCATCTGAAATCTCTTGTTCTGTCTCGCTGTTGTGATCACTGTCCAATTCAAAATCGGGATCTTAGTCGCTGTCATCAACCTCTTCGTCTCCATATAGAGTGTCACAAACAAGATCCTCAAGATCGTCATTAGAAACATCGACCTTTCTTTCGATTGGCAAGGATGAGTTGTCCTTGATCCAACGATTGACGGTCCAGGTTCTTGATTCTGTTCAAGTTTAAAATAACAACAAATAAAACACTAAAAAATATAACAATTAAAACTCTAAAAATATAACAATTAAAACTCTAAAAATATAACAAATAAAACACTAAAACCTTTTCCAGCTAGGTCATGTAAAATTATGAAATTGAAATAAAAGTTATCAAGAAAATGTATTAATTTAAGTAGCTAAACATTCACTTTCAACAGTCTATTAGACCGCTTTTGTTCTGACACTATTACTATCAGCGGTCTCCAGGACCCCGCGCACAATCACAATCTACTATCACACGTCTCACAGACCATGTGACGTCAATAACTCATAATAAACCTTCCACGACAACACCATTCGCATTACTGACTGTTGGCCACGTGGCAGGAAGGTACTAGGGTGGGGGGAACCAGGGGTGCCACTATTCAGGGGCAGTGAAAAAAACAAATTTCCCTGTGGCCTGAGAGACCATGGATAGTGATTAAGGGTTAACAATAAATTTCTTTCTTTATTTATTTAAACTGTTGTAACTGTATAAAAGTTAACTTCTAATAAATTATATTAGATTTTTCATCGCTACTTTGTCACTTTTATTAAAAAAAAAACAATCTTTATAACTTTATGTGCAAAAATATAGTTTTCTACCTCAGAAAGTTTTCTACCTAATATTTTCATCCTAGAGTAGTCCCTGCATGAAGGACATCTTTCTTATCGACTTTATGCCTCTGAGGACCACCCTTAACTCAGTTTGGTTAGCTGATTCATACGTATACAACATAATTTTACATCCCCATTAAAAGATGATTTTATGACAGGCAGTAATTGCGAAGAAAATGAACCAATGTTATTTCGTAATGGATTTAGTGATGTTTTTGAGATAGTATATAGGGCGGAGCAATGCTGAGTCTAACGCCCAGTGTTTTTCTTAGGACTAACCAGCCAATAACAACATAGAATTTGGCTGTAATGGCAAGAAAATGCACACATGGGGACTCCGTCCAGCTGTCGTCTGCCTAGTTGGTGGTTAAAGAAGTTGTGTTCATATTGTTTTGTAATTTTTACAATTCTAAGCATGGTTATCAACATTTGTCAAACGAAGTAACTGAAAAGTAGATGTACAGTAGGTCTAAAACAAGTACTACCATTATTTTAGGTAATAAATACCTTAGTCAGTCTGCAGTTTGAAGATTTAAATATATTTCGGTGCACTTCGTTTTCTCGTAAACCATTCAGTTAGGACAGGAGAACTCAAAAACCTTTGTTAAAAACTTCAATTTTGGGGTTAAACTTAGTTTAAAATTTTTTTATAGAAACCTGTGGAGCTCTTTTTAGTGATTTCGTTTCTCAATAAGAAAGATAATAGCGAGGTTTTTACAAAATATTAATACTCTTTGTACCATAATAACGTAATATGATAGAAATTTTAGAGAAAGATATTTAAAATAAAATATAACGCTATCTAGGAATGAAGGGAATGAGTTACAATAAAAAGTCATATTGACAAAGCTTTAGATCTTCGAAAATCCGTACAGTGCGGTACTCTCCGATTTGGATAGGACATCTCGTTATATTGCAAATAAAAACTAAAAATATTTCATATTTTTTAAATTTTTTCGAGGTCATAGTTTTCATTTTTAGGGAGGGGGTGTATAGCTTTCATTGAGAGAAATCTCCCCATGCAGCTCCTCAGTATACAAATATTTATCAGAAACTTTATCTACACAACAGGATTTGACGTATAAACCCCCGATGGTTAAAATCTGGTTGATTGCAGGAGAAGAGATTTCTCCTGCTACATGTTCTCATGCCAAAGATACAGTGGTATTGGTCATACACTGTGAGTTATTGCTGTATTGAATCCTAATTCAGATTACATTGCTTTATTTTAAATTAAATCTCGATAACTTTTTCCCATCAGGTAGTTCGGATTAGCCGGACATTTGGATTACCAGGACTCTGGTTTACCTTAGACCTTAGAAAAAAAACTATGTAAGATGGCAAAAAATGTGGTGTCTTAAGGTTATGAAGTCTACTCCTTTTTTTGTTCGGTAAAATCAGAAATTCTTTGGGTGATGAAAAAATTAATGTTCATCAAGTAATTAACAGGTATCATTGTGAATGTGTTGTAGATTGACGTTACCTGGCTTTGTAATAAAAATATATTTTTATAGTGTAGTGTATCTATTGAGTAAATATTATAAAACATAAAAACAACAATAACTAATCAAGGTTCATAATGATTTATCGGTTTCTGATGACGGGTCAGGTGGTAATGTAGAACTAGTAGCATCGTCTTGTTTCATCCCAGACTCAGCATACTGTTGCAGCCCTCCCACCAGATTTGTCTGATGATATGTCAGGCCTCCCACCACCTGTGATTGTACAGAGTTCAGCAGTGACACTAACTGAGCTCTTGCAGTGGTAATATCCTTCAACTGACTGAGGGCTTTCAGTTGACTCACACTCATGAATCGATCTTCCACTATTGCAGCTGAAACAAATATTAGCATTACTATAATATTTATAAAATGAATACAGAATACACTGATTGATTTGAATTAATTAATAATGCAATTATTTTTGGTTGGATACTTAACACAATTTATTGTGTAATTTTATCACCGGAATGATGATTTTTGATATGGGCACTTATATTTATTTGACAATAGACAACAAAATTAGGCAATATTACAAACAATATTAGAAGTCTATAATCAATTTATTTATTAATAGACATTTTATTCTATTACAAATTCAAATTAACATTTATTTTAAATGAAGTTTTTCTTTTATTTTGAAATTTAATTTCACTTTTAATCTAAGTATTTTTTTATATTTTTTTTTGGCAGGTGGTAACTCTTTATGAGTACCCCCGCTCCTGCGAGGGTTATGTGGAGACTCCACCGTTAAGCGGTGTTTACCCAAACTAAACCCACCTTCCCCCATCCGTCCAGAGGTGTATGCGCAACTTACATACGGGTGAAAGGACTTCATTTGAGCAAACCACAGCATTAGCGTTTACCGCTGTAGCTGCTGGATTACCTCTTGGAATGGGTAATCTGTTTAAAACATTTCTGAAATTAGTTGTCTTGACAAAAATCTATCAAGAGCTGATGTGAAACTATAGTTTTTATGTCAGTGTGTTCCGTACATTCTAAAACATGCTGTAGGTTATATGTGTGAGGGTGTGTTATACGCGTGTGTTGTCCCTGTTCCTGCAGCCGTCAATATGGCGTGCCGCTCAGTGCCTGCTGCGCCCTGCCTTGAGTCGTTCTGACTAGCGGCGCCACCTTGGCCGACCAGACCCCTCCAGACCCCCTGCAATTATCGCAACTTCTCTGTAAAACTAGATTCTTATCCTAACTTCTTTAAGACAGCTCTTGTTAACGCACAATCTCTTTTTGTCATATTGATGAGTTCCGATCTATTTTTCAGCATTCTTTAATTGACCTCATTTCTAGTTTGCTTGATGCCCTGTTACAGTCATGTCATTGTAATGGGCGACTTTAACTCCGACTTACCGGGACCACTGACTTATGACCAGACATCGCTGACAAACCTTTTTTTTCTCCTGCAACATGACAATACTGCCACTGCAAGCCACTCACTTCACTGCCACTGCTGACACCCTGCTTGATGTCATTGCTGTTAGAGACCCTTCTCTCATTGCGCACCATGGTCAATTTCCTGCTCTGGCCTTTCAAAACATGATTTGATTTTCTTCATCTACAGACTAAAATTATCCAAAACAAGTGCTAAATTTATTAAATACAGAGATTACAAAAATTTAAACTCTGATACTCTTCTTCGGGATGCTTTGCAGATTCCTTGGCATGAGGTTGTTCTGGCTCCTGATATAAATTCCATGATCCAAAAGTTTTATATTTTTATTTCAAGTCTTCCTAATAATCACTGTCCAGTAGTTCTTCTGTCCCCATGGATAACTGATGCCATTCGTCATCTTCAAAATCAACGAGACACTGTATTCCGCAAGGCTAAACGTTCTTAACTCCCAAATGACATTTATAAAAGACTCAGGAATCACACTCAGCAGCAAATTAGAAATTCAAAAATCAGATATTATTACAATTAGTTTTACGATCCACAAAATCTTTTTGGACAAAACTAAAAAAAAAAATGGTATCGGCAATTAAGGGAAACCCCATGAAATATCCATCAGCCTCAACATTCTAAACAACTTCTTCACTGAAATCCTAATGAATGCATCACGCAACTATTTGGTCAATTTGGAGTCAGAACAACTTGCAACAAGCAATGCAGTAGGCGCTGATGACATTCCTGTAAAATTCATAAAAGCAACGTTACCTATCACACTCCCCATTATCAAAACTTTCTTGAATAAATCTTTCAGTTCTCATATTTATTCTTCTATTTGGAAGAATATTATTGTTCTCCCACTTTCAAAATCAAGTTCACCAAAAACTGACTTCTTTCAACCTTATTAAAGTGTTTGGAAAGAATAGTACAGCAGCAGTTTTCATTGTAGTTTTCTTTCAGTCATTCATTCAGGTTTTCACCCTAATCACAGTACTTCCACTGCTCTTTTGAAAATTACAGAAGACATTCGATTAGCAATGGATAAAAAACAGGCAACCATTCTAACTCTCTTCAATTTCTCAAAGGTGATGGTTCTGTTGACTGGGTTGGATACTATCTCTCTGAGCGCCAGCAGTGTGTTAAGACTGGAGGGGGTTGTTCGGGATGGAAACCTGTTGTACGTGGTGTGCCACAAGGGTCTGTCCTAGGACCTCTTCTTTTCACTTTGTATCAATGACATTACGGAACACATCACTCATTCTCACTTTCATCTTTACGCTGACGATTTGCAAATTTACTCTCACTTTACAGTTGATAACATTGGAACAACAATTCATCAAATGAATGCTGAAAATGAAATTGACTCCATCATTCAATGGGCAAGCTGTAAGTCTCAAAATAATACTCCCGTCGCAGCAAACCTGCGTATACAGCGAATTTCCAAATCAATAATATAATAATAATAATAATTTATGACAAGTTTGGTCATAATCTGTCGATAAACATGAGAATTATTTTCCTATTCTCCATAAGATTAACATGGGAAAAGAGTACACAGGTTAGCTGCTGTGAGGAACACTGAAAGTAGGAATTTATAGTACAAAAAATTTTTATTTTGACCAATTATACCAAGTTTCATCAACATATGTCCATAAATAAAGGAGTTTGCCTATTCTCCATATGATTAACACGGGAAAAGAGTATGCAGGTTTGCTGCCATGATTAACTACGAACTCGTCCGAGCATTTGTAGGAATACTCGTCTCTACCAAATTTGGTCTCGATCGGACCATTTTTACGAGAGTTATCGTGTTCACAGACACACACACACACACACACACACACACACACACACACACATATATATATATATATATATATAAATTTTAACAACTGTTTTTTTTGGTCTCTAGGCACCTAAAGATGAAAAAAATAACATGGTCCCGGGCTTAAGTCTTACCATGAGACCTACGGTAATAGCTTCTTCCTTATGGGAAATTCACTAATAAATGCCACAAAACCCAGGCAATGATTGTTGGCAACCCTAAACTTCTGACCAAAATCAAATTTCTCACTGCACCTCGACTATGTGTTGATGGAACTGATATTGATTACAGTGACAAAGTGAAAAACTTGGGACTTATCATGCACAAACACTTGAAATGGTCTGACCAGGTCGACTTCACTTGCAACAGGGTCTTTGCTGCCATTCATAGTCTGAAATGTTTTGCTGGGTTTCTTCCGACAACGTGAAGACAATGTTGGTAAGGACCCTTGTTCTGACACACTTCAACTACTGTGACAAGGTGATCAATGACATGACTGTAGAGCTTCAATGGGCACAAAATTACAGCATTCAATTTATTTTTGGTCTGAGGTGTTCCGACCATGTTTCACCATATTTTAAAATTCTTTCATTAATGATGCTTAAAGAACAGAATTAATGAGGCTTAAGTTCGAGAATTTCATACTCTTCGACTGTTGCACTTCATAATAAATCATAATGTACCTTCTTATATTTCCAATAATTTCACTTTCATTTCTGATATAAGTACTCGCAACACTCGTTGGGGTTCTCGACTTCTTCCAATTCCAATTCATCAAACAACACTTTATACCAATTCTTTCACTGCCTCTGCTTCTAGGTACGGGAACCTTTGGATATTCTTAAAAATGAGGGTAACCGTGTTTGGTTCGAGTGGGGCGGAGGTGAAGCGTCATATCTTAGGGCAGGGTAGTGACGGGTGATATGTGTCATTGTCGGGGCAGGAACTGATATAAGTAAAAAAAACAAACAAAGTTTGTTTATTTTATAATTTACTAGCTGACCCGGCGAACTTTGTAACGCCTGACAGTAAATACATGTTAACTTTAAGTTTGGCCATGTTCTGAAGTCGAATAGCAATACGGCTTTATTGTGAAAGGTTATATATTCTGGGTCGCTGCATAGTGAATAACAATACTGAAACGATAAAACATATTAATATCATTCCCATAAAACAAATAAATCTGAGTGGATTAATTCACAATTTTCAAATCGAATCCAAACCCAAACGAAACCTAACTGTAATACGGCTTTTATAGGAAAGATATACAACAGCTGATTATTATAATAAACGTAATAATATGAACATTGTAATTATCATATAAACACGTGACTTTAATGAGACAGAAAATAAAAATATAAATACATAATCTCCCAAAACCGTTAACTATTAACGTGGTGAATAAAGCTGTTCATTTTTTACAGTACATATTTACTTCATAGTTTAACCTTAATGAATGATTCAGATGGCATTGGATAGTTAAGCATACGGTATTGCTAATGGAAAGTAAACCAATCAGCTGTAGCTAAGAAATCAAATGTTTTCATTGTAGACAATTTGTAAACAAACTTACTCTCCATAAGGTTAACATTAGAAATTTATAACGCCATAAAATGGAAACTTATGGCGTTTTCGAAAATATTTTTTCACTAAAACCTTCCCGGACACATGTAGAGCAACTTCCTAAAATTTCATGGCGATCGGATAAGTAGTTTGGCAACGCATAAAGGACAGACAGACAGACAGACATACATTCAATTTTATATATAGAGATTTTATGTTATGTTATTATTTACGACTTAAGATTTTTATCTTAGTTAATGTAAATTTTGTTTTTTAGAGGTTAAGGGGTAGAGAGGACTTGTTAGTCCAACTAGCTAAAAAAAAATATTTTCATTTTTTCTTTTGATAAACAATGCACTTATCCAGACACAGAAGTCTTACATAATCAGATAAATTAAATTTATACAGCCATAAGAAACTGGAAATTAAAGATTCAAAAATTTTTTCACTACAAACCTTAAGACACAGTATATTAAGCAAATACTAAATTAGGCGATCGGAGTTGTAGCTAATATAAACAGCACGACAGACAGTTTTGACAAAAAATGTATGATTTTTATGTTTTTATAACCGTTCCAGAATCTTACTTTTTTTTTTAGGAAGGGTAGAGAGACTTGTAGTCCTAACTTAGAAATATAAACATATTTTTATTTATTTTTGAGAACAATGCACCGTCATCCACACAGTCCCAGCGAAATAAAGCAGTTTTATTTACCGAATCTAACACCTTTAGCAGCCACATGACCTTTTTTACCTTTAATTTATGTCAAACTTTTTTCTACCTTTAATCGAAGACGATACAATGCCTTTGGTACAAAAAATCAAACAAGCAAACATAAAAGACGTTGTCTATTGGGCCGCTGAGTCTTGGGAAAATATTACAGGTGGAGCAATCAGAAAGTCATGGAAAAAACTATGGACATCTTTGGAGTTCGAAGAAAATTCTACCGAAAATGACACAGTTGGCTTGATACCTATAATACAGAATATTCCAGGTTGTGAGGATGCAGTGGAAACAGACTTGGAAGAGTGGATGGCGGCTGATGCTGAAATCGCTGAGACTTTGGCAGATGATGAGATCATTGCAGCAGTGACACAGGAAAAAGTTCAGTCTGACGAGGAGGAGGGGAATGACGATGATTTTGGGTGCGAGAGAGGTGGAGAGGAGAAGATACCGCACAATGAGGCAGCAGCTGGGCTTGACCTTGCAGTACGCTACTTGGAAAAACAGATGACTGCGACGCCCACAGATGTCATGTTCATGAGAAAATGGCGGAACTATGCGGCTCAAAACAGACTGTCAAAATTGCAACAAAAGACAATGAAGAATTTTATGACCAATACCAATTAATTACAGTGTTTTCTTATTTGCTCAGTTGGGTGTGTATAATGTTTTTACAACATACTGTATTTCTTCTCTTCTTTATTGTTTACACAGTGTCAATTAGTTTGTAAATACTGTATTAAACTAACCATTTGAATTCCTCAATAGAATACATTGTTTTCACTTTCTTTTAACATATTTCACCTTTCCATTGCCTTCTGTGAACCCTAATTTTGTCAAATACCATGTTTTTAAATAAGTGCAATTATTAACAAAAACTTGTTCGGACTAAGCGGACGTTCGGATTACCTGTGTTCGGACTAGCGGTACTCTACTGTACACTGAAATAAACTTTAGTAAAAGAACAAACACTATCATCTAGCTCATGGGACTAAAAACGTATGAAAAAATGTTAGATATAAAATCTGAATGTATAAAAGTTAATGATTTAGAAGAATAATTAACAAAAGAGAGTACAGCCTGCCCTTGCTAGTCCGACACTTTGAAATCCGACGTACTTGGTAATCTGGCGTACCGTCAGATGCGACGACAGGAAACAATAAATCAAGCATGCAGACTTGTGAGCAGTTCCGTTCAGTTGATCATGGGACCTGGTATGTAGTACCCCCCTCCCTGGTAGTGGTACTTCTGTTTCAGTGAGTACAAGTGTTTGTGTAGTTGTTGAAATGGCAAGCACAAGTGGCATCAAACAAAAACACAAAACATTAACAATCTCCGAGAAATGGGAAATTATAAAACGAGTAGAAAGCGGCCTAAAAGCGGCGTGAAATTGGACGGCCTACGATTTATGATATAATGAAGAATAAAGAAAAAATTGAAGGGTTCATGAAGTCTGTTGAAGATGATCCTCTAAACAGGAAACCCCTAAGAACGAGTGAGTTTCCCGAAGAAAAAGCACTCTTCAATTTGGTTTAAACTACAACGAAAACGGAATACTCCTATTTCGGGAAACATACTCAAACAAAAGGCTCAATATGTCTACACAGAAATAACGAAGAAGAATGACCTTTGTGCTAGTCATGGATGGTTTGAGAACTTTAAAAAACGCCATAGTATACGATTTATGAAGATGTCTGGCGAAAAGGTGCCTGCTGACACGCCTGAGATTGAAGCCTTCATTGTCATGCTAGACAAAAAAATTACAGAGCTTGGATTAGTTCCAGAACAGCTGTACAACACAGATGAAACCGGGTTAAATTGGCTACAAGTATTAAGGGGTGATTAATACATTGTTTAAAATTATGGTCATATCTTTTTCGCCATTAAATGAATTACAGAATAGCCATTTTCGATAATCCGACATTTTTGGTAGTCGGTCACCACGTTGGTCCCACACCTGTCGAGTTAGCGAGGGCGGACTGTATAAAGAAATGCAACAACATATGATTTTGAGAACTGTTTACATTGATGAACCAGATGTTCCAAACAATCATTGTTGTGATAGAAAGACAAGCACTCAGAAAGTCTCTTCAAATCCAGTGCTTTATTTTAAAAAACCACTATTTTCAACTGTGTTTTGCTACTTGGGTGACGTCACTTTTTAAATTCTTTGTAAAATTTTCAACTAATCAATATCAAAATCATATTTTGCACAAAGAAGTGGGAACGTATGGGAATTTTTTGCTTTTATTGTTTTTACTTTCAAATGTTTATTGTAATTAAATGTATGAAATTGTAGCTATTATATTATGACGATTGCTATGCAAATGTTATTTTGTCAACAGCAATAAAGATTATTATTATTATACTTGTTGTGCCTAGCATCGAATACCTAAAACCCACTTAACTTAGCAATAGCTAAAATGGCAACATAATAATTTATTTATTTTAGATGTTTGCTCACTTGGTCATGTTATTTAAAAGTGGGCGGGGCTAATTGTACATACCGTTATACATTAGAGTGATTTTTTTTTCAATTTTAACAATATTTTAGAAATACTGTAGGCAAAATAAAGCTATCATGGCTAATTATTTGCCCCAACAAGAGCAGTGCGTGTTTGAAGTGGTTTCTTTATTTTGTAACAGGATTTGCATGTAACTAAATGAAACTAATTGAGACAACATATAATAACATACAGTAGAAGCTCTCTTAACCGACCTCGGATCAACCGCCTGTCGGATTAACCGACCGTTTCCAGGAATATACAAACTTCCGCCGCAGCAGCCGCTGCTGCGATAACGATCCAAAAATAACTTTCATGTTTCAACAGGTCGAACATATGATTCCGTAGCAAGTCAAAATTCAGTCAGTTGCTCTCAATATCATGTGCGGGCAGTTTCTAGTGTGCTAACTGTGTTTGCAAACTTTGATATTTAACAGTTTTTGATACCGTAATTGTTTTTTTAATTGTTTATGTAATTGACTTTGTTAGTGTAAAGTACAGTAGTGTAAAATGAGTGGTGTTAAACGTAAGAGACTGGTTGTGACGATGGAACAAAAACTAAAAGCAATAGAACGGCTTGATAAAGGGGAATCTGTTAAAAGCATTAGCGATGAACTCGGTGTCGGTGTAACAACGGTCAAGGACTGGAAGCGTAATAAAAAATCCATTCAGGACTACTGCACCCAAATTGAATCCGAGAAAATCTTAACCTCTCGTTGCACTTTAAAGAAACCTACAAACGAGATTGTTGACGATGCATTATGGCTGTGGTTTACTCAAGAGCGGCGGAAAGGTACACCGATTAGTGGGCCAATTTTGAAGGAAAAGGCGATGGCGTTACACGCTAAAATTGAAAACTGCGGGACTTTCACGGCGAGTGACGGTTGGCTAGCACGGTGGAAGAAAACGTCATGGTATCCATTTTCTGAGTATATGCGGTGAAAAACTGTCAGCCGACCCAGGTGCATCTGCAGAATGGATAAAAAAACTCGAAGATGTGATAACAAAAAAAGGCTTACATCCTGAACAAGTCTATAACATGGACGAAACTGGACTTAACTTTAAACGTCTACCAGACAAAACTTTTGCCACTTGCAGTGAAAAATCAGCCCCGGGATTTAAAGTACATAAGGAGAGGATTACAGTAGCTCTTTGCTCAAATGCTACGGGAACACATAAACTGAAACCTCTTGTTATTGGAAAGGCACAAAAACTCAGGGCCTTTAAAAATGTGAATGTTTTGTCACTGCCAGTGTGTTATAAAAATCAAAAGTCTGCTTGGATGGATGAATATATATTTAAAGATTGGTTTGTAAATGAATTTGTACCTTCAGTAAAAACACACCTAAAAAATCTAAAAAAGCCGTGCAAAGCAATTTTGATTTTAGATAATGCACCTAAACATCCAGAAGGAATTGATGTTGACGGGGAAAGCGGAATACAGTGTGTTTTTTTACCACCACATGTTACAAGCCTGATTCAGCCGATGGATCAAGGAGTGATTGAATGTTTTAAGAGACGATACAGGCGGAAACTGATCTCAGAAATCCTCAACCGAATGGATCTTGAAAACAAGGGACTGGTTTTTGCCCTGAAATCAATTAACATCAAAGACGTCATTTACATGGTCGCTAAGTCTTATGAGGAAGTACCGAGCTCGACAATTGTAAAATCATGGCGAAAGGCTTGGCCTGAAGTGGAGAAAACCATTGAAAATCACACAGAAGATAACCCCATGATCAACGAAGAGCCCCATGATGAACTAGAACCAGATGACAATGTGGCTCTGTTAAACGAGCTTCAAAGAATACCCGGTGTGCCCGAGATTCAAGAAAACGATGTTGGAGATTGGATCGTGACTTGTGACAATGAGTTAGAAAATGAATTTTTAACAGATGAAGAAATTATTCATAACTTACTAAAGGAGCGGGAAGAGGGAGGAACTCGTGAAGAAGAGGGAGAGGGGGAAGGAGAAGACGACGAAGGGGATATAATTTCCCATGCCGAAGCTAGAAATGCACTACAGTTGGCTGCATTGTACATTGAACAGCAACAAACGTCTACCGCTGTTGACGTCATGTTCATAAAGAAGTGGAGAGACTATGCATTCAAGATGGCGATTAAGGGGAAAAAACAGAAGAAAATTACTGACTATTTTGGTTAAAAAAATACAGTACTGTATAATCAAGTCAAGTTTTTTTTCTATACAGTGATTATGAATTGTATTTTTTTCCTTGTGTGTGCTTGTGATTTTATAATTTTGCGAGTGTTTATTAAAATGAGTTAAATTTATGTTACTTCTTCTTATTCTTATACATTACGGTGTCTCATTGATCAAGGGACATGGAAGATCATAAGGACTATTGGGTGAGTAATGGCTACAGTAGTTTTAAAAGTTTAGGAACAGTTTTTAAAAGCTTTTTTTCACGTGTTTGAATGATTTTAACACCTATTACGACTATTTACAATATTATTCGGTTTAACCGACCTTTTTCGTTATCCGACCACGGTCCGGTCCCGTAGGGGTCGGTTAAGAGAGCTTTTACTGTAATACAAATAAATTCATCAACAATTAATCGCCATCGAAAGGCAGGCAGGAACATTATTGTTTGCAGTGGTTTTTATTATTTTATTATATTTTATTTTATGGTACTCTTCCCACTATCTCATCATTTTAAATTATAAAATTGTAAAATAAAAAATATTTTGTTAACAATCCAATTACCTAGTAACACATGGTTGTGCATTTTACTAGCGATCTTCAGAAGTTTGTCAACCTTTGGCTCACTGCAAAATACCATTTCTGTGCTGGATTTGAATAGTTGTAGCACGGAAATATATTTTGTCCCTTCCAGAGCCATTTCAACTGTATGCTTCCCATTGCATTTAATGTACATGTTTTCTTTTCTCAATCTCACTTCAATCTGAAATCACAATTATTAGTTATTTTATAATATTTATTTAGTTACATTACTCAAGATTATCAAAGATTTGTGTCTTGCTTGACATGGACGTGGACAACACCAACAATTGTAAATATGCCTGACACATTGACTACGATTAAAAGAATCCATGGTGATTTATGGTGACCTGAATATTGACTACTTAGTGGATAGTTTTCTTAGAAATATCTTATTAGACATTTTGCAGTCAACACTGTGCAGGTTGCTTTTATTTAAACTCAAATCGACACAGTCAACTTTATTATTTTATTAGTGATTGGCAACATAGGTTCCTAAGAAACAAAACCACCCTTATCCTCAGGTTACAGCATGGTGGTGATCTTTAGTGTGAATTGTAACGATGTAAATATAACCTTGAAAACATAAAATGAACAAAATCTTGTTTAACAACATTTAAGTTCTTTCCAACCAAGCATACACAACACACACATATATATATATTAATATTAATTAATTAACCCTAGAAGTGGCAAGCTTTTTACTCATAACTGTAACATAAAAATAATTACAAATATCTTCTTGAAATATCAAAGTTTAAACAAAAAAAGCATAAAACATGCCCCCCCCCTTATAACCACTAACCACAAAACCAAAACAGGTGTCCACTGCAATCCCAATTAAGCCTACAAATGCCGTCAACTTTTGACGTTCAAAAGTTGACGGCATTTGTAGGCAATCAAAAGTATACACTTGGTCAAAATTTACGTCCATACAAAAAATGAGACAACGAAAAAAACAAAATTACTTTGAACATGAGGGTGAGGTTCGTCCTCAAGTGACTGAACTGGTTTGAAGAAGGAGTTGAACTTTGCCTTTCTTTTGTGTTAATTTCACAATTAAACAACGCAACTAAAACGTACAGTGCAATTGACCTCTGTGGAGCAACTGACGGCCTGACACGAGCAGGAGAAACACAATCGTGTGACTGCTACTATTGGCTGACAGTAACCATGGTAACGGCACGTACGCCTTGCGCTGTGAGCGCCCGCACTCGGCACACGCACACTCACATCGCCGGGCGCAGTCGTACAGTGACGATCGCATGCTACTAATCAGCGTTCTGCGCATAAAAACTGCGATCCAATGGCTGTCCGGATTAAGCGAAGTCCGTATTAATGGGGTCCGGATTAACGAGGTTTTACTGTAGTTCCGTATTATCCCAGTTTTTGTCTCACGGGGGTTGTTATGGTCTTTATTAACCCTAGAAGTGGCAAGCTTTTTAGCGAATTTCCCATAGGGAAGAAGCTATTACCGTAGGTCTCATGGCAAGAGTTAAGCCCAAGACCATGTTATTTTTTCTTCTTTAGGTGCCCAGAGACCAAAAACAATAGTCGTTAAAATTTATATATATATATATATATATATATATATATATATGTGTCTGTGAACACGATAACTCTCGTAAAAATGGTCCGATCGAGACCAAATTTGGTAGAGACAAGTATTCCTACAAATGCTCGGACGAGTTCGTAAACCAGACATATCGGTCAATGGGAACGGGTAGTTTGGGGGGGTTTTGTACCCCAAAATGGGGTTTTTTGCATGTTTCACATGTAATTATTAAAAATTTCTAATTTTATATTTCACCATTGGAATCAGCTTAAAAAACTACACAATTAAGTTCCTTAAAGTTTTTCTCTATCTTAAACGGTTACCGAGATATAAAAAAATCTAAACACAGTACGTTGTATTTTGAGGCTCCAATGTTAATGTTATGGAGGATTAGGAAAAATTAATTTTTCACTTATTATCTAATATTTTTTGATGAAACTTGATATTTAGCTTCATGTGGTTGAGATCCATACATTTGTGCTAAAAAATCATAGTTTATGTGTTTATCATGGCAGCAAACCTGCATACTCTTTTCCCATGTTAATCATATGGAGATTAGGCAAAGTCCTTTATTTATGGACAGATGTTGATAAAAGTTGGTATAAATGTTAAAAATAAAATTTTTTATGGTATACTTTCAGTGTTCCTCACAGCAGCAAACCTACTCACTCTTTCCCATCTTAATTTTATGGAGAATAGGCAAATTATTCCCATGTTTATCGACAGATTTTGACCAAACTTGTTATATATTATAATTATTGATTTGGAAATTCGCTGAGTACGCAGGTCTGCTGCGACGGGGTAATTACTCTTAACTGTAACATAAAAATAATTACTAATATCTTCTTGAAATATCAAATTTTAAACAAAAAAAGCTTAAAACATGCCCCCCCCTTATAACCACTAGCCACAAAAGCAAAATACCCCCGTCGCAGCAGACCTGCGTACTCAGCGAATTCCCAAATCAATAATATAATAATAATAATAATATTTGACAATTTTTATGAAAATCTGTCAATAAACGTGAGAATTATTTGCTATTCTCCGTAAGATTAACATGGGAAAGAGTGTGCAGGTTCGCTGCTGTGAGGAACACTGAAAGTAGGCATTTCTACCATAAACAATTTTTATTTTTAACATTTATACCAACTTTCATCAACATCTGTCCATAAATAAAGGACTTTGCCTATTCCCTATATGATTAACATGGAAAAAGAGTATGCAGGTTTGCTGCCATGATAAACACATACACTCTGGTTTTTAAGCATAAATGAATAGATCTCAACCAAATGAAGATAAATATCAAGTTTTATCCAAAAATATTGATTAGTATGGGAAATATTAGTTTTTCCCTATCCTCCATAAGATTAACATTGGAGCCCCACAATACAACGTACTGTGTTTAGATTTTTTAATATCTCGGTAACCGTTGTAGATAGAAAAAAACTTTATGGAACTTAATTGTGTAGTTTTTTAAGCTGATTCCAATGGTGAAATATAGAATTAGAAACTTTTAAAAATTACATGTGAAAAACGCAAAAAAACCCATTTTGGGGTACAAAACCCCCCCAAACTACCCGTTCCCATTGACCGATAAGTCTGGTTTACGAACTCGTCCGAGCATTTGTAGGAATACACGTCCCTACCAAATTTGGTCTCGATCAGACCATTTTTACGAGAGTTATCGTGTTCACAGACACATATATATATATATATATAAAAATTTTAACGACTATTGTTTTTGGACTCTGGGCACCTAAAGAAGAAAAAATAACATGGTCTCGGGCTTAAGTCTCACCATGAGACCTACGGTAATAGCTTCTTCCCTATGGGAAATTCGCTAACAGGTGTCCACTGCAATCCCAATTAAGCCTACAAATGCCATCAACTTCCACCCAAGCCGGTCACCGTTTATTTAAGGTGGGCCCTCCACTCCGCTTTACCACACATTTGCAAGCCAAATTGGGATTGCTCATGGTCGGGATTCGAACCCTAGCACTTCCGAATGGCTAGAACGTTACGCTCGTCAGCATAGCGCGTTAGCCGGCTCGGACAATCAGTGCCTAGGAGTACAAAGCGCTTACTTGACTTGGTTATAGACCTGCCCGGTGGCAGGCTCGTGTACTACGAGAGCAGTTTTGGTTGTTTGCTCCCAGAGGGCAAGACGGTCTCGTAGGCGATTGTGTCGAACAAGTACACTAAACTCACGACAGATGCCTCCACCTGCCAATTCTTATTGAATATGTAAATGCGTCGTAAATTACGACTTTGCCATTTCTAGGGTTAACTCAGTTAAATGGGATTCTACTGTATTTTCAAATAAACTGTGATATTGAACCTATTGTGAGGTTAATTTGAAACAAAAAATGTTTGTATTTACTTCCCTGTGGGAAATAGGTTAGATCATGGATATGTCTAAAGGGAATGGTTTCAATTCATCTAAACAGCTGTTCTTATTCTTTTGTATTACAAATTCAATACAATAGCTCTAGTAGTTTCTATGGAAACCTGTTACATGTTTTCCATTTTAAAAATCGCCAACACCGCCCCCCCCCCAGAGCTAAGACATATCCATGTCAAAGAATCTTTATGACACATGTGGTTAAAAAATTATTACTCATGAAATTATTTATGGTAGTTTTCTAAATAGATTTAAATGTGTTAGTGATAAAATTCACACTTACCTCAAATTTAGGATCAAACTGAATTGGGTTTGCATGGAAAAAGGCTACAAGTTTAGAATTCATAAACCAGTTCCTCAAATCTTTAGCCAGTAAATGTTCATACGGGTTTTCCTGTTAAGATCAACATTTATAGTCATCATTAATAACAACAACTTTAATAATAATATTAAAAATGTATTGCTTCTACATATTAATTTTACAGCACAAAATGAGTTGTTTTTAATTTATAATACCATACTAATTTTTATTTTTTGATAAAAAATCTTGTGTTGTAATATCCATTTTTAATAATATGTCTTTGATTTTCTTCAAGGCAAGTTTTATGATTTTTTCTTGTAGTAGTTATTTATTAAATAATGTTATTCCTGTTTGGTCTGTGATTTCCTGTGTGTAATATTATTAAGTATTCTTTTCAATGTGGTATTTTGACTATTAATTTTGATATTAGACCTGTTTCTAAATCAAAGTAATTTGTCTTCGATTTAAATTTTTTTTATTTGTTTGACAAAAACTGTTAACCACTGTTTATTTTTTTCCAGTCATTCTAATATATGCTTTTGTAGAAGAGTATATACCTTTTTATATAATATATATATATTTATTACATTGAATTAAAAATAAATATGTATCTAAAATAGTAAATGTAGGGTTTTGGTTTACTTATAATCTCGTTAGTTTTCATACACATAATGAATATAGCACAGAAAAGTGTCTGGAAGAAAAATGATAATGTAAAAATCTGTCCCTGACTAGTGATTGTTAATCCATTGACTACCTACTGAAAAATGTACACTTTTGAAGCATGCTGGTACTGAATTATATGAGCATTTATCAGGGTTTAAGCTTGATACTCAATAAGCACACAGAAAATGAATATTTACTCCCCATATATCTAGCTGAATGTTTTCTAATTTGGTACTACACATATTTAAATTTTTCACTGTCTATTTATTATACTATATAGGCCTAAAAAACTTTTTTATTCTGTAACTTTTATAACTTGATGTCCAGTTCGACTGTTGAAGGTTAAGTCTACTTTTAGGTTATTCTACCTTACTTACAAAGCTGGAAATACTCAACTCATAACTATCTTTACTTTCCGAATTATCACTTTCTTATCAAATCTATCTAACAAAATCAGAGCAATACTCAGACACAAAGAATGTATTGCTGCAAAATGAACATTGTTGTCAAAACTGCATACTGCAACAACGATATAAACAAACAAACCGTAGACTCGAAAACAAAGAACAATATAAAAACAATCGAGGATCAAAATATAGCAATGCAATATTTTGAATATAACAATCAAGAGTCAAATACCGTAATACATTAGTCAAAGACCAATGCTAAATACAAGAATAAATCAATCGTTACGTCAATGATGGAATCCGCCCGACATCCGTAGTTACAGAGGTAGGCTGTCCATACCGTGACGGGCAGTGCTCGTCTATCGTAGCCAATGGGTTAATTTAAATTACAGTAGACTCCCTCTGGACCGGATTAGGATGGTCGGAACTACTTCTTGGAAATGAGTCATCAGCATTGCAGTCGCGTTTCTCATGGCATAAATCGACAGAGTTGGACGTGTTTGTTTATTTCCAGTCTAAATATGAATAAATAACATCACAATCAGTTCAGTTTACAATTGTGTTCAATACGGATCTTCAGTGAAGTGGGAAATGGCAATGTCGGTGTGGGAATTTCGACTCATGCGGATGGGAGGGCAGCACTGGAACTGCTAACAACGTCGCCAGTTGCATTTAGTTGCTCTATGTCGAGCAATGCACGACATATGAACAGGCTACTTTGAGCACAGCAGATCAGCTGTGGTTGTAATGTTTATGAGGAAATGGCGCGATTGTGCGTTCAAAAAACAGTTTAAGCCAAAAAGCAGAAGAAATAATAGATTTCTTTTAATTAGTTTCCTCCACAATCTGTGGTGAGTTACTTCCGCCAGGTCTAAGGGATCTGATGAAACTTCTAAGGGATTCTATGGTAAGAAAGTACAGCTTTGAAAAGCTTGAAATTTAGAGCTAGGGAATAAAATTGGCTGGGATGGGAAACCCCTAAATTCCCTCGGGAATCAAGTCATAAGGTGGAACACTGATGGTGATGATTTCCCTATTTCCTTGAATAGGGAAACGAAGTAGCAGTAACTTGCAGTAACTTGTAGTAGCAGACAAGCTGCCGAGGACAGGGGCAGCCACTCCCTTTGTAGGGCCGGAGTCAGGTTGCACACTGGAGGACTTCTTCTTTAAAAAGAAGCTCAAGGAGGAAGAAAAAGCAACCAGAGAAAAAGTTTTGACTGATCTTTCAGGATGCCGGTAGGCCAAGGAAATTCTTGGAGAACATAAGTAAGAAGTAAGTGTAAGAAGGTCTGAGACCATGATTGGGCTTAAGAAAAACAATTTAAGGATGCTGACGGGATTTCGAACCAGGCACTGTAGGCTCAGGGGTAATCTGAGAAAGATGAGCATTGTTCAAGAGGGTGACTGCCGCTTCTGTCAGTCAGGGGAGGAAATATCTAGACACCTACTGGCTGAGTGTGAGGCAGTAGGTCAGAAGAGAGCAAGAAGCTCGGGAACACAGTAGGTGGCAGTTGGAGATTTTCCATACTTAGAACCCACACATGATACTAAACTTCATTAAGGTGTTGAGACTAGAGGGAGTTCTCTAGACAAGAACTAGAGACTAGTATGGGGGCACAAAAGATCTCATAGGCCGCAGTGCAACTTTTCCCCCAAGTATTATCAGTATCAGCAATTAGTTCAGTATTGTAAAGCTAAGATTTTTATTTTTATTAGGTTACAATAAATAAGTTTGAGATAATCCTTTTAATATAAAGTAAGAGTTCTGTGTTTTCCTCCTGTAAAATAAATTTGCCAAGGTTCAATTTATGGTGCTTTATAATTTCATGTTCATTCTTATTTATTAAATTTACATTCAATTTATTACCGTCACAAAAAACTCAGTCCAGTGAGTTGGAAATAAAAACGTGTAATGTTTGAGAAACTACGCTTTAAAATCGTCTTAAAAAGTGATTTATGTAGATACTGAATGCTAATATAGGTTCTAATTTGTATGTATAAAACCGCCAGTTGGTCCTGAATTTTTTTAATGCGGAAGGGTCCGGAAATGAGAGACCGATGACTTTTAACATGATGAAATGGGAGGAATCTTAACTACATCTTTCCACTCATGGATTGCAAGTCTGGTTGTTTTTATTGAGTTGTTGTTTTAAGATTGATATTCCATATCAAAGGTTATCTAAATCCTTAAATAGTTATGAATTGTTAGGTTTAAAAATGTTAAATAAGTTATCACCTGAAATATCAGAATTACCTGATCATATTTTCAAAAACAAACTGTACTCTTGGTTAATCATGAAGCCTTTTTATTCTGTTTCTGAGTTTTTTGAGTGCAAGGACATACTTTCATAAGCACATGGGCTTAAATAAGTATGTTTTCTTCCTAAATATTTTTTATGAAAAATAATTGATTAAGTTATATGGTGTATAGAGTAATTTGTACTAAAATGTATACCTAGACTATAACTTGAACTTGTTTATATGTTGTTTGTATTTTATATGTAAGCTGTATTTTGTATGTGTAAGCTGATAGTTTAACTTGTATTGAATTTCAATGTAGTCAATATCAGTAATTCTGACTTACTTTGACTTGTATATATGTGTATATGTATATGTTTATTGACTTTGTCTATTGCTATGTATTTTGGCCGAACGACAATAAAATTATTATTTATTTATTATTTATTTTCTTCCTAATAATAATATTTAAATCACTATTAAAATTTCAACTATCACTAACAGTTCAATAATAAAGAGGCTTATAAAATAAATCATAAATTGATGTCAGATTATTCTAAACAAAACTGCATTCTGTTGTTTGTAACTTATAAAATTTATATGCTGTATTTTATCTTATAAGGCTAACATAAGCATTCAATATAAAGACTAAGTACCTCTGATTTCTCCTTGGGTGCTACTTCTTCTTCCCTAAGGCACTGTTTGGCAAACGGTATAAACCACGATTCCCTTTCTCCTTTTTCAAAGAATCTTGGTCTTACAAGTGCCTCTATTTTTTGTCTTTCATAATGAGGAGGCCTAGGATTCTGAACATTTATCCTGTTTGAGTACCTAACTGGTATCTTAAAAATTGTCTTGTTAATGCAGAGAAGGCCTGAAAGCAAATAAATGAGTAAATGATAAGATTGTGAATCATTAGATCATAAGTCATTAGATTGTAAATGAAAGATAAAATTACATATCATATGAACAACTTAATCTTTATGTTGTAGGTACAATATACTTTTGTAAATTAAGTTCTGTCTCATTAATCTATGTGTTAGTGAGAGTAACGTTTGTAAAAAAAAGATCTATATGAAATTAGTGTTCGTATTAATATTGTTGAGTTCGAAAACCAGGCAGTAGGTCAATCCAATGGGGGGTATGGGAAAGTATTGTATAGGTCTATCAAAATTAGGTTTTTAGGTGTAATCATTTTAGTTTTTTTTTGTGGGTGTCGATTTACCACAACGTCAAACTTAATGGGGAATAAATATTTCAATGTTATTTACCTTTGTAAAAACACTTTAAGGTATCAAAAATTTTTACTTTTACATTATATGCATTTCAAACCTATGACGGTCCATCTTCAGCAGCTTATCCCATTATTCAATGGTTGTCATGATGATTTTCATAGATGGACCGTCATAAGTTTGAAACGTGTACAGCATAAAAGTACAAATTATTGATACCTCAAGGCGTTTTATAACTGGTAAATAACTTTCAATCATATTAATACGTGTCAAGGCTGTTTAGCAATTGAATAAATATTTGTTGGATAGGAATAACAATTTCAGCCCTCTTCTTCCTCCGTTCAATTACCGTTAACAGACCAATATTGAAGTCATTCGCTACACTACACTCACTTTTTCTCTTTTGACAATGAACCTCTCAAGCACAAAGAACCACGAGTCAACAAATATTGCCAAATCAGAGGGCAGTAAAGGACATGGGTGTTGAAACGACAAATTAAGAATAGTTTTCTTTCAAGCACGTCCCATGAATACAAAAGAACAAGTCTTGATAGAATTGGACCAGGCATATTTTTATAAAAATTAGCCATTCCTGTTTTGACTTGTTGGCTCTGCCTGAGTCAAAGTACTGTAAATACTGAGTGTCTAACTTTCAAATGTATACTTATTTATTTGACGGAAACCCTTTTTTACAATGAAATAGTAAAATATGATATATATTTAAGAATTCGAGTACAATAAGCACATAGCATAAAGTACAAAGCAGTTACTTAATAATTAATCAAGACAATACAAGAATGAACATTAATAACAATAAATAAAATATATGGAAATAACAACGACAATAACCTATTAACTATTAAAGAATGTTTTAACAAATATATATATATATATATATATATATATGCAGCTAATGTAAACACATATAGTTATATAGATAAATAGTGAAAATAACGTAGTATATAAAAAAAGTTATCTTAATCATTGGTGATGAGACTTCAGGAGGAAGCAAATTAGCCTTCATCTGAATGCGAGACATTAGGCCATTTTGTTCATATCTAGTTACATGATGGTGTCTAGCGAACAGCTCAACAGATCTGGTACGAGAGGGTATACGGAAGTCGACACGCTCCAGAATTGCAGGGCAGTCAATGAAACCGCTAACGATCTTGGATAGGAAAATGATATCTTGTATGTCTCTTCTGGTCTCCAAGGAAGGAAGGCGTAGTTGAGCGGCCAACATGTCAACTGGGACTTCAAGAAAGCGCAAATTAAGACGTACGCCCACCATTCGGAGAAATCGAATCTGGATTCTGTCAATCATCTCCAACTGTAACTCCATTTTCCATGTAATTCTAATGGAGCCAAAAAAACACTTATAAGAAATATGGTACTGTATGTTTGGTTGTATTTTTAGATCTTTATATAATTCTTGCAGTACATCTGAATTATCCTCTAATGTTATTATAAAAGAGGGAGCAAGTGAGAAGAGGTATTACAGCTATCTTACAGATTGTAATACTGTCAGTGGCTGGCATGCCAGTTGAGATCTGGCTGGAAAGGCACTGGCAAGTGGTAACTGGAATGCCAGTTAACTGATGCCAGTCTCCGTTATTGGGGAAAAACGTTTATATCTTTTATAGTTTTTTTTATATAGAGTTAAAGAATGGATGAAACGCCACAAAATATATTTATAAATCATAAAAAAGCATAAAACATGCCCCCTCCCCTTATAACCACTAACCACATAAGCAAAACAGGTGTCCACTGCAATCCCAATTAAGCCTACAAATGCCGTCAACTTCCACCCAAGCCGGCCACCGTTTATTTAAGGTGGGCCCCCCACACCACTATACCACACATTTGCAAGCCAAATTGGGATTGCTCATGATCACGATTCAAACCCTAGCACTTCCGAATGGCTAGAACGTTACGCTCATCAGCGCAGTGCATTAGCTGGTTCAGCCACTCAGAGCATAGGAGTAGAAAGCGCTTACTTGGTTATAAGACATCCCCGGTGGCAGTCTAGTGCACTACAAGAGCAGGTTCGGTTGCTTGCCCCCAGAGGGCACACGGTCACGTAGGCGCTAGTGTCTAACAAGTTCACTAAACTGACGACAGATGACTCCACCTGCCACCGTGACGGTATTCGCGATAAATAGACGCTGCAGCGTCTTTACCACTCCGAGGGTTAAAGTAACATAACATATATTTTTGTCATGGATATGTCTTAGCTCTGGGAGTGTTGACAATTTGTAAGATGAAATTTTGAAACAGGTTTTCATAGAAACTACTAGAGCTATTGTATTGAATTTTTAATATATTAGAATAATAACAGCTGTTTATAAGAACTAAAAATATTCCCTTTAGACATATCTATGATCTAACCTATTTCCTTCAGGGAAGTAAATAGGGTTTTCAAACATTTGTACTACCTTTCTGTGTCAGTGTCATTCAAAGCAAAAAATGTTTGTATTTACTTCCCTGAGGGAAATAGGTTAGATCGTGGATATGTCTAAAGGGATTTTTCCAGTACTTATCTATACTTGAATACTTACTTAATTGAATCCTATATCTTTGACCAGGGATTCCCGGATAGATAGCGTCATTACATGAAAAACATTCAACAACAAACATATACTTAAAACCCTCTGCAGAAGGGAACTGTGATTTTCCTCTTTGAAGGCTGATGGCTCCAGATTTCTTATCCTATCTGGCAAGGTGTTAAAGATTCTGATAGCAGAGCGCGGATTGTGAGACTAAGATAGCCACGAGGCATGTCCAGATCTTTAGCTCTGCGTGTGGCGTATCAGTGCTGAGCGCTTCTGCCATCAAATCTGTCCAGAGTCTCCCTCAACAGTACAAGGCTATTCAGCACATACTGGTAAGAGACTGTAAGGATTCCCAGGTCTGTAAACAGGGGGCGACAGTATTTCCTTGTACCGGATTATGATATAATCCTAACAGCCCTCTTCTGGAGCAACAGTATGTCGTGAGCCGCTGGGGAGTGTCCGCACAACACAATACCATATAACAGATGGCTATGGAACAAGGCATGATACACAGTTCCCAGGTAAGGTTTGCTTATGCTCTCCCTGAGCTTCCTTAGTAAGTAGAGAACTCTGGATAACTTTACGCACAACTTTTCAACGTGGGTGTTCCATTTTATCCCTCTATCTAACCAAAATCCCAACAGCTTAACTGCCTCCTCTTGTCCCGCTCTTGGCTGTAGGGTGCAGAGTACAGATTGTGTCTTGTCCTCATTAACCTTGAAGCGGTTACATGCAAACCATTCCTTGGCCTCTCTCAGTAACTCATCAGCCTCAGACCTCAGCAGCACGGTATCCTTCCCTCTATTATACAAGGTGGTGTCACTACGAAGCTACGGGCTTTATGTGACCACGAGACTTCCCACGCGAGGAGTTGCGTGCCTAGATGTAACGGCTACCATAATTCAGCCTATAAAAAGTGAGTCTAAGATCGATTTTATATAGATTGGTGGGATACAATGTTGGAAATATTTACCCCATCTTCTGGTCAGCGGTTCTTTTGTTTCAAATTTTCGTCTTACAAATTACTAACACCCCCCCTCCGGTTAAGCTAAAACATATCCATATCAAAACAAACCGTTTATACAAAATATTGGTTATGTAATCCTTGGATTTAGGTATTTCAGTAAATGTTTAATTAGTTACTGGCACATAATCTTACAGGTTATTTTAGTAAGCTAACCTTTTAATCCTGTATTAGCCATAATCCAACGAAGTAGTTTTCTTCAAATTAACGGTGAAATTTAAATTTTTATCATGGGAAACTTTAAAGATCACTAACTGTTCAAATTAAAATTACTTCCTCATCTCGCTTCCTTACTTCAATTACTTCCTTTTACGATTTTTACAAAATTTACCTGATTTCATCAATACTAAAATAAGACAAACATTGTAAGTAGGATATTAATTAAGTTTTAGATGAAGTAGTGTATTTCCCTTTACTCTAACGCGATACTTGTCTACAATTCTTATTCCATTTCCAGTATTAACAATAATAATAAACCATTAAAATCAAATTATAAGCTTTTTTAAGGTTAAATAGTTTTTTAATCTGTTTTTGTCATTGGCAGGCTCAGCATAAGCTATGTAGTTTTGAAGTTTATGTATTTTAAATGATTAGATCATTGAAATGGCAACCATACACAATGTAGGTTGTAGGTGCAGTATTTTAAGCCAGGTGTGAAAGAGGATTGAGTGTAAGATGATTGTGGCGCGATCTTGTAGGCTTGTTACTGACTAAGGCTGACATGTTCCTTAGACAGGACTGTTAATTGATAGCCCAACAGCCGATGGCAACTAAGGGACCTACAGTTTAACGTGGAATCCGAACCACAGCCTCTGAATTACGAATTGGTCTTATTATGAAGATGGTTTTTGTGAATTTACGTAGTATTCAATAGTGCGGACGTTAATCCACATAAGAGAACACTACAGCCACCGCCACCGCTCACAGCTATACCTACAATTATTCGTGACCTCCCAGTAGCTGGATTACAGAACGTCGCCACCGTCCCAGTCAAATGAATATTCTTATCAAAAATTTGTGGACACCCGAGGATTAGATTATTGAAATGGCGACCATACCTACCCCAAGGTAGGTATTTTAAGCCAAGTATGAATGACGATTGAGTGTAGGATGTTTGTGGGGCGATCTTGAACCCGTCACCTCTTGCAAGCAATTTTTAGTGTCCCTCAGTTTGTGTTTGTACATAATAGATAATAGAGGAAATTAAATGGATTTAATAAAACATCCGGAAGAAGAGAAGTGTAGAAGGAGCATTAATTAGTTTACACAATCTATGCCAGAAGAAAAGCTGCTGCATCCAGACCAGTCAAGAATAGGAAGTAAGTCAACGAATAGTTAATTTTTATTATTGAATATACTGTACCCCTCTTTTCAATACACAAAAAATTCTCTTTGGGAAATACAGCAGCTTAAACAATGGATAATAATTATATTACTGACAATAACAATATGTCTAAAGGAAATGTTTTCAGATCATTTAACGAGGTGACCTTATAAACATATAACGTCCTTTACGTTACAATTATCGCGTGATGTGAATTTCTAACACCCCTCCCCAGACCTTATGTATATGTGTGTGTGTGTATGTCTGGGAACACGATAACTCTCGTAAAAATGGTCCGATCAAGACCAAATTTGGTAGAGACGTGTATTCCTACATTTGCTCGGACGAGTTTGTGAACTAGACATATCGGGACGGGTAGTTTGGGGGGAATTTGTTCTCAAAAATTGGGTTTTAATTTTCATATGTAATTTTTAAAAATGTTGAACATATAATCTTTTTTCATTAGAATCACCTTAAAAAACTACACAATTTAGCTCCTTAAAGTTTTGCTCTATCTCCAACTATTAGTATATACGTTGTATTTTGGGGCTCCAAATGTAAAACTCATGGAGGCTAAGTAAATAAAATCAATGTTTCACTTATATCAATCCATATTTTTGGATGGAACTTCATATTTGGCTTCATGGTTAATGAGATCCATCCATTTATGCTTAAAACTCATAGTTTGTGTGTTTATCATGGCAGCTAACCTACATACTATTTTCCTTTATTAATCATATAGAGATTAGGCAAACTCCTTTATTTATGGACAGAAGTTGATGGAACTTGGTATACACATGGTCAAAAAAATGTTTATGCTATAAATGCCGACTTTCAGTGTTCCTCACAGTAGCAAACCTGCGCACTCTTTCCTCTGTGTTTATCTTACGGATAAAAGTTAAACTCATTTATTTATGGACATACACTGATAAACTTGGTATATGGTCAAAATAAAATTAGTTTATTGTAAAAATGTCTACTTTCAGCGTTCCACACAGCAGCAAACCTACATACTATTTTGCATGTCAATCTAATGGAGAATAGGCAAATTGTCTTATTTATTACTGATATTGATCAAACCTGTACGCAGGTCTGCTTTGATGGGGGTATTGAAAGTTTGCATCGAAACAAATAAGCGTACACGTGGGATGGAACACTGCTACACTTCACACAAACTGCTGTTGTTTTTTATCAGCAACAGCTAACATACACTTTCCACACAATGGCATAATTTGTGCGAAATAAATTTCTTAAACTAATAAAAGTATAATTCTATAAATCACGTAACGTTGTAGCAGTAAAGACGGCACGGCATGGCAGGCAGTTCAAACAAGACAACCGAGATCAGAGAGTATCCGCACTCGCCGGCATCCAGAAGAGAACTGGATTCTGGATCTGGAATCAGTGGAATCTCGACGTTGTGTCATAGATGAACGGATAGTAAATGGATAGTACACACACGGACGGACAGACTTCACGTCGAAACCCTCTTTTTTATTCTGGGAACACCAAAACGGATATAACCACTCTCAACGCAATTCAAAGAGGAAAAAGTAAAAATTAAAATATTTTATCTGATTAAGATTCAAGATTTATTCAGCCATTAAGTTTACAAAAAACAATAGGCCAAGTCACTAACCTAAATATCACATAGAACATAAATATAAATATATGAGTCTCTTGACTAACAAATAAGTCCAAAGCATTGAGTCCAAGCAAAAGTCAAAGCAAAGCAAGATTAAAACTTGTGGATTGTTTTATTTAATAAAATGAGTATTACTTAATCATAAACTTACTAATAATGTTTAAGTTAATTTCTAAATATTGCAATGACCCTTCAAACATAGAATACTGGTAGTCTTAACTGAAAATGAACTTGCAGCCTTATTAAATTATTTTTTTATGGTAACCAAACAATCAAAAATGTTTGTGTTAAGACTACTTTGCTGTGCGAACTAGGTTAGATCATGGATATGTCTTTTTTAACTTATTTTACAACCTGTTAAAAGGATAACAATATGTAAAAATTATGTAACCGAAATGTGACATGGACTATGCGTCACCCAGTGGTGACACAAAAATGTCATTGTTCAAATCGTAGAAGAAGATCAAGGACTGAACAACGCTTAAGTCTATTCACTGTTGTCAAGTAAATTTAGAGAAAGGTAATTGGGATGATTTTCTAGTTTGGTCAGATATTTAGTGCTGATCGAAATGGTGAATCTCCTCTTTGACAGAGAGTAGTTTTAAATCTTCATGAAGTGTCTTGTTTAAGACAAACCAAGGAGCTTGGGTTACTTTTCTCAAGTCCTTTTATTGTAACCTCTGTATAATTTCGATGTTTGAATTACTGGCAGTACGGTACCTCAAAGCTGCAATCCATATGTCCAAATCGGTTTTGAAATAGCTTTGTAAATTAAGAGTTTGTTTTCAAGAGGCAATTTTGATTTGTATCCCAAAATCCAGTTAAGATTATTTAATTTTAAGTTTAATTGTAGCCTTTTATTATAAGCATGTGATCGCCAGTTGAGTTTAGAGTCAAGATGAAGACCGAGGTATTTCACAATTTCTTACCAGTGACAATAAAACGCCGTAAACAGCTGTTCTTAAATATTTAAAATTCAGTACAATAGCTCTAGTAGTTTCTGGGGATCAGCTGGTGGTTATTCGTAGAAAGTTAACCAAGGTTTTTCTCTTACTTAAATACCAAATTTTTTAATAGTATTTCTTCTTTTTTCAGTTTTATTCTTACTTTATTAGGAACCAAGCCATCGTGAAATGTGTTAAAACTGTATCTTTCAAACGTAAACAAACACAAGTTTACATCTCAAATCGTTCAAATAAACAAACATCTATTGCAGTCATGCCAATAAGTAACACAGACAACAAAGTTGAATTTGTTACTCCGATCAAGCGTAAAATAGCCCATGCTCAAGTCACACAACCTAAAAGGTTGTGTGACTTGAGCAAATAAAAATACAAATATGAAAAATGAATAAATTTTTCAATGAATAATGACAAATAAAAAAAACTAGTCCAAATGAAGAAATGGAAGAGGTCTTTGAAAATTCTAAGCCTGAGAAACTTCCACCTATATTCATCCATGATGTGAATAATTATCAAGGACATAAGAAACATTATAAATAATGATTTCTCTACCGAATTGAAGGGGAAATCCCTGAAGGTGAAACTTCAGAGCTTTGAAGACTTTAGATTGCTGACGGCGTTTTACGATCAAAGTAATGTAAAATATCACACTTTTCAGGCGCGACAAGACAGGAAACTTGAAGTGGTAATAAGAAACGTCCCTTATTCCCTTTCGGAAGACGATATAAAATCTGAACTTGAATCTCGTGGTTTTCCAATACAGACTGTTGTTCGACTGCTAAGTAAAGACAAAACTCCTATTCCTTTGTGCGCAGTCTCCCTAGATAATAATGAAAAAGGAAGTGAAATTTACAAATTCGATAAGCTTTGTTTTGCTATTGTACATGTTGAACCTAAAAGGAAACTAAGAGAAATTCCTCAGTGCACTCGTTGCCAGCGGTTTGGGCACACCAAAAACTTTTGTAAACTGAATCCAAGGTGCGTAAAGTGCACAGGACATCATTTTTCAAATTGTCCACACAAAAAAAATACATGCACCAACCTGTGTAAATTGCGGGGAAAACCATACTGCAAACTACAGAAACTGTAATAAGTTTTACCAAGACATTAAAGTAAAATCCTTTAAGATCATTCCTGGATCTAACTCGAATGTCGAAATTGCAAACGCCAATCAGGAACATTCCAAAGTAGTTCCTAATACAATCATGAATTCAGCTCATAACCCTCCACGAAGCAACGGTTTGCGGCCAAGATTCTCCGGTTCAAAATCCTATGCTCAAGCTGTGACTAATTTTGAACTCCCTCAAAGCACCGACCAACATCAGTCTTCAGATGGAGCTCAAGGTAACACTTCTGAAAGTAATAGCGAATTGCATTTTAATTTGGAAAAGATAATTATTGACTTAGTAAAATCAATGATGCCAACGTTAAAAGATTTTATCTACTGTTATACAAAACTTAGTTAAAAATGGCTGTATCTAATACAGGTATTACTATACAAAATTTAACAATCCTTAACTGGAATGCAGACGAAAAAGGAATATTTTTGCCTCTTTTATGGCCAGACACAATGTAGATGTAGCTTGTGTAACTGAAACTCATTTTATCCCCAATAAAAATTTCAAACTTCCTGGTTACAATATTTACAGAGAAGATAGGAATGTACCCAATGCAGCCGGTGGTGTTGCAGTATTTGTTAAAAGAAACCTTAACCATCATAGTATATTTTCTACCACGTCTACTCTCGTTTGAAGCGGTGGGTCTTAAACTCAGTTTGAAAAATGGGCAATTTGTGAAAATTATCTCTGCATACAAATCACCAAACCGACGACTTTACCAACAGGACCTATTGAATATATTTCATGGTGACGATCCTATGCTTGTTCTAGGAGATTTAAATTGCAAACATCAATACTGGGGTTGCCGCGTAAACAATCCGAATGGAGTTCGCCTTTTAAACTTCATTAATCAAAGCGATTTAAATAATATATCGGCTCCTACTGAGCCCACACACTATCCCTGGCAGAACAACTTTCAACCAGACATTCTTGATATAATTATTCATAAAAACTTTACTCCTCCAATTTTTCAGCAAGTATTAACTGAACTCGAGTCTGATCATCTTCCAGTCCTTACTAACTTTTTCTCGGAACATATGTTATGTTCCCATTCCCCAAGGCTTATTACTGGTAAAATCAATTGGGAAACGTTTCGATTTGTACTTGATAATAATTTAAGTGTTCCAAATAACTTATACTCAGTTGATGGTATTAATACAGCTGTTGATAATTTTACTGAATGTTTGAAACTTTCTACTAAAAATGCAAATGTTAGGGAGTTCCCTTCAAAAAATAACGACTATCTCCATCCACCAATGAGAGTATTTTGCCTTATAAGAGAAAAAAATAGAGTTAGACGACAATGGCAAAAAGGTTTAGACAGCCCCATTTAAGAAGACAATGGAATGAACTTTCCCGCCGAGTGCAGCATGAACTTGATACATATCGCATAGATTTTTATCGATCATACGTTTCTGATATCTACCCAGGGGACTCAAACAAGTGGAAAGCAACGAGAAGACTACTACGAACTTCATCAATTATACCCTCCACTTGCTCACAATAATAAGGTTTTCAAAAACAATGTTCAAAAAAGTAATTTTTTCGCTGACCACTTTGAAAATGCTTTTAATCCTAATAATGTTCATGACCGGGTGGTAAATGAAATTGTAGAGGAGTTTCTAAAATCTAGCCCTAGTACTGTTGAAAAGCCTGTAAAGTACACGTCACCCTCTGAAATAAACAGCTTCATTAAAAAATTGCCGAACAAAAAAGTTCCTGGTTATGATCTGATTCCTAATGTCGTCTTAAAAAATTTAACTCGTAAAGCATTGGCAGTCTTAGCATCAATATTCAATGCTTGTATTTCTGTTAGATACTTTCCTCAGACCTGGAAACAGGCTGAAGTCATTGTTATTCATAAACCTAATAAACCCAAAAATCATCCAAGTAGTTACCGTCCAATCAGCCTCCTGTCTTCAATATCAAAATTGTTTGAAAAGATAGTCGAGAAAAGAATTTTAAAGTTTATAGACTCAGCGAATACGATCCCTCACCATCAGTTTGGATTTAGATAAAGCTATATTATATAAATATTATATACTACCCCCACCAGAACTACTTCAAATGTGGAAGAAACATAGCAAGCGAAATCGAACATATCCCAACTACACTAACATCTAATGTATTAAGCCAACCTGTTGGAACTGTTGACTGAGTAATACGTTCTCGGAAGGCTTTGTTTTCTCCTGTATTTACAAAATCCCATTTACTTTACTACGTCTATGTATTTATGTTTTTTAAGAGTATACGTCTGTATAATAACTTACGATTAAGTAATACTGTAATATTAGTAAATCTTCAATTACAATTTTTTAAATAGTACAGTAATTATAAAATAAATTTACCCCATTATTCTTGTAGATATATAGGCCCCCTACATTTTTGTAAAAATAATATTGAACCTAAATTTCAATAGAATAATTGAACCAATAGGTAGTAAAATACTAAACTCTGTCACTTTCCCCATGGCGCAAGTTTTTTTTTTGTAGGTGGTAACTCTTTATGAGTACCCTCCTGAGAGGGTTATGTGGTGACTCCATCCTTAAGCGGTGTTTACCCAAACTAAACCCACCTTCCACCATCCACATGGCAAGTGATTCTCTGAGCCTTAGTCTGTGCCCAATACAGTCTCTTTTTGCATAAAACTCTGCTTCTCAAGTCGCTTATAACTAATTATGTAGAAAAAGTTATTATAAACTAAAATAATGTAACACAGTAGCATAATTTGCAAGAAGTCATATTTAAAATTTGTAGTAAAACTGTTTAGTCACTTTCATTACCCTAAAACCATAAACCCATAACCCTAAAAAATGTAAACAAAATAAAAAACATAAACGACAAATGCAAGGGTTTCAATCTGTGGAGTATACCTTCAACTAACAGATGTAGTAAAGCAATCAGCTGTTGAAAAAAAATAGTTATAATATAAACAATGTTCTGGTTCCACAGTATAAGATCGTTTTTTGGTTTCTAGGAAGAAACCCAATTGAGCTACATCAAAATTGATAATCCACAAACCTCCTCCATGAAATTTTATTTAAGTGTACCACTTTTCATGGCTAATCGTGCAATGGTATCCGAACGTATAAACTTCAAACATACAAATATATATACATATATACAAACATCCTCTTTTATAGATATTAGAAGATAGATAAGTTCATAGTATGGGATCCTTTTTGGGCTTCTAGGGAGAAACCCAATTGAGCTAAAACAAAATTGATGATCCATAAACCTTATCAATGAAATTTTACGTAAATGTACTACTTTTCATGGCAAATCATCAATTGTATATTTATATATATATATAATATATCCTCTTTTATAGATATAGAAGAAAAAGATATGCGTCTGTGAACACGATCTCTTGTAAAAATGGTCCGAACGAGACCAAATTGGTAGAAACGTGTATTCCTACATTTGCTTGGATGAATTCGTAATCCAGGCATATCAGTCAGTCGGAACAGGTAGTTTGGGGGGGTTTTGCACCCCAATAATGGGTTTTTTGCATTTTTAAGTGTAATTTTGTAATTTTTAAGTTTTCAAATTTTATCTTTCACCATTAAAATCAGCTAAAAAACAACACTATTTAGTTCCGTAAAGCTTTGTTCTATCTCCAACGGATACTGAGATATTAAAAAATCTAAACACAGTAAATTGTAGTTAGGGGCTCCAATTCTAATCTTATGGAGGATAAAGAAAAATTAATATTTCACTTATTAATGAATATTTTTGGATGGAACTTTGTACTTAGCTTCATGTGGTTAGATCCAACCATTTATTATGCTTAAAAATCATAATTTATGTGTTCCTCACAGCAGCAAACCTGCGTACTCTTTCCCATGTTAATCTTATGGGAATACACACACCTTTATTTATGTTCAGATAATGATAAAACTTGGTATATGATCAGAATAAAAGTAGTTTATGGTAAAAATGCCTACTTTTAGTGTTCCTCAAAGCAGCATATACAGTACTGCAATAATTTTCTATCAAACCATGTGTGTTGAGTTTAGTAGGAATAGGGCGAATCAACTTTTACAACCAAAAATAGCGAGTATATTGAAAATAAAAATTCATTTATTATGATGCAAAAATATATTGCATATTAGGGTAATACAAATACAGTTGATAAGTACATAAATGCTGAAATGATTAATTGTTTTAATAATGTATTTGTATCTGATATATTATAATCTTTAAGATGTTTGTAACAACCAACTTGTTATTTTAAAAGCATTTTGGAGGAAGCTGTGATATCAAATCAAGTTATATATTTTGATTATATACAAAATATTGCTATGTATAAGGTATGAATATTCGTAGTAAAAATAATGAGCTCTTTATCAAATGTACAAAAAAACAATCCCTCAGATGTTTCCACAACTGGTAGTTCAGAAAGGTTTAGCAACAGTTTTGGTTTGATAAACCAAAAATATTGTGTCGATTAAGTATTGTTTTCAGGAGTAGAGAACACCAAACTCCTGACAGGACTAAGAAGATTTCTCCGGTGTCTTATGACAAGGTTGTCTTCAACCTAGAAAAGAAAAACATCAGATAAACCACTATTACATAATAATAAGCAATATTAACATGAGTCTTGTTTTAAACATAAGAGTTGGATTTATAGGCTTAAAATGGGTTGAAACTTGTTTTAACATTTTAATGAGCAAAATTTATTAACATCTCTTAAGGATGAAGAAAAACAAATGACTCTGAATTATATAGTTTAACTAGATATAAACTACAAATCTGAAATAATACAGAAACATTTAATAAAATATTTTAATAAAGTATTTTTCACTTGAACTGGCGTGGTTTTGTTATTTCTCGTTTAAAATAAATTCACATTAAGTAGCCTACTGCGCAGCAATCATGAAAATTAATTAGGACTTACAATGGCGCTGTTATAACATGCAAGGCAGTGAATTGCGATGTTGCCATGCCAAACACTGTATATGTGCTAAGTTGTATCAGCGCTATTATTATTTCTGTTATCCGTCTATTCAGTTATCCGTCCCGGTCCCGAGGGTGACGGTTAAACGAGGTTCTACTGTACATGAAAAATCCTTTGTAAAAGAAAAATTGAATGTATGCTATACTATACAAACATTTATTTACTGTGCATATAATTTACAGCATTTTTTACTATTTTATTTTTTATTAGAATCCATAAAAGTTTTCACTCTTCACATGAAAACAACGGTAATAGTTAAAACAATCTTGCATAGGATTACATTTTCTAAAACTAGATTCTTTGAAAAAAATACCCCCGTCGCAGCAGACCTGCGTACTCAGCGAATTTCCAAGTCAATAATTAATAATAATAATATATGACAAGTTTTATAAAAATCTGTCCATAAACATGACAATTATCTGCTTATGCTCCATAAGTTTAACATGGGAAAGAGTGTGCAGGTTCGCTGCTGTGAGGAACACTGAAAGTAGTCATTTCTACCATAAATAATTTTTATCTTAACATTTATACCAGTTTTCATCAACATCTGTCCATAAATAAAGGAGTTTGCCTATTCCCTATATGATTAATATGGAAAAAGAGTATGCAGGTTTGCTGCCATGATTAACACATAAACTATGATTTTTAAGCATAAATGGATTGATCTCAAACACATGAAGCTAAATATCAAGTTTTATAAAAAAATATTGATTAATATGGGAAATATTAATTTTTCCCTATCCTCCATAAGATTAACATTGGAGCCCCACAATACAACGTACTGTTTTAGGCTTGTGTCCTGTGTAGGTAGACACAATGAAGTCACCCTTTGTTGGGTTCCAGGGCACTCAGGGGTGGATGGTAACGAAGTGGCAGACGGGCTGGCCAATAGGGCTGCATCATCCCCCCTTTGTGGTCCTCAACCCTTCTGTGGTGTTTCCCGCGCTGCGGTTTTTCAGACTATCAATTCCTGGGCCAGGGATTGTCATAAGAAAAGATGGGCTGAACTTTCCCTGCATAGAGTTAGCAAGCTCAATCTTTGTTCTCCCTCTCGTCAAGTTGCAAAGAGGTTCCTGAAACTTGGCAGGAAGGATGCCAAACTTGTCACAGGTATCGTCACTGGTCACGGTAATCTGAGGAAGCACCAACTGCGTATGGGGGTCTTCAACGGCGACCCCCTGTGTAGGAAATGTTATCTGCAGGAGGAAACTGCAGATCATCTACTCTTTGATTGCGCGGAGCTGGCAGAGGTAAGGTCCTCCACTCTGGGCAACTTGGTAAGGGGTAGTTTTCTGCCTCCTGACGAGCTCGTTGACAGGATGCTGCAGTTTTGCAGATCTCTTCATCTAGAAGATTCCTGATTCTCCAGGAAAGAGAATTTTAGGGGTGCGCAAAAAGCTGCAACAGCTGAAGCGCCTTGGGAAATCCGCCCCTTCGAATGAATGAATGAATGAAAAAAACGTACTGTGTTTAGATTTTTTTTTAATATCTCGGTAACCGTTGGAGATAGAGAAAAACTTTAAGGAACTTAATTGTGTAGTTTTTTAAGCTGATTTCAATGGTGAAATATAAAATTAGAATTTTTTTAAAGTTACATGTGAAAAACGCAAAAAACCCATTTTGGGGTACAAAACCCCCCCAAACTACCCGTTCCTATTGACCGATCTGTCTGGTTTACGAACTCGTCCGAGCATTTGTAGGAATACACGTCTCTACCAAATTTGGTTTCGATCGGACCACTTTTACGAGAGTTATCGTGTTCACAGACACATATATATATATATAAAAATTTTAACGACTATTGTTTTTGGACTCTGGGCACCTAAAGAAGAAAAAATAACATGGTCCTGGGCTTAAGTCTCGCCATGAGACCTACGGAATAGCTTCTTCCCTATGGGAAATTCGCTAAAATTAAAAGATATACCTTCAGTAAATACTATTTTGTACGATTTTTTATGAGAAAAATTGCAGAAATAAAAAAATACAGTGACCATTTTTACTTTCTCCCCTTATACATAGTATATGGAGAAAGTACTGTTTTCGTCAAAATTTTCGAATTTGAGTTGAGGGTGGATATATCCGTTTTGGGGTCCCCTGAATCCAAAAAAGTGGGTTTTGGCGTGATGTCTGTCCGTCCGTGTGTGTGTGTGTGTGTGTGTCTGGATGTGTACAGTGCCACAGCCTACCCCGTTTGTCCGATTTAGATTAAATTTGGCATGTATATATATAGTCACCGTATCTCCAGGCGTTTTTTTTCATTTTTTTGAATTTTTGATTTTTAAGGGTAGTTCACCCCTAAAAACCCTTAAAAAACGTGAAAAATCCAATTTTCTCAAAAACGGCTCTAACGATTTTGATTAAAATTTGATAGTTTATAGTGCACTGAGCACTAAATAATTTGACACCACCCGCATGTCTGTAAAAATGACGGTTCAAAAGTTATGGTGTTTTAAATGTCAAAAAAATCAAATTTTTAAATTTTCAGCGAAAACAATAAAAGTAAAGTATAACTTGACTGGTACCATTGAAACCAGCTTAAAAAACTAAACAAATTAGTATTTTGAATTATTTGTCTACGACTAACGGTTCCAGAGAAAAGTTAAATTTACTGTCCACGATAAACGCAGTACATTGTCTGAAAGCGCCCAATGTTATTCTTATGGAAAATATAAAAAAAATCAATTTCTTCCTTACTTTCCACCCGTTTTCCATGAAACTTGGTATGAAGTTTAAGGTCAAATCACCGAACAAAACCAGCTGGGGGGGGGGTTCCCCCACACAATTTGAACAGTAAATTATTAAATGATATTTAGAATTACTTTGTAAAACATGATAGTTTTATTACAGATTGTCTTTTTTTAATTTACTTAAGGGAGAAAGTATGTGTCAGTCCACTGGTACCGTTTATTTAAGGTCACTATGGGCATGGACCTAGGACTAAAGAACAATACCGTAATAGAAGTAATGGTCTATAGCAAAATCACCCCAGAAACTGACTTCTTTTATTTTTGTTAGACTATCATTCGCTAATAACATTTTGAATACAAATTGTTATTGTAACAGAAAATAAATTTTTCTAGTTTGGATAATGGAAATTAACCTCTTAACTCAAAATTCAGTTGAAATATATTGAAAAATAATATATAAAATAAAATATATTAATAATTATTATTCAATTAAAATTCCATTTTTTATATCTTCAGTTTTTATTGAACATGTAACAATATTTTATTTGGTTCTAGTAATATTACATAATACGACTTCACTTTTACAATAATAATAATAATAATTTTAATTTATTAAAAAGAAAAAAAAACATTTTGTGTAAAATGTTACAATGAAAAATGTTTGTTTTTAATTCCCTGTGGGAAATAGGTCAGGTCATTAATATGTCTAAAGGGAATGTTTTCAGTTCTTCTAAGCAGCTATTCTCATTCTTAATACACCCTATTATTAAAAATTCAATACAATAGCTCTAGTTGTTTCCATGGAAATCTGTTTCAAATTTTTATCTTGCAAATCAACAACACCCCTACACCCAGAGCTAAGACATAATCCATGCAAAAAATAGGGGGATTATTGTTGTAGTCTCAAAATAAATTTAGCCTACTCTTTATGAAAATATTTTTTTATCAGAATAGTTTAAAATCTTATGGTCGTCGGAGTTACAACACAAATTAAAATACCCCCGTCGCAGCAGACCTGCGTACTCAGCGAATTTCCAAATCAATAATATTTAAAAAAATAAATGTCAAGTTTAAAAAAAATATGTCCATAAACATGAGAATTATTTGCCTATTCTCCATAAGATTAACATGGCAAAGAGTGTGCAGGTTTGCTGCTGTGAGGAACACTGAAATTAGGCATTTCTACCATAAATAATTTTTATCTTAACATTTATACCAACTTTCATCAACATATGTCCATAAATAAAGGAGTTTGCCTATTCCCTATATGATTATTATGGGAAAAGAGTATGCAGGTTTGCTGCCATGATAAACACATAAACTATGATTTTTAAGCATAAATGGATAGATCTCAACCACATGAAGCTAAATATCAAGTTTTATCCAAAAATATTCATTAATATGGGAAATATTAATTTTTCCCTATCCTCCATAAGATTAACATTGGAGCCCCACAATACAACGTACTGTGTTTAGATTTTTTAATATCTCGGTAACCGTTGGAGATGGAGAAAAACTTTAAGGAACTTAATTGTGTAGTTTTTTAAGCTGATTCTAATGGTGAAAGATAAAATTAGAAATTTTTAAAAATTACATGTGAAAAACGCAAAAAACCCCATTTTGGGGTACAAAACCCCCCCAAACTACCCGTTCCCATTGACCGATATGTCTGATTTACGAACTCGTCCGAGCACTTGTAGAAATACACGTCTCTACCAAATTTGGTCTTGATTGGACCATTTTTACGAGAGTTATCGTGTTCACAGACACATATATATACATATATACATATATATATATATATAAAAATTTTAACGACTATTGTTTTTGGACTCTGGGCACCTAAAGAAGAAAAAATAACATGGTCCCGGGCTTAAGTCTCACCATGAGACCTACGGTAATAGCTTCTTCCCTATGGGAAATTCGCTAAAACAATAATGCCATTATGTTTAGCCCTAGAAAGCTAAACTATCGTAAAAGTTATGAGCGTGTTTTGTTTTTGCCTAGTTTTCTCCCCTTAACCTGCCTTAATGGACTCGCCCATCTAGTTCCATGCCGCTCTAGCTCTGGTCATTTAGTTAGTATTTGGCCCATTTCGCTGCCGTTAGTCCATTTAGCTGTATTTTTAGTAGCTCGTAATTTTTACGAGAGTTTAGCTTCGACGTTTGGATTTCTCCTATGTACATTTGCGTGTTTTGTTTTTGCCTAGTTTTCTCCCCTTAACCTGCCTTAATGGACTCGCCCATCTAGTTCCATGCCGCTCTAGCTCTGGTCATTTAGTTAGTATTTGGCCCATTTCGCTGCCGTTAGTCCATTTAGCTGTATTTTTAGTAGCTCGTAATTTTTACGAGAGTTTAGCTTCGACGTTTGGATTTCTCCTATGTACATTTTGTTTCTAATGGATTATAATTTACTATTTTATTATTATTATTAGTTAATTTAAACCTCAAATAATCGAGACCTATAATACCACAAAAGGGGCGGTTCATACTGATAGATGAATTAAATGTGTCAACAAATCTCGTGCAGCCAAAAGACTAAAAGGTGGCCTTTGTGTATTTTATGGCATGTTGAACATTATTCTGGTAAACTCGTATGTAATTTACTTAATTAATGTTGTAAAATGGGCCACAAACCACTGCCATGAAGGAAATATGCCATGCAAATACACCAGATCCTGATAGAACCTTGCCTTCAACAACGGATGTAGTACCCAAATTTGACTCGCAATCTCCGCTAATCTATTGCCAATATCTTGAAAGTTCGGGTGCCAGGGGTCCAAGCCCTTCCTCAAAACATAACACGAACAATCTGTGGGATTTGCCCATCAATTAAGAGAAGGATGACAACAGTTTACTGCTGCCGCTGCAATAAACCAATCTGTGCAGAGCATCGCGGGAAGTGCTATGTGGACTGTGTCGAGGGCTTGTAAATGGCCGAGGACTAAGTTTGGCGCAAACATGTTTCCAGTATTATGTTTTGATTATTTGTATTCATTAAAGTTCAGTTTTGTAACCAGAAATATTTATTTTTGAATTTTTTCAACCCGTCGGGAATTTACGCTAGTTTAGCTTTAATGTCATTTTTATACAGATTAACTCTCTAAGGTTAGTGTTATCTGTGTATAATGGAGCTGAAGTTCTTACTAGGAAACCTAGGTGATTTCCTTGTGATGACATTTGCCCTAAAAAGTAGTTTAACCCTTTAACCTACACCTTACACCTTAAATATGGCAAACGCCGTATTTAAGGTGTAATCGGAATAGGCACCTTCTTAAATGGCAACGCCATGTATACGATGCATTTGCGTTCAATTGAAAAAGTCGATATTTCTCCACTACTCCCCCGTTTAAATGTTTTTTATCTCATACCAATCTATAGAAAATCATTTAATTTTTCATTTGGTTTCTGTTTCAAATAAATCTGATAGATGTTATCGATTTGTTGTTCGTCTGTTACACTTGCGTCGTCGTTGTAACGTTTGTAAACATTATTGCATAACTGAAAATTGTGGTTTAGGTTAACAGTTTCTTGTTTTTTTTTCAAATAATATAAAGTTTCCTGACTATTTTAGATTTTATTTCTAACTTTTTTGTGTTGATATGTTAAAACTGTGGATTGTTTTAGTCATTTTAAAATTATGTTAGTTGGTTAGACTGAGTAAATTGCCAACAAACTAATAATAATAATTTTTCCAAACTTCCAGCAAGTGTAGGTAACGTTAATGAATAGACTACTAAATTACATAAAATTGAACAGTGGAAATAAATATTAAAAAAATTTACAATAAATCAAGCATTTTACAATAAATCGGAAGATAGCAATGGATATTTAATTATTTATTTTACAATTAATTGAACTTTTCCTATCGCTCTTCTGTTCTAAACTAAACCACGGAGGTGGAGAACTCCCCATATCAGAATTTTCATTGAGTTTAATTAATGTCGCCTCAATAAACTTTCTTTTATAATAGTGTTGTTCATGTTTGGTAAAAATCCAATTAGTCAAAGCAGCATTGATGTGAGACCATTATGGGTTCCCCTAATTAAAGAACATTTTAACAACAGGATTCCCTCCAAAAATGTGCCAGTTCCTTCTGTTCCAGATGCTCCTGCGCCTAAAGTCCAACCTATGCGTTTACGACACATGCCCTTGTAATCACCTTTGGAGGAAACATATAACGAATTGTATGACTGTTTCAAATGTTTCGCCTTGGAGGCATACGGTGGATTTCCCATACTGGTGTCCGTGAAGCATTCTTGGAGGAATCAGACAGTTTCACTTGTATGTCATGTTCTCGATGAATGGGAGCATGAGTTGTGGGTACAATAAATTTTCCCAAACTTGTCTCTTATGTTTCTGATTCCCCAATGTCAAAATCCAGATAAGAGATTATAAAATTTAGTTCCTTTTATAAATTAACACTTCTTAAATTTATGAATATAAATTATGAATAAATTATCTTTATTCATAATTTAATATAACATGAATTATCTTACTGGTTCCGTACTGTGTAATTTCTTTAATTTTAGGTCGGTTGGCAAATGTGACCGATGACGTCATCACTAGCGCTCCTAGTGGACATGCACGTAGGTTGCCGCCGCAAGGATGGTGGTGGGGGCAGTCTTGCTCCATGCGCGCTTGCTATCTTGAGTTGCCCCGCTAGTTCGGAGGCGGAGTGCTGTGTTATTTGTTGCTTTATAAATATAATGTTTTATGTTATGCATGATAAGTAAGTATAGTACTATTGACTACATGATATATATAATATCTGTAACTTGAACATTCGATTTTTTTATGAAAATTATTAGGTAATCACTTGAAAACGGGAGGAGATTCTCCACCTCCAGAAACGTTGTGTAGTTTAAAACGCAAGAGCGATAGGAAAAGTCCAATTAATTGTAAAATAAATAATTGTAGTTGTTATCTATAATATAAAAATGAATCGCAAAATGTGTTGGTAAGCGCATAACTCAACAACGCCTGGACCAATTTGGCCAATTCTTTTTTTAAGATGTTCGTTGAAGTCCAAGGATGGTTCTTACGGCGAGAAAAAATCGAATAATTGCCGGGAAAACCCTAAAAACAGCCCTTTTAAAAAGGATCCCATATACTATGGAACCAGAACTTTGTTTACATTATAAATATTTTCTTTTCAACAGCTGATTGCTATACTATATCTGTTAGTTGAAGATATACACGACAGATTGAAGCACTTGCATTTGTTTATGTTTTTTATTTTGTTTACATTTGTTTTTTTGGTTATGCGAGTGACTAAACAGTTAACATTTTTAACTGTGACTTCTTATTGCAAATTTTGATACTGTGTTACGTTATTTTAGTTTATAAAGGTATGGATTTTTTGACACACTTTCCTTACAATGCCATTAACTCTATTCTAAATACTAAAGACTGCCGACAACAACCACGGGGGCCTGGGGGTGCCCCAGCTAGGAAAGCTATGATTGGAGAGGCAAATTAATGAGTAGTAAAATAATTTGTTTTTGTTTACATTTTTGTTTTAAGGTTATACGAGTGACTAAACAGTTTAACTGTACATTTTAACTGTATACACTTTTACTTGGTCAGGTGATCTGTATTTCCTATTATTGATTTTAACCTTATTTCTACGGTAATTAAAAGATTTAGGGAAACGTGAAAATAAATTGATAATAAATAATTTATTTTGCAGAATACTTTTTATGGCATGCCTCCTACAAAGGACAGTATTGGTAGAAGAACCAAAAACGCTCGATGTATTTCAGCACTTAGAGCTGCTGAAACATCTGGAGAAACAGAAGCACGCTTGGAAGCTGTCCGAATAAGGGCATCGTCTTCAAGAGCTGTCGAGCCCCCTACAGAGCGGGAAGCACGACTTGAAGATCTGCCAGAACGAGCTTCGATCTCAAGATGTGCGGAAACACCTGCAGAACGAGATGCTCGACTTGAAGACCAGCGAATAAGAGTTTCGACATCAAGAGATGCTGAAACCCCTGCAGAGCGGAAAGCACGACTTGATGACCTGCGTGGACGAGCTTCATCGTCAAGAGCTTCAGAAACACCTGCAAAGCGAGAAGCACGACTCGGAGACCTGCGTGGACGAGCTTCGACGTCAAGAGCTAAAGAAACACCAGCAGAGCGAGAAGCACGACTCGGAGACCTGCGTGGACGAGTTTCGTCGTCAAGAGCTACAGAAACACCTGCAGAGCGAGAAGCACGACTCGGAGACCTGCGTGGACGAGTTTCGTCGTAAAGAGCTACAGAAACACCTGCAGAGCGAGAAGCACGACTCGGAGACCTGCGTGGACGAGCTTTGACGTCAAGAGCTACAGAAACACCTGCAAAGCGAAATGCTCTATGTGACGTTGAACGCATAAATTTTTTCTACAAATGTTTTTATTACTTTATTTTGGTATATTAATGAAAAATTAAAAGCAAGACAACGTCCGCCGGGTTAAGCTAGTAAATCAATAAAATATTAATATTATTGTTATTATAATAAAGTATAAGTGTAAACCAGTGTTTATAAACTAACACTGGTTATGGGTGACAATTATAGGGATAGGTCTAGTAACCTGAGAAACGTTTTAGATGAACCTATTTCTATTGGTGATGATGTGCCTGATTTTGTTGTTGAAAGTAGGCCTATTCATATACCTGATTCTGATTATAACCAGATAATGATTCTGGTCTCTTAAATCATTATTTAGTTTATTCCCTTATGGAAGTGAAGAAAATTATAAGTCAGATGCCTATGACTTGAAGGATGGGTTGGATTTAGGAGCTTGGTACAACTTTTGAAACAGATGCTGAGCCAATAAACTTTCCTGTCAATGACCATAGACCTAATTTTAGACTAATAAATAGACCAAGTTATCTTTATCCTATGTTATTTGAACCATAGTAATACAAATATTTCACATTTTCCTTTGATGTCCACTGTTAATATAATAAGACTTATCACTAACTGTAGTTATAAAATTAACAATTAGTTGGACTTTTCCAACGCGTCTTGTGTTTAGAATCTACACAACGTTTCGAGAGTTGGATAAACTACTCCCGTTTTCAAGTGCCTAACAATATTTACATTTGTACAAACAAAAGGTTATTTCTACGTATAAAAAAGAAACCGGTCAAAAAACACAACAAAAAATATAACTATGGAAAAAATTATAAACAAAACACTATACTTAGCCTATTCTGTACATTTGGAAAATTGCAAACGAACGACACTAGCACTCCGCCTCCGAGCTAGCGGACGTAAAAATAAGTAGGACCGCACGACACGAAGGCCAGACCACTACTGACCCCCACCCGTCAAAGCGGTCGCTACTTTCACCTCGTGTCCGCTAGGGGCGCTGGCAGCCCAGCGTCGTCCGGCTGCAGCTGAAAACAAATTAGCACACGGAAAAAAACAATTGTATACAAAAATTCGGGGCCACCAACGTTACACTTCGCCTCCATGCTAGTCGGCTGGGAACCTGGTAACAAATACACGGTCCGAAGGCTGGATCACGAAGTCCTTCCTTCGACCATGCAGAGCGATACTTCCTCCATGAACCACTACGGGCGCTGGTAGCATAGCGTTGGATGACCTAACCCAAAGGAACCAACAAAACAAACAGGGAACAGCTATTACAGATATGTGGGGAATACCACTACACTCCGCCTCCATGCTAGCTGGACGGGAACCTGGCAACAAATTCACAGTGCGAGGGTTTAGACAGAGTCTCCCCCCTTGACCGTGCAGAGCGATGCTTCCTCCAAGGACCGCTAGGGGCGCTGGCAGCGTAGCGTCATCTGGTGGTGTCTAGTGGGCCTATTTGGAAATGTATTTATGTTCTGTGTAGTTTTAGCTGAAAAATGTTTACTCAAAAAAGGAAACCATAGGGGCCTAACTTCAATACTGCTTTGACTTATGGGGTCTTTATTTACTTTTATTAAAGCTGCTTCTACAAACTTTCTTTTGCGTGTGTGTGATTCCCTATGTAATATTTTTGCCTCTTGCCATTTAAATTGGTGATCATTTTCCCATGCATGCTTAGCTAATTTAGAGTTTGCTGTATCTCCTTTCTTTGTGTTGTATTTGTGTTCATTTAACCTAACTTTAAGTGGGCGTTTTGTTTCTCCTATGTATTCCCTATCACATTCACACGGGATGCTATAAACTACGTTCTTTGAGGCCTGATCATGGTTAGTTGGTTTAGTTTTTGACATGAATTTTCTTATAGTGTTTTGGGATCTAAAAGCTGTTACAACATTGTATTTCCTAGCAATTCGCCTTATTTTCTCTGAAACGTTCTTAACATAAGGGATGCTTATAAAGGACTTGGGTTTCTCTTTTTCAGGGTCTTGAGGGGGTTTGGGTTTCCTGGGTCTACTACATTTTGTGACACACAAAACAAAATGTAGTCAGGCCGATGATATTTCAATAGTTTTTGGATTATTAACCAAACTTGAGGTTGTGACATGTTCCCGTTATTTTCTATAAACTTTTTCATTTTATAACTTTAAGTTCAACAATCTTAAGTCATACGAGAGTCATTCAATAATTAAAGAGACAAACAGGTCTGGGGAGAAAACTGTTAGTAGAGTAATTTTGGTGCTTTTACAGCTTTAAGTCAGCAGCACTGGGTAGGTCCTGATCAGCTGATTAATCAACATTGTTGTGTTTATTAAACCAAAAATACATTTAATGGTGGCAACTTTTCTTGAAAACTCCACATTAGTTGAACAATGTTCTGTTATTTGTTTTTCACTCGCTGAAGGTGAAAAACCTCTGAATACATACTCTAGAATGACTAAAGTGTGTTGTGAACATTGTTTGAATCGTGCAAATTTTTACAAGTGGGTAGAACAGTTCAAAAATGGCCGAGACTCAGTGACAGATGAACACTGATCTGGCCGACTTGTTGAAGTTTCAACTCCATCCTTTTTAAAATCGAATTAGTGACATAATTCGTGCTGACCAGTACTCCACTACGTGGAGTCACTGTGGAAATGATAGTTGAAAAGTCCATGTGAGTGTGGGTACAGTTCACAACATTATTAAAAACAAGTTGAAGTACCCCAAAACATGTGCAAGATGGGTCCCAAAAGAGTTGACATGGCTACACAATGAAACAAGCTTGAGAGTATGCACAGAGCTGCTGGAATGTTATGAAAGTGAAGGTGAGCACTTCCTCAACAAAATTTTAACTTGTGATGAAACTTGGGTTCACTATTATGAGCCGGAATCAAAAAGGCAAAGCACAGAATGGAAGCACACCAGCTAACCTGTGAGGAAAAAAATCAAAACACAAGCAGGAAGTCATGTTGACAGTGTTTTGGGATACTGAAGGTTCAGTTTTTTGTGATTATCTCAAAGAGCAGCGCACAATCAACAGCCAGTATTACTCAGATATGCTTTTTAACGAAGTAAAGCCATGAGAGAAACGTCGTGGATCTCAGAGACAAGGTATGATTCTCCAACAAGACAATGCACGCTCTCATACTGCTCAACTAACTCGGGAAACCATTGAAAAAATGAGGTGAGAAGTATTGCCTCACCCCCCTTACAGTCCCGATTGAACCCCCCAGTGATTTCTACTGGTTTAGTCCACTAAAGGAGGCACTACGTGGAAAAAGGTTCCAGGACAACGAGGACGTCAAGAAGTTTGTGGAAAATTGGCTCAAACGCCAAGATACAGAGTTCTTTGCAGTTGGCATAAAAAAGCTCGTGGTCCGTTGGAACAATTGCATAAATGTTCATGGGGATTATGTTAAAAAGTAGTAAAAGTGTTGTTTCGTTAAAATAAAATTTTTCCTTTCCAGACCTGTTTGTCTCTTTAATTATTGAATGAACTTCGTATTTAAGCTTATTATTATGGCTTCATAGTCTAGGTAAGAACTAATTTTTATAGATAATAGGATCAATTTTATAAATAAATAAATAATATTTGGTTGGCTGGTTGCAATGATGGAAGGTGAATGTTTCTACCCTGATATTAAAATTGTATGAGCAAAATTCTTGGTAACAAATACATCTATATAAATAAAATTAGAGTTTTGTCTGTACATTGCTCAGAATTATTCATTTTTTAGTTATTTTTATTTTTCGTGCATTAGAGAAGCCTAAACCGGTCTTATCTCAATTTTTGTCTGTGACGCTCCAGGAGACATTTTGCGCCGTATTCTCCAAAAAGAAACGGGAGAACAGATAACAGTGAAACTTATTTCATACATTCTCTACATTCCAGAGAAGGTTTTTAAAGGCTTAAAAGTGTCCGGCGACCCTTGAAAAGTAAATAACAAGCATTTAAAAACCCACTTTTTACGCGATATTGGTCGCATTTTGCTTCAGTTTTAAATGAATAGCCTACTGACAATATTCAGCTGTCTTTGTAGTTTAAAGATTTAATAGAAATAAAAAGAAACAGCTGTTGACTCAATATTAGTTAATTTATATTGGTCATTGATTTAAACCTAATCTATTTAATTGTAAAGTAATGCTAAATAATAAAGCTGGGAATTCGTTTATTTTCTTTCTTTCGTTTTCTTCTTGATTTGCTTAGGATTTCAGGTTTACATTTTGGTGTGATGATCTTTCTTCCTCAAATTGAATCCTACAACCTGTACAAAGGACGGGCTTACTGCTAGTTACAAATATAACTTAATCCCAAAGGGTACAATTAAATTGAACAAATTAACAGGTTTGAACGTATTCAGGTGATGAATACAGATTGATTGTAAAGCGTAGTAAAGCTCTTGGAAAAAATGTTTGTATTTACGGGAAATAGGTTAGATTATGGATATGTCTAAAGGGAATGGTCTCAGTTCATCTAAACAGCTGTTATTATTTCATATTAAAAATTCAATACAACAGCTCTAGTAGTTTATATGAAAACCTGTTACATGTTTTCCACCTTAAAAATCTCCAATACCCCCCCAGAGCTAAGACATATCGATATCAAAACATATACCATAAGTAAGCCTAGAATATTTTTATAACTTAATATCCTAAAAACATTTCAATTTTAAAACTGCTCATTAATTTTTTTTATCTCAATCAACAGACATTAATAATAATGTAAGAAATAATAGTATCTGCCAGTTTAAAACATTCCTTGTGGAAAGGAACACTTCTTACCTGCATTCCTCCTTCATCCCCTTGTTGCGCTCGTCTCATGGCAATTGTTTTCAAAAAAGATTTTCCCTCCTCTTTTGTCTAAAGAATAGAAAAAAATAACTGTACAAAGAGATGGTAAGGGAGCGTTTCACAAACCCGAGTTTTCAATACGCCGAGTAAGGCTAAAAATCTAATAAATATTGAAATTTCACTACGCCGAGGTTTCACAAAACCGAGTATGTTATAAAATTCAACTGTTTCACTAAACCGAGTTTCACAAAACTGAGTAAGGGGCTGGGTAACGTCCGCTCTAGAAGAGACAGTAGAAGCCTGTGTAGCGTGCATTATTACGTCCTTTGCAGGCACTCGCTGTCCAGTTGTGTAGTGAACATAACGCGTGACACATAATTTATATTGAAGATTTAATAATAAATAGTTTATAGTTTATATTTTAGTTAATAAAAATAAGTTAATAATAGTTAATACATTTAGTTAATAAAATATCGTGAATTAAAATAATTTTGAGAGCTTTATGATTCTTTAAAACCATAAGATCACAAAAATGTATTAAATACAAATCCTATGTTGTTTCTAGTGTTTCAAGTGCTATTCGCCGTTTTGTATAGCTAAAATATATTAATATATTTTAATTGTTACCAAGATCATAAACATTTGAAACGCAGAACCCTTTTTTAGAATATTGATTAAAATTCAGGGTACTACGTTTCAAATTTTTATATTATTTTTTAATTATAATAGTAGTTCTTCTTTTATATATATATATATATATATATATATATATATATATATATATATACAGTGGAACCCCTCAAATCCGAACTAATTGGGGCTGATGTCTGTTCGGATTTAGGGGTATTCGGATTACCCGGGAAATAATATTACACACTTATTTTGTCACTGTATTGGTGGTAAACAATGATAGGCTGGGTGACTCAGACGTCAGAAGGGCGGTGACCTTGCCTGGCGCGTGTGCGGCCGGTGAGCTGTAATTGAGGTGCTAAAAATAGATCACTCTACCCCTTCTCTACCACTTCCACTACTGAGATGCGCCGCGGGCTTGTCTAGTGAATACTGTACTGTAGTGCGTATCGTTAGTAAGAGTTGAAGCGTTTTTGTAGTTAGTTAAATATTTACATATTTATTCTAATAAACTGCTTGTTATTCTGTTACGTTTATTGGCGTTTTAAAAGTAATGGCTCAGTCCAATAAACGTAAACATAGTTCATGTACTGTTGAACAAAAGTTAAAAGCATTAAAAAGATTAGATGATGGTGAAAGTTTAACAAAATTAGCGGCAGAGTATGGAGTTGGAAAAGCAACAATAAGTGACTGGAAAAAAAATCGTGCAAAAATCGAACAGTTTTCTGCAACTACGAGTGAAAAGGCATTAAAACAACGCCACCATGCTGCAGTGTCTGTCAATGAAAAAATCGATGAAGCAGTTTTTTTATGGTTTTCGCAAGAACGACAGAAAGGCGTGCCAATTAGTGGTCCACTGATCCAAGAAAAAGCTTTGCAACTGAAAAGATTAATGAACGATGAGTCATCCTTCTCAGCGAGCAATGGGTGGTTGGATCGTTGGAAAAAGCGTCATGGAATTAGACAACTATCGGTTTGTGGAGAGAAGCTGTCAGCTGACGCCGCATCAGCTGAAAATTACATTACAGAATTTGCTGAAATAGTGTCTACGCAAAATTATTCACCTCAGCAAATATATAATGCTGACGAGACAGGCTTAAATTTTAAAGCCTTGCCTACCAAGAGCCTTGCTTCCCAAGAAGAAGCCTCTGCACCCGGCTTCAAAATGAATAAACAGCGGCTTACAGTTTTAGCTTGCAGTAATGCCACTGGAACCAACAAGCTACCATTGATGGTTATAGGAAAAGCTGCCAAACCCAGGGCTTTGAAGAATTTAAACATGAATTCACTGCCAGTATTTTATCGCAATCAGAGCAATTCTTGGATGTCAGGAATTCTTTTCAAGGAGTGGTTCGATAAACAGTTTGTTCCGTCAGTGAGAAAATTCAATAAAGAAAATGAGCTGCCACAAAGAGCACTTCTTCTGATCGACAATGCCTCTTGTCATCCATCTGATATGCAGTTGGTGTGCGGGGATATTAAGGCGATTTTCCTGCCTCCTAATGTTACGTCACTTCTGCAGCCAATGGACCAAGGGATTCTCAACCACGTCAAATTTAACTACAGAAAGAAGCTTCTTCGGTTTTTAATTGAAAATGATTCTCTTTCTATTAAAGAAAACTTAAAGAAAATAACTATTAAAGACGTTATTTACTGGCTGGCGGAATCGTGGGAAAACACAAATGAGAATTTTCTGCGTAAAAGTTGGAAGAAGCTTTGGCCTGATCTCCAGTTTGAAGACGCATCTGACCCCACCCAACAAGAGCTTCTCGATCTTGTGCAGCTAGTCCCAGGCTGTGAGAATGAAGGCGAAGGCTGCTTAGAAGAGTGGACAGCAGTTGATGTGAACCAGGAGCATAGTGACCAGGACTTAGTAAACATGGTCCAAGCACAGCGTGACGGCGATGTTGGCAGCAGTGACAGCGAGGGTGAGCAAGCTCCTACGGACGTTGTGACGTACACAGAAGCTGCTTCTGCTCTTGATGTCGCACTTCGCTTCGTGGAACAACACCCGTCAGCCACTCCGAACGACGTGATGTTCATGCGACGCTGGCTTGGAATCGCTTCCGCGGGAAGATTTTCTTCTCTTCGGCAGTTAAAGATAACTGATTTTAAGTGAAAATTTGTGTTTGTTTACTCTTTTCATGTAATTTTATTCTTTGTGTTTGCAATTTTGCGTGTTAAAATTTTAAAAATTAAATTTGTGTGATTAAATCAGTGTTTTTTATTTTCCATCTAGTTAATCTTTTTTCCTGAGAACGTGTTCGGTTTTGCCGGGATTTCGGATATCCGGGGTTCGGATTTGAGGGGTTCCACTGTATTAATTTTTATAGCTAAAATTAAAAAATAAATTTAGAAAAAGAAACATTTACATTGGTTGTGATTTTGAAATATTTTTTAATTTAAACTGAAGTTTCTTACTCCTAGACCTTATTTAACAGATATTGCTAGAAAATTATCAAATTTAAAGTTCAACTGTCAAATCTTGAACCAATCTCCGATATTTGGTACGAATTACAAATATTCATCAATAATAAATGCTTTCAGCTTGTAATATGTACATTTATGTAATCTATTAAAAACTTTAGTTAGACAGTTCCTGTAATCCAATTTGGTGTTATAGGTGCGCCCGGTTTCTGAGTTTTACCAAACATTAGCATTCAGAACTGACCCTTCTCGAAAGGCCGATATACCTTTCCAATAATCCCATTTTTTGTTCTATGGGCATTCGGTGTCGGCGGTTTACAGCTTTAAGTCTCACAGTTTTGAACTGTCCCTTCTGAAAAGACAATTTGACACATCTAGTAATCCTTGTATTGTCTTCTATCTCCAGAGAATAGTAATCTCCAGAAAATTTTCTTTTATCAATAACTTATAGCATGTTATTGTGATAAGTTCTATTTTTACATGTAAGAATAAACTGAATTGTTCTAAATAAAAAAATCTTTCTTATAAACAATCAAATTCACTCTGCTTTGGAGCATACAATTATTTTCGTTTACTACTTTCTATAATTTTCTTTTTAACATTCATCCATGGACAATTTTATTTCTGTATAATATATTAAAACAGTATAAAGTGGCTCAAGTTATTAGATCAATAATGTCATTTACACAGATTTCAGGCAGTGAATGCCTTCAAAGCACATGATACTGCCGGCCGACATGCTCTTGGTGCGAACTCACTTCTAGAGCGGACGGTACCCAGCCCCTTACTCGGTTTTGTGAAACTCGGTTTAGTGAAACAGTTGAATTTTATAACGTACTCGGTTTTGTGAAACCTCGGCGTAGTGAAATTTTGATATTTATTAGATTTTTAGCCTTACTCGGCGTAGTGAAAACTCGGTTTTTTGAAACCCACCCGATAGTAAGACAAAAATTAATTGTTCATGCATTTAAAATATAAAAAGACATTGAATATGATATTAGTGGAGGGTGTATTGGTCCTGTAGAATCATTAGTGACCACATACTTGTAATTTGGTTAGGGTTCATGCATTATACTAGGAGTAAGCTTATAATAGGTGTGTGAAAAGTGACTTTTGTATTTGAATCAAATATTTATATTAGCATCAGTGTTGATTCAGTTTAAATGAGATGGTCTTCAAAATTCAGGTGTGTAATTTTTGAATGTTTGTTTAATGGGATGAACGAATTCAGAAATAAACCTACCCTACACAGTACCATACTTCTTAAAAAAAGTATAAATTATACAAGACCTCAGGTTTTCATTCATTAAACAAAATTGAAATTAACAGCATAAAAATCCAATTTTAAAAATACTCACCTTCAACTCACTATTATTAAATTACATACTGAGGAGTAATTGATTATTGCTTAAGGTTATAAAACTGATACTGAACAAAATAGTTCCGATCATAAATAAATAAATATATATTATATATATACAGTAGAACTTAAATAATTCGAACCTCAAGGGACCAGAAAAAAAAAATTCGAATTATCCAAAAATTTGAATTAGAAAAGTTTTTGCAAGTGGTTGAAATAAACAGTAAAACAAAATGTTTTAACATTGTATATTAAAAAAGTTAGGTTAATGAAAATATTATTGATTAAAAATCCTAATTTTTGTTAAATATCGATAATGTGTTTGGAGGGATCCCGAAAATTTAGCTATTTCATACTTTATCTTAAATCCCTTTTCTACCTCCTTGATTGCCGCTATTTATTCTTGCGACGTCAAAGATTTGTAGGTTCGCTTTTACGAAGCGAACCAGTTCATACACACGACGTGTTAACATGAACGCAGACGAAGTCACAAATGCCAACACAAAACAAAGACGACGAATATGGGAACAAACCACCATCAATGATACACATGGTACTGAACTGCGCCGGCGCCGTGTAGTGACAGACTAGAGATGTCAATGTGGTGATATATGAGCAGTAGTGGACTGTTGAGTGGGAGGGGTATCATGTGACCAGTCAACAGCAGGTGTAAGTGCTGTGAGAAGGGTTGGCAGGGGGTGGGCGCGTTGATCTAGCTAAAAATAGTCTACGGACAGGAAGCCCGAATGTCGTTTCCGGGAAAATTGCACACAATGACTGGTTCTCTTTATAGATTTACGCTGCAAGAAATTAGAATTATCCAAAAAATTATTCGAATTAACCAGGATATTTTAACATTGTTTTTATATAAAATTCTAGAGACCAAGTGAAAACTTCAAAATAAAGAAGTTTTCGAATTACTGAAGTTCTAATTATCCACGTTCCACTGTATATATACTACTGTTTATTTCATCAAATAGGGCTATTAATATTATTATATTCTGACATGTGAGTTCCAAGATTTAGTTTAAATGTACAAAGGCAGTATTTTTTCTTATTTTAATAATTTTGTGCTTATTGGTTTGATTTAAGGTTAAATAAATATTTGAAAATTATTGTTGAAAGTTACTTTTACTTTCGTATCATTACTTCATATATAAAATAAATTTTTACAAAGAAAAAGAAATTCCAGATAAAAATCTACAAAGTACTATTCATGTCAATCTTAAAAAAATAAATACCTGTGTGTCCCTATTTAATACATTCATGGTAATAGTTTGATTATACTCTAGGGACTTCAATCAGTAGACACAGCTTTACTTGCAATAATTCTCAACAATTAATATCATTATCATTGTAAGATAATGAAACAGAAACAGTCATAATCTGTACTAACCTCCTCAAATGTGAGACATTTCTGTGCATATTGATGTGCCAGGTCAAGATTATTGATTTTGAGATGCTGCACAGTGAGGAACTTGTAAGCGTGAGCTAGATCTGACTTAATATCACTCGTGGCAGTGTGCTGAACCTCTTTGACAAACTCTGTGTATGCTGTTAGTGCTTCCTCATACATCAAAACTTTCTCGTACAATCTTTACAAAACAAAAATAACTTAATTAAAAATAACATTAGGGAGAGAATCAAGGGAGATGTTACAGTAATTTGGATTCTTTAGGCATACCTTAGTTGCACAAAAACTTTACAGGATGTACAGATTATAAGATACTGTTGTATTCAGGATGTACAGATTATAAGATACTGTTGTATTATCATTTGTCATATATATTAAAGAGCTGTACAAACTTATCTATCCGTAAGATAATATCCATTGCCTGCTCAGCATTTTGTCAGTTACCATTTGTCTTAAAAAACCTCTAATTTATAATATGCTTTTTTAAGCAACTTAATAAGTTTAATTTTATGGAGAAGTTACTTCCCATCATGATGGGACATGCTGTTGGGTAAATGATAAAAAGTTTTTTTTGCCATATTACATACTGAACTATTTTTTTATAATTTTAATTTCTTGTTTGGAAAAGACTATATTCTCTGTTCTAAATACGTCTGGCTTTTCATGGGTCATTTTTGTAATTTATAAATTTAAAAACTGGTGGCAGGGTGTTTAAAAATATTTTAATAAAGGTCTACTCGATGTTCTTTTAATTTTTTGAACCAATGTTTAACTATGTTTTTTTGGAGAAATAAAACCTTTTTCTACTCTCTTTTGTGAGCCCCAGAGCATTATACCCTAAGCCAGTACAGATTCAGCATATATTATCTCACCTTCCGTCTGTTTGTCTTTCTGGTATTTTCTTTCATTTTGAAATTAGTTTTTGATCTATATTTGAAAAAATTTTTCAGGAAAAAATATTTTAGACCAGAGTAAAAGCAAACAATATTTACCAAATTCAATTATGACTTTGAATATTAGTTGTATTTTTTAGATTTGACCAATTTTGTTATCTCCTGACTTTACATGATACCAGTACTACACGGTACTTCTAATGCTTCCCGACTATTTAACACTGTATTATTGGTATACCTGAAAATAACATATGAAATCCTATGCCACATATTAAATGTAGAACATTTTAAACAAGCACCCTTTTAGCGAATTTCCCATAGGGAAGAAGCTATTACCGTAGGTCTCATCGTAAGACTGTTGCTTTGCTTTATAAAGTAAAATACAGTGTTTATTTAATGCAGTAGTAAACATAGTGAATAAACAGTAGTACATTTAAGTAGAAATTACGTGCATATTCTAAATACAGTATACAATAAAGAACTACTGTTGGGTATAGGGACAGCAATGAGAATAGTTCGGTTAAACTAATAGTTTGTCACTCATTTTCCTTTGAACTAATGTCGAAGTGTGTTTTTTGGCTGCAAGTCGCAATTTTTCTTTAGACTATCAATTGCGTAAAATTCACATTTTCGTAATATTCCTCTTAATGCAGTAAACGCATCGGCATGTGACGGTCCAGAAGCAACGTTTCTTCATCATCACTGCTGTCATCAGAATCATTTTCCTCGGTGACGACGGAGAGAATTTTTCACTATAAATTTGGTTATTGGATCATTTTGTCACTGTTATCCATCTCTTGCATCAGGTCACACTCCTCAAATGGAATAGCTGAAAGATCGACAATATCATCGACGATCTCAGAGTCTTCTTGTTCTTCAATACAGTTTGTATTTCCAACTTCATTGTTCAAAGGCTTAGGCCATAGCTTATTTCAGGCATTCGTCAGATTGTCCCCAGTTACATTTGCCCAAGAATCCACCAGAATATAGTAACAGTCCTTAAGGTTTAATTTCTTTGTAAACGCAATCACACTTTCTTCGCCTCTCTCTGCTGAAAATTAGTCGCCGAAGCAATTCTTTCCTGTACATTCTCTTCGTTTTCGCAATAAAACCCTGATATATTGGCTGGAGGAGGGCTGTTGCGTTTAGTGGAAGGAACATAACTGAGAAGTCTTTATTAATGCTGTTCAAAGTGTCAATGTGAAGATGAGTGGGGGCATTGCCGATTATTAACACGACTTTTTCTGTTTTTCAATCTTTCTCTCTGAACTTATTTACTTCTGGAATAAATTTGTTCGAGTACCAATCAAGAAAAATATCAAATAACATCCAAGAGTTGTTTTGTGCCATATAAGTTAATTGGTAGACATGTCACATTTTTTAAACAACGGGGTTTCTTACTTTTACAAATAAGCAGCAATGAAAGAGAGTGAGTACCACTTGCTCTTGCACAAACCATAGTTGTAACCCTGTCTTTGCTCACTTTGTATCCGGTAGCTCGAGTTTCATTTCGTGATGCAAGAGATTTTCTTGGCAATGAGTGCCAATTCACACCGGTCTCATCAGCATTATAAACATCATCCCGTGAAAATCCCTTATCAGCTATAGTTTCTTTAAAAGTTATAACGAATGTATCTGCAGCCATAGTGTCACCAGAAAGGCTTTCCCCTTGAACATCGAGTTGTCTTATGCCACGCCAGCTTAAATTTACTGAGCCAGCCACTGCTAGCCTTAAAGTTAATAGGCCCGCTGAGTTTTACATTGAATTGAAGAGCTTTTTACAAAGAAGTGGACGCGATATTGGTTCACACAAGCTCCTCCGTTGTGTAAACCACAAATACAGTGCATCATCGAGAGCTTCATTATTGGCTGTTTTTATGGTTTTCCTATTTTAGGCCCTTAATTACTGTCTTGTTTACAAGAGTATTGCATTAAGGCATCTTGTTTGTTTTTAATGTCGATAATTGTTGACTTACATACACCATACTCTCTGGCTAGCGACGCACCACTTTCACTTTTCTTAAGTCTTTCTATGATTTCTATATTCTTTTTGTTGTTTTAAGTGTTATGTTTTCGTTTCAGGGATGTTTTTGATGACATTTTAGTTTACTGCACTCAGTCACTGTTATCACAAACAATCCTAACACTGATGCTGTACGTAATCTATAACTAAGATACTGTACCAAAAAGAAGATGTAAACAAACACTTTATAAACGCAACAATAAACAACACATATGTAGTTCTCTGTGACAACGGAGAGCGACTGAGCGCAAAAACAGTAATGCACACTGTAGTGTAATAAGTGGGGGAAGGGAGAGGACATTGTCTTTGTTTCGCGCACATTCGAATAGTGTGTTCAATGATGGATGACGTCGTCGGCTGTGTAGCCCATTCGATGAAGGATCGACGCTCCCACTTACCAGTGGACTTAAAACGGCTCCCACGGCGGCGTTCGGATTAGTGGATGTCCGGATTATGAGGGTTCTGATTAAAGAGGTTCTCTTATATATATAATATATATTTATATATATTTGTGTGTGTGTCTGAACACACACACAGAATACACACAGTAATACAGAAGAATTTTCCATAAGGAAGAAGCTATTACCATAGGTCTAATGGCAAGACTTATGCCCGGGGACCACGTTATTTTTTTTGTTTTTAGGTGCCCAGAAGCCAAAAACAATATTAGTAATATATATATATATATATATATTTGAGTTGGTAAATGAGGGCTACTATTAATATTAAATAATTATTCATAACGAGTATTTTGTGTGATGTTTTTTTGTTTAAATTCAAAACATGTTTCAGAACTCAGTCATTATCTGTGTGTATTAATAAGACATTAATTTAAGGTTCTTATTAATGTACTTGTTGTATATTTGTTTGTTGTTGTGAACACTATACTCTGTAAAAATAGCGATCGTGACCAAATTTGGTAGAGAAGTATTTCCCACTTCACGAGTTCGTAATCTATATTTCTATATCTTGTTTGGTATTAAGTTTTTTTTTGTGTTTTTCTGAAGTAATTAAAAATTTTTATTTTATCTTTCACTCATTTGATCAATGTAAAAACACACAATTAGTTCTCTAAACATTTTCTGTTTCCAAAGATTAAACAAATTTTAAACTCTAAACCACAGTACGTTTTATTTTGCCAATGAATCTTATGTAGGATAAGGAAAAAATAATAACACTTATCTATAAATAAGAGTGACATTTTGTATTGTTCATGTGTGAGATGTCCATTTATGCTTAAAATCAGTTTATGTGTTTATCATGGCAGCTAACTGCATACTTTTTGTGTAATCATTATAGAGAAAAGATAATTTTTATTATGGTGATGTGTATGAAACACTAATGATCAAAATAAAGATTTGTTATGCAGAAGTACTTTCAAGGTTCCTCACAACAGAAAACCATTATTTTCCCATGTTTATCTTTTAGAGAATAGACAAAAACCTCTCATAAGAGATATTATAACTTGTTAATTTATATATCATTGATTTGGAAAGTCTGATGAGGGCTGAGACGATGGTATTTTTAAATATTTTATTCATAATGTAACCTTTTTTATCTGTTAGTAAAAAAAAAATAAATTATTATCATATAAAAAATGTTATATATTTTTATTGTAGCTGATATTTATTTGTTTTTGGTATAGTTGTAGACTATTTTAATAAATATATTTGTTTCTGTTAATTTGTTTTAAATGTTGTGTTTTTGTGTGGTAAATGCATCTTCTTTTTGAATTTATAAAAATATTACCTGTTCATAGAGTAGTAATATTTTTTTTTTTTTAAAAAAAACATATTAAATATATAAATGTTATGTATATTATATGTTCTCTTTATGTATATTTGTGTGTCTGTCTGTGAACACTATAACTCTCGTAAAAATAGTCCGATCGTGACCAAATTTGGTAGAGACATGTATTCCTACACTAACTCGGACGAGTTCGTAATCCAGACCTATCGGTCAATCGGAACGGGTAGCTTGGGGTGTTTGGTATTCAAAAGTTTTTTTTGTGTTTTTCTGAAGTAATTAAAAATAATTTTAAATTTTATCTTTTACCATTTGAATCAATGTAAAAACTACACAATTTAGTTCTCTAAACATTTTCTCTGTTTCCAACAGTTAACGAAATATTAAACAATCTAAACACAGTACGTTTTATTTTGGGCCTCCAATGTTATTATGAGGATTAAAAAATTAAATTTTCACTTATTATCTTATATTTTTGAGAAATTTGTCTTAGCTCATGAGGAACTCCTTATAGGTGCTAAAAAATTATATTTGTATTTTATCTGACAAAACTGCATACTCTTTTCAATGTTAATCATGACTTAGGCAAAAACCTCTCATATTTATGGACAGGTTGATAAAATTGTAATTTTAAAATATATATTTTTAATGTTATTATTTTTATACAGTAGCTGATATTTCATTTAATTTTATATATCTAAATTTTATTTTTATCATAATTTATTGTTATATTATTATTTTACATTATCTGGTTGTGTTTGTGAGTAAATGTGTCATTCTTCTTTTTTACATATAATGTTGTGCTCCTTATTCCAAATTCAATTATTTTAAGGTCGTCTTCCAAGTTTTTAAAATTGTGTTATTTTAAGCATATGTTTAGCTAAATTTGATTTCATTCCTGTGGAGTTATTTGAATTAAAAGCTTACAAAATAAATTAACTAACTTAACTAATAAATTTAGTAACTAAAAAAACAGCACTCATGGTATGCTAAATATTGCTTGATCTAAATAGGAAATATGACAACTGACTTGGCAAGTTTGAAGATAGCTACACCCTCAACATCTCCAACACTACGGGCCTTGTAGAAACATTTGAGAGCTTCTTGCACTTTTTCAAGCTTCTCGTAGGTCTCTCCCAGAGCCACCAACATCCGACTGTCATTGGGCCGCAGCTGTTGTGCCTGCTTGTAGTAGTACAGGCAGTAGTAGGTCATTTTAAGTATTTCGTAAGTTTGTCCGAGGCCATACCATGCTCGATAGTCACGTCGGTTCACCTCTAGAGGAATGTAAATTACAAATAAATATTAACTCTTTGCGTCTCAATTCGAGATGCGCTGAAATTGCCAGCCCTATGTACGGTGGATCTGCTAAAAATGCCGACCCCTTTTCCCAAAAAACACAAGCGTTTAGTAAAACAATTATAATAATTTTATTTATCACCATTTCTTTGTTCTGATTTTGATTTTACTTAGGATAAAATTGTGCATCAAACACCACATATAAGTACAATAATTACAATTAAAAAGAAAGAAAAAATTTTAAGGTAATGTGTAAAGTGTAAGTGTAATGTACATATTTAATGAAATACAAGTTTAAAGTAATAAAACTTTTTTTAAACTAACATTTGCTTCTTAGCAGCGTTATAATCTTAAAGAGCAATAAAAAATGAGTAGAAATCATATATAAAACATAATCTTATTTCTTTTTTAACTAAGAAAAAATGAACAAATAAGCAAAACTGACAAAAATTGCGTTTTTGGTAGTTTTTCCATTGTAAACTATAGATTATAATTAGTCTTTACAATAGGCACTATTTTATAAAGTGTTGGAAATGACAATAAATTAATAATAAACATTAAAATGTTGTTATACAAATGAGCCATCTTTTGTTATTGGTCGTCGCAGCTGTTTCAGGATTGTTGATTGTTTGTGATTGATCATGATCTCAGAAAGCATTCCGCCATAGAGTAAGATGCATAAAAATAAAGCCCATTTATTTCTGAAACTTTTGGTGATTGATGATTTGACAGTGATTTTCTGAGAGTCTCGGAGTAAGATGCCGGCATTTTTCGCATGGGCATGACCGTCTCGATCTGAGACGCTCGGCACTTAAATGATTAACTATAGAACCTTTTATTCAGCTGTGAATGATTGAAAATATTTAAATTGAGATGATATTTACTGTGATTGCCAGGTAGAAAAAACCTTTAAATAGTGAATGAATATTAAGTCTTGTTTTTGTAACTGAAATCAGATATTTAACTATTGAAGTGTTCACCAGCTTACTTGACTAAAATATGCTTTCAAACTAAATATCCACAACATTCTTTGATCTGATGGGTATTCTGAGATTTGGAGGGATCATAGTGACTTTTGATTGAAAAAAATAAATAGTTTCAATCAGTGAGCTATGTCCAAAAGATCATATTCGATAGAAGTCAACAGATATAAAAAAAATTATAAAATAATACTACACAAACCAATATTTCTCACCAATAGCCTGTCGGTAGCTCTGTATGGCTGCATTTGTATTTTTCATCTCCATAAACTCGTGACCCATGAGAGTCCAAGCAGACAAGTACTGGGGGTTCAGCCTCAGAGCTCTCTGGAAGTAGAGAACAGCTTTTTGGTGTTCAGTTCGTAAACTATAATAGTTTCCTGAAAACAATCATAAATATTTAATTAGAAAAATGAAACAAAAAAGGGAAAGTGATTCAAACTTTCTCAAGTCTGTGTACCCAATACTATAATACCCCTGTCGCATCAGACCTGCGTACTCAGCGAATTTCCAAATCAATAATATAAAAATAATATATGACAGGTTTAAAAAAAATCTGTCCATAAACATGAGAATTATTTGCCTATTCTCCATAAGATTAACATGGCAAAGAGTGTGCAGGTTTGCTGCTGTGAGGAACACTGAAATTAGGCATTTCTACCATAAATAATTTTTATCTTAACATTTTACCAACTTTCATCATCATCATTTGTCCATAAATAAAGGAGTTTGCCTATTCCCTATATGATTATTATGGGAAAAGAGTATGCAGGTTTGCTGCCATGATAAACAAATAAAATATGATTTTTAAGCATAAATGGATAGATCTCAACCACATGAAGCTAAATATCAAGTTTTATCCAAAAATATTCATTAATATGGGAATATTAATTTTTCCCTATCCTCCATAAGATTAACAGTACCTGGTGACCGAGCTTTGCTCGGATAGAATAAGACATGTTTTTACAAGTTAATTAGCAAAATTATAACAAATTTACTGCCCAATGAAAACATTTATGTGGTTGAAATAAAACCGATTTAATACACCATAATTAATATAGCACTGAAGAAAAAGGATCGCCCCTGGTGGGAATGGAACTCGCGGCCTATAGTTCTTAAGGCCGACACCATTGATTATGAATAGAAGTTCTTCTATCATCTATGCCGACACGCTACAACTCGGCTACGACGTTAGTCAATTGAGCGATGCCGTTTAACGTCTTTTAGCCAAAGCCGATCATTTACTGTCTAATTATCCATACCGTTATTATTAGCCTGTGATCAACTGATTTTGTTATAAACGGAATGAGGATTGAAAAGCAAAAGAGAAATTTAATTTACATAAATTAATTGGTTTGTTACAGAGGCTTCAAGCAATACAACGAATACGTTTTCTATCAAAACACGGAAGATTTTGGAAATACTTTTTTCTGCTTTTATTTCGCACAGCTATCCTTAAGTTCCTTAAACCCTTAAGTTTTTACAAATTGTTTAGTAACCTGATAATTTTGCATTTATTTAATTCATAAAATAAATATTAATGCATAACCTCTATATTGTTCCCCGCAGTCTTCAATCAAGAACTGTCAAACAGTTATAAACAGCTGTTTTGGTTTGTATTGTTTACATTTTATTCTCCATAAGCGTAATGTTAAATTTTTAGATTTTAAACTTAATATTACAAGAAAACACGAATTTTCCTGGACATTAGACCTATCTAGAACTTATTTTCTACTCGGAAATTAGTTATTTCCAAAATTTAAAGAAATTCCTCAGCGCCGTTTTCGAGATCCGTGTGCAAATATATATATATATATATATACAAACCTTGCTCGTATTATAGTATTGGATTGGAGCCCCACAATACAACGTACTGTGTTTAGATTTTTTAATATCTCTGTAACCGTTGGAGATAGAGAAAAACTTTTAGAAACTTAATTGTGTAGTTTTTTAAGCTGATTCTAATGGTGAAATATAAAATTAGAAATTTTTTTATAATTACATGTGAAAAACGCAAAAAACCCCATTTTGGGGGACAAAACCCCCCCAAACTACCCGTTCCCATTGACCGATATGTCTGGTTTACGAACTCGTCCGAGCACTTGTAGGAATACACGTCTCTACCAAATGTGGTCTTGATCGGACCATTTTTACGAGAGTTTTCGTGTTCACAGACACATATATATATATAAAAACATATATACATGTATATATATATATATAAATTTTAACGACTATTGTTTTTGGACTCTGGGCACCTAAAGAAGAAAAAATAACATGGTCCCGGGCTTAAGTCTCACCATGAGACCTACGGTAATAGCTTCTTCCCTATGGGAAATTCGCTAAAAAAAGCAAGGTTTGTACACAATATCGACAATGTTATAAAACTCTTAGGCTTAAAAATTGACCATAATTTGACTTGGGCAAATCAAAGAGATTATGTGTGTTGTAGACAATCAAAAGTTTTATATTTATTGAATGTTTTAAAATTTCATGCTCCTACAGTATATATTGTAAATGTTTATTATGCTTTAATACATAGCATTATGGTTTGATCCTTTGGGGCTGCAGTTCTAGGATTAATGAAGTGCTTGTGTTACAAAAAACGGTACAGTGAATGAGACACTGCAAATTTTTTTAAGACTTAATATAATTCATGTTTACAGTTAATCTAAATATATATAATTTATTGTATATATCAATTTTTACCAAACATAAAAAGTTAAATTAATTGTTCAAATTTTATGGGGGGGACAACCGTAACACCAAGCTTTTTTGAGCTGGTTTTGTTCGGTGATTTGACCTTACGCTTCATACCAAGTTTCATGGAAAACGGTTGGAAAGTAAGGAAGAAATGGATTTTTTTATATTCTCCATAAGAATAACATTGGGCGCTTTCAGACAACGTACTGCGTTTATCGTGGACAGTAAATTTAACTTTTCTCTGGAACCGTTAGTCGTAGACAAATAATTCAAACTACTAATTTGTTTAGTTTTTTAAGCTGGTTTTAATGGTGCCAGTCAAGTTATACTTTACTTTTATTGTTTTCGCTGAAAATTTAAAAATTTGATTTTTTGACATTTAAAAGCCCATAACTTTTGAACCGTCATTTTTACAGATATGGGTGGTGTCAATTATTTAGTACTCTGTACACTAAAACTGTCAAATTTTAATAAAAATCGTTAGAGCCGTTTTTGAGAAAATTGGATTTTTCACGTTTTTTAAGGGTTTTTAGGGGTGAACTACCCTTAAAAATCAAAAATTCAAAAAAATGAAAAAATGCCTGGAGATTACGGTGACTATATAAATACATGCCAAATTTCATCTAAATCGGACCAACGGGGTAGGCTGTGGCACTGTTCACATCCAGACACACACACACACACACGGACGGACAGACATCACGTCAAAACCCACTTTTTTGGATTCAGGGGACCCCAAAACGGATATATCCACCCTCAACTCAAATTCGAAAATTTTGACGAAAACAATACTTTCTCCATATACTTATGGGGAGAAAGTAAAAGCTTTGAGAATAATGACAAGTGCAGATTTTAGAGCACACTGCAAACCCATTTTTATAGACCTTAAGATAATCAGACTGTGATAAATCAGTATATTTACATGCTATGTCTCTATATACCAAACATAAAGAAATGATTTTAAATAATAACATTCATAAGCACAAGACTAGAACCCTGGGTAAAATACACATTCCTCATGTCAGGTTGAGTAAAACACAAAGAAGTCATGTAGTATTAGGCTCAAAACTGTTAAATCATCTTCCTCTCAACTTGACATACTTACCTTATAAACATTTTAAAAGTAAGCTTTTTCCATTCTAGTCATTACAGCATTAAAGACTTTTTTGAACATAAAATATAACTAATAGCCTAGTCAAATGTTTTTTTTCTGTCAATTTCTTTTCATTTTCCATATTGTATTTCTAAATGTTTGATTCTAAATGTTATAAACGTTCAAAATCATAAAAAAACTAAGCAACAATGAAACAGCTACAGCAAAAAATGACGCTAAAAACTAATAGAATATACTAGCTCAACTGCAAGGGACTGAACTGGCAAAGAGTTGCGCTAAACACGCCCTAGTGGCGCTCACCCGTACTACCAAAGCTCCGCCCTCAGCAGACGAATTCCGGTTATACTTTTGGGTACCCCCTCGTATGGCATTTTAAATGTCTAATGTTAACCTTATGGGGAGAAAATTTGTAAACAAACTTACTAGTTTATTTACAAATTTTCTACAATCAAAACATTTGATTTCTACAGCTGTTGATTTACTTTCTGTTAGCAATATGCTTTACTATCTAATACCATCTGAATCATTCATTAATGTAAAACTATGAAGTAAATATGTGCTATACAAAATAAACAGTTTTATTTGTCACGTTAATAGTTTACGGTTGGCTTAAAGACCTTAAACGATGTCACAAACTTGGCTGACGCCAAGGCTCAGTGCTTGTGCGTATGATTCACGTCCTGAAGGTTATGAGATCAATCCCCATCCGGGGACATAGAGATTTGTTCAGTGTTTATGCTATATTAATTAAGGTATATTCAATTGGTTTCATTTAAACCACATAAATGTTTTCATTGAGTAATAAATGTGTTTTAATTTTGCTAATTAACTTGTATAATACATGTCTTATTCTACTCGAGGAAAGCTCGGTCACCAGGTACTTTATACAAAAATGAGATGCATAAAAAGTTAAAGTACTCTGACAAACGGCCTTAAGGGAATGAATGACCGATATACCTAATCCAGGAAGATCAAAATACTTTAAAATCTAGCCTTAGGAGAAATAAAGCCTGGCAGAAGAAATTAAATGTTTGATCATGTAAAATACAAAGTTACAATTTTAAAAGTAACTAAGATTTACATTAACACTTAATATAATAAAAGGTCGTCAAGATTTACCTAAGCTCTGAGATAACAGTGAGAATATAAACAGACACTCTATGGAAAAGACTCATAAGCAATGGCTGCAGAAAGTCAGGTTCAAGTCAGGTCTTGAATAAAACTGGCTGCAGAGAGACAAGAGTGAACTCACATGAAGGGTACTACATACGGTCAGTTCAGTGTGTAAGTAAAATCGATGTGAACTCACACCAAAAAATTTATCTGCTGGAAGGACAATTTCATCATTTCGGTGTGTCACATCAGTCATCTGCGTATGCACAGAGACACTGTTTGAATATTGAAATTTTTGTGTTGGCCATCGCGTCGTTGCCTGTGTGTGGCAATTTGATTATATAATTATATACTATTTGATATAATATCATATTATATGAAAATATAGTCATATTATCGTTTTTGGGGGTGATAAAATGTTTCAGAACGGCTTAATATTTTTATTATTTATCAAGTTTAGGTGAGAGACACACGAGGAGTCAGTTCAAAATATTTAATATCACCATAGGTTGATATGATATGGACCTCAAATTTAAGACCTTTTTTAGGAGAGTACAATACCGCAATCCCGACTTGAAAAAGACGACCAAGTCAGAAATGGCAGCCATTCAAAAATTAATTTGAAATCTTTAGACACTGACACGTTTTAAATATGTTTCGTCATTCAATCTACAAACAAATTGCAAGTTATTTTTGTTATTTAAATATTACAATTTATTTAATATTAAAAAATTAATCATACAAACTTTGCATGACCAAACACAAAGTGGTCTATACACAACCAGATAATAACATGATAAACATAAAAGTAACTTAGTACACAGCCTATACGTAGAATAGCTGCATTAAAATTTGATTTAAATTTGTGGAAGCGGCAGGCTAAACTGACACACCAAACTAACACATGGAAGTGAGCGTGTGTAGGGCCATTGACACTCACTACAGAGAGCAATATGAGGCTCTCATGGCACTGGCTCCATAGAGGTAATGCAAAACTCACATGACACTAGCTGCAGAGAGGCAAAGCGGCATTTACAAAATACCAGCTGTAGAGAACCGAAGTGAGATTCACTAAGACACTGGGTGCAAAAAGGTAAGGCAGAACTCACATGGCACTGGCTGCAGTTAGACAAGATTAGACTCACATGATACTGGGAGACAAGTTTGAACTCACGTGACACTGGTTTTAAAGAGGTAAGGTGCATTCACATGAAACTGGGTGCAGTGAGAAAAAGAGGAATCCATAGAGAACTGGATGAAATTGACAGGGCAGACTCACATAGAGGTGCAGAGAGACTCGGGAGGTTTCATGAAGCCCTAGATGCTGAGTAGCAATGTAGTCTCACATTGCTGGTTGCAAGGAACTAAGAGGTGTTTTTACTTTTAGACTAGATTAGATACCAAATGAGATGAAGAGATATGTTAGAAGTGTCATTACATTACATCAACCCTAGAAGTGGCAAGCTTTTTACTCTTAACTGTAACATAAAAATAAATACTAATATCTTCTTGAAATATAAAATTTTAACAAAAAAAAAGCATAAAATATGCCCCTCCCCCTTATAACCACTAACCACAAAAGCAAAACAGGTGTCCACTGCAATCCCTATTAAGCCTACGAATGCCGTCAACTTCCACCCAAGCCGGCCACCGTTTATTTAAGGTGGCCCCCCCTCTGCTATACCACACATTTGCAAGCCAAATTGGGATTGCACATGGTCGGGATTCGAACCCAAGCACTTCCAAATGGCTAGAACATTACGCTCGTCAGCGTAGCACTTTTCCGGTTCAGCCACTCAGTGCATAGGAGTAGAAAGCGCTTACTTGGTTATAGACATGCCCGGTGGCAGTCTAATGCACTATGAGAGCAGGTTTGGTTGCTTGCCCCTAGAGGGCAACACGGTCACTTAAGCGCTAGTGAAATTAATTTCACTAGCGCCAAGTTAACACAAGTCAACTTAACACAAGTTAAGTTAAGTCTAACAAGTTAACTAAACTGCCAACAGATGCCTCCACCTGCCACTTCTTATTGAATATGTAAATGCGTTGTGAATTATGACTTTGCTTTTGAGTTCTAGGGTTAACCTTACCGTATAAAATATTTAACTTTTATATTGTGCATTACAGAGCATAGAGGCACAGCATTACATTTACTGTTAAAACTGTACATTGACTGTTACCATAGCTAAGAAGAAACAGATTATCTGCTAGGTTTGACCTACCTATAACACAACAAGTTTCTACTCTGTACTTGTCAATTTCAGAAGCATGATGAGCTAGATAAGCTAGTTCCACTTTCATTTCCTTGACATAAAGCAAATTTGAAAATATGTCTAAATTGTCTAGCCGAAGGGGGTCTAATTTTCTCAATTCATGGAAAGTAGATATGGCTGTGGCAACGTCTGGAAAAAATACAAAATAAAAATATTGTAACACACCTTGAGAGATTATACAGTGTATCAGTATAACCAACAGATACTTACAGCTACAACACAACACAACTACATACAAGGACTTCATATCACTCAACATTCAATACAGAAAAAATTCTATACTTAAATAATAAGCAATAAATTCACAATGTCTAAGTACTCTAAACTTAGTATATATCAACCTTTGTTCAACCAAAAATGCTTAGTTTTCACAGTTACAGTATTTCTTAATAAGAAATAAATACCCCCGTCGCAGCAGACCTGCGTACTCAGCGAATTTCCAAATCAATAATTTAATATATGACAATTTTTATAAAAATATGTCCATAAACATGAGAATTATTTGCCTATTCCCCATAAGATTAACATAGGAAAGAGTGTGCAGGTTAGCTGTGAGGAACACTGAAAGTAGTCATTTCTACCATAAATAATTTTTATCTTAACATTTATACCAACTTTCATCAACATCTGTCCATAAATACAGGAGTTTGCCTATTCCCTATATGATTAATATGGGAAAAGAGTATGCAGGTTTGCTGCCATGATAAACACATAAACTATGATTTTTAAGTATAAATGGATAGATCTCAACCACATGAAGCTAAATATCAAGTTTTATCCAAAAATATTGATTGATATGGGAAATATTTATTTTTCCCTATTCTCCATAAGATTAACATTGGAGTTCCACAATACAACATACTGTGTTTAGATTTTTTAATATCTCGGTAACGGTTGGAGATAGAGAAAAACTTTAATAAACTTAATTGTATAGTTTTTTAAGCTGATTCCAATGGTGAAATATAAAATTAGAAATATTTAAAAATTACATGTGAAAACGCAAAAAAACCCATTTTGGGGTACAAAACCCCCCCAAACTACCCGTTCCCATTGACCGATATGTTTGGTTTACGAACTCGTCTGAGCATTTGTAGGAATACACGTCTCTACCAAATTTGGTCTTGATCGGACCATTTTTACGCGAGTTATCGTGCTAACAGACACACACACACATATATATATATATATATATAAACATTTTAACGACTATTGTTTTTGGACTCTGGGCACCTAAAGACGAAAAAAAACATGGTCCCGGGCTTAAGTCTTACCATGAGACCTACGGTAATAGCTTCTTCCCTATGGGAAATTCACTAAAAGGAACAAATTTTATTCCCTGAGGGAAATAGCTTGGATCCAAGGCCTATCCAAGGTATTCGATTGTTCGATTGTGTAAATCACGATCTATTGGTTTATAAAATGTTTAAGATTGGCATAAAAGGTACTTATTTGCAGTGGATTAAATCTTATCCAACCAGCCGAAATCAAAGAACACGTATAGTTTCTGAAGATGGCTCTAGGTATTACTCTGAGTGGAGAGCCACACATTGTGGTATCCCTCAAGGTTTAATCTTGGAGCCACTGTTATTCTTAATTTATGTAACTGACCTCCCCAACTTTGTTAATTCAGAATTAATTCTTTTCGCGGATGATACCACTGCTCTAATAAAGGCTTAGACTTTAGCAGAATTAGAAAAAACTGTAGCTGAGACATTGTCACAATTAGATTCATGGTTTTCGTTAAATGACCTTCTTTTGAACAGCAATAAAACAAAAACTATTTCCTTCAAATCATCATTAGATATCCCGAGTCATAAATTTCTCGGAATTGTTATTGACAGTAAATTAAATTGGAGTGACCACATAGACTTTGTTACAAAAAAACTCAAATATTTTGCATTCGCAATATCAGTTCTGTTCAAATGTACAACTATTTAAATGTGTAAATCTTTTTACTTTGCATTTGTGGAATCGATTCTTCGCTATGGGATTACGATGTGGGGAAATGTTTCTAAAAGTAAGAGGGTTTTCACAGTTCAGAAACGAATCATCAGAATTCTTACAAATGCTTCATACAGAGCCTCTTGTAAACGGGTGGGTTTCACAAAACTGAGTTTTCACTACGCTGAGTAAGGCTAAAAATCTAGTAGATATCGAAATTTCACTACGCCGAGGTTTTACAAAACCGAGTACGTTATAAAATTCAACTGTTTCACTAAACCGAGTTTCACAAAACCGAGTAAGGGGCTGGGTACCGTCCGCTCTGGAAGTGAGTTCTCACCAAGAGCACGTCGGCCGACAGGCCAACAACGCACAGTATCATGCGCTTAGAAGGCATTCACTGCCTGAAATCTGTGTAAATAATATTATAGATCTAATAACTTAAGCTACTTTGTACTGTTTTAATATATTATACAGAAATAAAATTGTCCATGGATGAATGTTAAAAATAAAATTATAGAAAATAGTAAACGAAAATAATTGTATGCAGAGAGAATTTGATTGTTTATAAGAACGATTTTTTTATTATTTGTTCAAATTTACAATATATAATATATTTGTAAGGCCATTATGATTCAAAATTTCATCTTCGATGGTCATTTATTTTTTTTACATTAACTAGTGAATACTAAGTATGAATCTGTAATATTAACCTCTTGTTTGGAATGTTTCATAAATCAAAATTAAAGCCCAGTCCTAAAATCCTGGCGTAATGTACACCCGAAGTGTGCTCGGTTTTTTTACTATCGGGCAATCAGGAGAAATGTTAAAATTATAATCAGCTGTATTCTAGCACAGAGTCTTATTCATAAATACAGTAGTTATACTTTCACAAATAATAAAACCCTTTCTTAGTACGCATAATATGGATCTTACGTAGAATATTTGTGCCAGAATGCATGATCTAACTCACTACAGTTTTTCAGAAATTTCGATCAATCAGTCAGTGAGTCAATCGGATATAGCTTTATAAGTATAGATACTTATTATATCATATATTGTCTATAATGAACGATATGTTTGATATCTGTGGACCTTAAAACGAAAATAACCATCTCAAGTTTAGGTCTTGTCACGACAATCGTGGTAATAACTCCACTGTATTGGAAATAAAAGACAACTAACCATATATGCAGTAAATCTAACTGATTCGTCATTTGTATGAATTCAATATAATAATTACATAAGCTCACTAGTACAAGTGAGAGCTTATTTTTTTATTATTCAACTGTTAATATTTTTAAATTATCTTAACTAATGCCACTGAAGTCCTTAACGAATAGGCATTGAGAAATGCTGGTTTGAGAAATTTAAATAGGTTAACATGAGGAGTTCATTGTAAAATTATTTTGAAAACTTTGTCTGGGAGATATAAAATTCTTTACATAAAAATGTATTTGATCTATTTATGTTCACTATAGGAAAATAGCACAAAGTTGCGATGGGTATGACTAGTCCTATTGTGTATTGGAAATTACGAGGGTTGTCCATAAAGTAAGGTTCCCAGTGATTTTACTCAGTGAAAAACATATTTATATGCATAAACTCGTACATATTCGGAAAGTACAGACTTTTTCCTATTTTTCTATGTAGTTGCCACCGAGGTTAATGCATTTTTACATGCGGTGTACCGGCTTTTGAATTTCCGAGTCAAAGAAGTTTGCCGCCAAGTCGCGCATATTTTTGAGAACCGCTTTTTCCAGCTCTTCTCGGCCGCCAAAATCTGTTCCACCCAGGTGTTTATTCATATCAGGGAAGAGGTGGTAGTCGCTGAGGACTAACTCCGCGCTGTAGGGTGGGTGTGTGACGATACCCCATCCAAAGTTAGCGATGAGTTCGTTGGTAATGTTAGCAGTGTGCGGTCGAGCGTTATCCTGATCCAAACGCACCCCCTTGGACTGCATACCCCTCCTCTTGTTTTGAATGGCATGGCGAAGTTTTTGCAGTGTCTCACAGTAGCGGGCAGCGTTGATTGTTTCACCGTTGGGCAAGAATTCGCACAACAATACGCCTTTCCTTGCCGGCACTTTGCGCTTGCTTGAATTTTCGTGGAACGCTCCTAGTCATGGACGTCGGTACGCCCGTTCTTGAACTCCCTGTACCATTTGCGCACATGTTGTACGCTCATGCACTTTTCTCCATATTTTTCACACAGCTGGGAATGAATTTCCCCAGACGGAAGGTTTTTGGCAGTCAAAAAATGAATCATTGAGCACAGCTCACACCTGGCGGGCCAAGCAATGAGAAGCTCCATCTTGTTTGGCTGCCAGGGCAAGACTGAGCGCCGCAGACACTTCGCTGTGGTGGGGATTTGGAGTGGGGGAACTCAGGTACACAACAAAACCTCGCGAACCTCCGTCACAGCACTATTGGCGACTGCAGCGCTACGGGAACCTTACTTTACGGACAACCCTCGTACAACTTTAACTAGGTTGATGAATGTCACCGGACGCTCATAGAAGACAATACAAGGATTACTAGATATGTCAAATTGTCTTTTCAGAAGAGACAGTTCAAAACTGTGAGACTTAAAGCTGTAAACCGCCGACACCGGATGCCCATAGAACAAAAAATGGGATTATTGGAAAGTTATATCGGCCTTTCGAGAAGGGTCAGTTCTGAATGCTAATGTTTGGTAAAACTCAGAAACCTTGCGCACTTATAACACCAAATGGGATTACAGGAAATGTCTAACTAAATTTTTAAATAGATTACATAAATGTACATATTACAAGCTAAAAGCATTTATTATTGATGAATATTTGTAATTAGTACCAAATATCGGAGATTGGTTCAAGATTTGACAGTTAAACTGTAAATTTGATAAATTTTTTAGCAATATCTGTTAAATAAGGTCTAGGAGTAAGAAACTTAAGTTTAAATAAAAAATTATTTCAAAAACACAACCAATGTAAGCCTAAATGTTTCTTTTTATTTATTTTTTAATTTTAGCTATAAAAATTGATATATACATACATATAAATATATATATATTAAAATTTATTATCTTGTTTAAGGCAAGGAGGGCAACTATTATAATTGTTACTAAGTTCATACAAATTTGAAATGTATCAATACTTTAAAAAAGGGTACTGCGTTTCAAATGTTTATGAACTTGGTAACAATTAAAATATATTAATTTTAGTTATACAAAACGGCGAATAGCACTTGAAACACTAGAAACAACATAGGATTTATATTTAATACATTTTTCGAATCTTATGGTTTTAAAGAATCATAAAGCTCTAAAAATTATTTTAATTCGCAACATTTTATTAACTAAATGTACTAACTATTATTACCTTATTTTTATTAACTAAAATATAAACTATTTATTATTAAATCTTCAATATAAATTATGTGTCACGCGTTATGTTCACTACACAACTGGACAGCGAGTGCCTGCAAAGGACGTAATAATGCACGCTACACAGGCTTCTACAGTCACTCCTAGAGTGGACGTTACCCAGCCCCTTACTCAGTTTTGTGAAACCCGGTTTAGTGAAACAGTTGAATTTTATAACGTACTCGGTTTTGTGAAACCTCGCCGTAGTGAAATTTCGATATTTATTAAATTTTTAGCCTTACTCGGCATAGTGAAAACTCGGTTTTGTGAAACGCTCCCTTGTAAACCTCTCTTCAGAAAGCTTGATATTTTAACTTTTCCTTCTCTCTATATCTTTGAAATTTCGCTTCACATCCACAACAATATCAATAATTTTTTAACATATTTTCCTCGTCACAAGTACTGTACGAGAAACAAACATATTTTGAATTATCCAATCCATAGAACCTCAGCAATAGAGAAAAGCCCCTTTTACACTTGCCTAAAATTTTACAACAAATTACCAGAAAAACATATATGTCTCAGCAGGTCAAAATTTAGAACAAAAATTTGAACCCTTCTTTTAGCAAAAAGCTACTACTCACCGAGTTTTTAAATGACATAGACTAGCCAATTTAGTGAATTGGTATTGCATACTAATTTATTATATGGCCTATATCTATCTTATATACAGGGTGTTCATTAAAGTAAGGGACAAACTTCGAGGGGTGATAGTACTCATCAAAATAAACAAAAAATTTCCTATAAACATATGTCGAAAAATCCTTCGTTTAGCCGCATTTTGTATTTTATACAAAAAACTTTATATATAAAGAACTATTTAAGATACAGTAACCAAACTTTGCACAAATATTTATTTGCCAAAGAGAAAAATATTCTCAAAGTATCATTAAGTTTGCTTTTATATTTTCAAAATGGCGGCAGTTCTTAAAGTTAATGGTTTTTTTGTTATTTAAATTAAAATAATTTGAGAATATTTTTTTCATTAGCCATTAAATATGTGTGCAAAGTTTGGTTTTTGTATCTTAACCCTAGAAGTGATAAGCTTTTAACTCTTAACTGTAACATAAAAATAATTACTAATATCTTCTTGAAATATCAAAGTTTAAACAAAAAAAGCTTAAAACATGCCCCCCCCTTATAACCACTAACCACAAAAGCAAAACAGGTGTCCACTGCAATCCCAATTAAGCCTACAAATGCCGTCAACTTCCACCCAAGCCGGTCACCGTTTATTTAAGGTGGGCCCTCCACTCCGCTACACCACACATTTGCAAGCCAAATTGGGATTGCTCATGGTCGGGATTTGAACCCTAGCACTTCCGAATGGCTAGAACGTTACGCTCGTCAGCGCAGCGCTTTAGCCACCACGGCCATCCAGTGCCTAGGAAAAGAAAGCGCTTACTTGGTTATAGACCTGCCCGGTGGCAGGCTCGTGTACTAAAAGAGCAGTTTCGGTTGTTGGCCCCCAGCGGGAAACACGGTCGCGTAGGCGATAGTGTCTAACAATTCCACAAAACTGACGACAGATGCCTCCACCTGCCAATTCTTATTGAATATGTAAATGCGTCGTAAATTACGACTTTATCATTTCTAGGGTTAAAGAATTATTTATATATAACGTTTTTTGTATAAAATACAAAATTGCAGCTAGCGGCTAAACGAAGGATTTTTCGGCATATGTTTATTGGAATTTTTTTGTTTATTTTGATGCGTACTATCACCCCTCGAAGTTTGTCCCCGACTTTAATGAACACCCTGAATATATACGTACTGATGTATAAGACTTTTCTAGCTCTCTAAACAGGTTTACTTCCCTGTGGGTAATAGGTTAGATCATGGATATGTCTGAAGGGAATGTTTTCAGTTCATCTAAACAGCTGTTCTTATTTTTTTATTTTAAAAATTCAATACAATAGCTCTTGTAGTTTCTATGGAAACCTGTTACATATTTTCTATCTTTAAAATCACATATAACCTGCCAGAGCTAATACATATCCATGTCAAAAATCGTTCTGATAAACAATCAAAATCTCTCTGCTTTGGAGCATACAATTATTTTCATTTACTATTTCCTATAATTTTCTTTTTTAACATTCATCAATGAACAGTTTGATCTCTGTATCCAATCCAATACTATAATACGAGCAAGATTTGTATATATATTTGCACACGGATCTCGAAATTGGCTCTAACGATTTTCTTTAAATTTTGGAAATAACTAATTTCTGAGCTGAAAATAAGTTCTAGATAGGTCTAATGTCCAGGAAAATTCCGGTTTTCTTGTAATATTAAGTTTAAAATCTAAAAAATTAACATTACGCTTATGGAGAATCAAATTTAAACAATAAAAATCATATCATCTGTTTATAACCGTTTGACAGTTGTTGAGTGAATATAGCTCATTAACAACGCGGTAGACTCATGCGTTTTAGGCTGTGCGTTCGATCCCCGACCGAGGCTAATAAACTTTTTTAAGAGTTTATGTAGGTTAGTAAAATATCTTTGTGTTAATTGTTCAATAAACAATTATCATTTTTGTCTTAATTTCAAGAAAGCAACTAACAATATGTTCTGTCACCGACATAAGTAAAACAATTATTATTAAACTATTTTTATTAATTTATTTCCTTAAAATCATCTTTCCGAGCAAAGATCGGTCTCCAGGTGCTATTATATTAAAACAGTATAAAGTAGCTTAAGTTATTAGATCAATCATGTCATTTACACGGATTTCAGGCAGTGAATGCCTTCAAAGTGCATGATACTGTTTTATATTGGCTGAATGGCCGACAAGATCTTAGTGCAAACTCACTTCTAGAGCGGATGGTACTCTGCCCCTTACTCGGTTTTGTGAAACCTCGGCGTAGTGAATTTCTGATATGTGTAGGATTTTTAGCCTTACTCGGCGTAGTGAAAACTCAGTTTTGTGAAACCCACCCTGTCAGTCCACTGATATCATTTATTTTATTTATAATTAAACTGTGACCGTTTTTTATATTTGAACCTTTAGTTATTTTCAAATAGTTTTAGAAGGGCAGACTTACGAAGTTGAAAATTAATTTTTTTTTAACATTTTTGTTTTTTAGTGGATTCCTACTCCAACACAAGGTATCTAGAACATGTGTGCTATTTTCCTGATAGGCATGGTTTTTTCTGAATAAAACGCTTACATTATACTTGGTTTACTATATATATTTTTCATGATGTAAAAAAATTGTTCATACATGAAGCATGGAAATGGCTTATGGCTGGGGAATTTTTATGCATCAGTTCTAGGGTTAAAAGACCTAAGCAAGTTTTGTGGTTAAGATATTGAAACCGCATTACATATTTTGTTTGACAGCTCAGCCTTGGCCTAAAAAAGTTTCAGCACCTTTATTAACATGTAGTAGTGGAAGATGAGTTCAAGGAGCTAGGATTTGTTCAGCTGATTTTATTGAATGCCTCAAGCTGGTGAAATAAACAAGAGTGCCACAATAGACTTTAGAGGTCAAAGTGGCAACGAGCAACTAGACCCCAGCCCAAATAACCTCACGATGAAATACAGTAGACTCCCGAAAGTACTTTCCCGAAATGGTACCATGGGATCATACAGCAAAGTGTCATCTCCTCCTTCCAAGTCCAACCATCCCTTTGCATCATGGCGGGCAGTTACATATGATCGGTTGCCCAAGTTCAAGCATATCGCGGGCAGTAGCTATAATTTGCATGTGCAGGGATGGACGTTTATTGCGTTAATCTTCACTAGCCTTGGTTACTAATTTTTATTACTGGTCGCGGATAAGGCACAACTTGGTTAATCCGGAGTCTACTGTATTAGTCTTTTTTTAAATTAACTACTGTAATAACATATTAAAATCAAAATACGAGGGCTGTTTGGACATTAACCTCCGTTTGCCCACTATCAGAGGGTAGACCCGTCATTCTTGCGCTGGATTGTACCTCAAGATAGTCAACTTCTAGAGTATAAGTTTTGTGCACAGAACTAATGCACAGAAGTTTTCTGTGCATTAGATTGTTTGATGTTGCTTGCACTATGTGCTGCAATTGAAAATCCTGCTAAGTTTAAGGTGTGTGCAGTGAATTGATTTTTTTACAGCCAACAAATAATATGCAGTAGCTAATCACAGAGAACTTGGTGTTGTATACAGACCAAATATAGTGAAGGAGTTGTTAGGGAATGGGTTCGATTCTTCAAAAATGGCCAGATAAATTTCCATAATGAAAGGAAAAGAGGTAGGTTGTCTGTGGTAACTGATGACCTACTTAAAAAAATCAACACTAAAGTTTGAAACAGATTATCAAAGCATTTTTAAATAAACAAACTATTCCCAAACTACTTTACTCATTTTGTTTGGTCCATAATATACAGCACAAAGTTCTCTATGAATATTTGCTGCTGAATATCGCTTAGCTGTAAAAATTCAAATTGCGGCACTGGACAAACGGAGGTTAATTACTGAAGATCCCTCGTGTCTCTCTGTATTTTAACCCTTACCAGGTGGCTAGCGCCTTTAGACGCAGCAAAGTAGGGTCGCACAATGCCTTAAGACGCGAACAATCATTTAGCCACATTTACGCGCAGTTTAAGAGTGTATAAGAGTGCATGGTGATGTTGCTTTCGCCTCAATGCACTCACTAAACCAATATGGCGGCTTTTTTGGAATATTTAGTGACTAAAATCTGTTGCTAGGCAATTTTTTAATACCTCTAAAATACCTTTAACCCTAGAAGTGGCAAGCTTTTTACTCTTAACTGTAACATAAAAATAATTACTAATATCTTCTTGAAATATCAAAGTTTAAACAAAAAAAGCTTAAAACATGCCCCCTCCTTATAACCACTAACCACAAAAGCAAAACAGGCGTCCACTGCAATCCCAATTAAGCTTACAAATGCCATCAACTTCCACCCAAGCCGGTCACCGTTTATTTAAGGTGGGCCCTCCACTCCGCTATACCACACATTTGCAAGCCAAATTGGGATTGCTCATGGTCGGGATTCGAACCCTAGCACTTCCGAATGGCTAGAACGTTACGCTCGTCAGCGTAGCGCGTTAGCCGCCTCGGCCATCAGTGCCTAGGAGAAGAAAGCGCTTACTTGGTTATAGACCTGCCCGGTGGCAGGCTCGTGTACTACGAGAGCAGTTTCGGTTGTTGATCCCAGAGGGAAACACGGTCGCGTAGGCGATAGTGTCTAACAAGTCCACAAAACTGACGACAGATGCCTCCACCTGCCTATTCTTATTGAATATGTAAATGCGTCGTAAATTACAACTTTGCCATTTCTAGGGTTAAAATCCATTTATAGCCATCATCATTTAATAAAAATGTAACAAATTTCTGTCTTCTACTTTATTCAAGCTATCTAAATGCAAAAAGAACATTGGGAGTATAATATTTTGATTATTTTACACTAAATGAGCAGGGAGTGTGATTTTCAGTAGTGCTTTAAGGGTTAATTAGCCTATAATTAGAACTTCTTTAACACTTTGCGTGGTAAGCCCGCCATTTGACAGGCAATTAAAACTTCCATAGAGTGCTAACTCTGTCATTCGACAGGTTTAAAATAACATTTTTTTGGTCGTAATTTTATACATTTTAACCCGAATGTGAATGAAAAAAGTTTTTAGGAGGGTTATGTAATATATTTGACCTTTAATACGAACATAAAACATTTATAGTTAGATCTGAATGTGATTACGTGATAAAATGTTTTGATGCGTCACGGCCAGCTGTTCGCGACAGACAACGGCACAACAAAACACAACGGCCAGTAGTTTGTAATGTTCACTTTGTAGGTTAAAGTTATTATTATAAAGTTTTAAATTAGTAAACATTATAGTAAAGTTTCAATGGATACCTTTGTTGATTCCCTCAACTAATTTTGTTAGTTTTTTGCAAGTTATAAACAGTAAAAGTGAAAAAAGGCTTTTTATTTTTCACAAACAGTACTTTGTTCTATAAAAGTGCAGAGTGAGAATTTTTTTGTAGCCTCAATGTATTATATACCAAATTAAAGAGGATATTTGACTCTTCCAAACCCTGTACTTTGGATATCTTTTTATTTTTTTAGTTTTTATTCTATGAGTTTTTAAGTATAAGGAAAACGCCAGCATTTTATATAGGTTCTGTAATATTACGATCAGGACTCAAAGTGTTAAATAAAAATTTTTCACCGGCTACTTGATGTTTCAATCATCAAAAGTCCACAGAATGTTAATTATAAATAAAATCTTAAAGATCACCCCTTTTTCACCAAAATTTGACTTTATTTTGACTTTTGATCTTAATTCAACTCATATAGTAGTTAAATTTTATTACTAAACTTCATTTTGAATGATTAAGAGGATGTAAAAATCCAGAAAAAATTGTGCTTAAAGTTCTTGACGCGTACCATACACAAATGTTATTTTTTAATGAAAAGCAAAACAAAATATATCAAATTAAAGAGTAAGAAACGCCCCGCCTATAATGTGTATCAAGACAACCAACAATACTCCTATCAGAGAGTAAGATTGAAATTTGGATTTGACAAATTGTTGGCACCATTCACTGGAGGTACCTACTTCTCTTGTTGTGATATGCGACAGCAGTCTGGGCCAACAGGTAATTGCTCTGCCCGAAACCTTGACTCTGCAACTGGCTGTAGATGTCCAAAGCTTCATCATTAAGTTGTTGTTCCAGGTATGTGTGAGCGAGAAAAAATTGTTTGATCCAGTGATCAGGAAGCAGAAGTGACTTCAACTGAGATCCAAAACATAAACAAGTATAAATTAGAAAATACCACCTCAGTTTTAGAAAAAAAACTGAAAAAGATTCAGTTTTAGATTCCTCTTATTTCCATAAAGAAAATACCAAAAAATGACAAAAATTGAAATATCTCAATAACGTCTTAGAATAAATAAACACTCTAAAAAAAATTTGTATTTTTTCCTCAATGATAAGGTTTGCTTTTATAGAAAAAAAAACACTGTCTGGTGTGTGTGCGTATGGGGTTCTCAATCCTGGGATCTCTGTCGCTTTTGGGTACATATGAATCCCGGGATTGACAGGATAGAAAAAAATCATTATTTTATAATTTTTTTGTGATTTGAATGTTTAAAAACTATAACAAAATTTGTCTTTGCAAATACGTGTAGTGAATTTTATAAACATTTTAAATGCCATCATTAATATTTGAATATAATAATATGAATAATAAAAGTTTAATCTAAATAATAGTTTTTATTTATATCCCTTTAAACTGGTATTTACCAATTTACCTTTCTCAAAGTTTAATTTATCCTTGAAACCAAAGCGCAATTCAACAATGACAACTTATTTTTGGATACTGATACAGCACTGAGTTGTTTTATTATCGCTCCGAACTTCCTTCTGTTTCAGATAATTCCCACGAATGAGGTATCCCTCGGTCGCACAGGTGGCTTTATTTTGATATTTTTTTGCTTCATGATGTCCAACTAATGATCAACATATCTAGTTGCTATCGGGCTTTTGTTTAGCAAACAGCTGTGTGAGTCGGGAGAGGTTTGTGTAGTTAGAGTGAACAGAATGAGCCATTAATTTTTTTAATTTTAATAATGACCATTCATGATCTGTTTAAAAGTCTCAAAGCTACCAGATTTCACGATTGTATAAGATGAAACTGTTGATATTTTAATACTTTATTAAAAGATTATTTTAAGGATGTCTTTACCAAACAAAACACCTTAGATTTATAAAAACGTTAATCGGCCGGGATCGACCGATTACCCAGAAATCCCCCGAGAAATCCAGATCGACCCCGAAATCCCAGGATTGAAATTTAGGTCCGAGATTGAGATTCCTATGTGTGTGTCTAGCTGATTTTAGAAATGGTTTTATGAAACTGTTTTCAATCAAATCATATTGTACAGTGAAAAAATTGAAACAGTGTTTAGATATTCATCTTAGATCCATGGACTTACAAACCTAAAATTTTATTCTTACGGAAAAAGCTTGAAAATGTCTTTTAACCCATTGGCTACTACTTTCACTGCTGGAAACACATGACTCATCACTAAGATCACTTTCCGAATCACTACCACTACTTTCAGTTCCACTTTTATCTAAAATCTGTCTGACAAAATCAGAATAATCCTCAGAAACAAGGAATGCCGCGAGATGACATTGTTATTGTCAAACAGCAGACTTCACAGCAATGTAAACAAAAACCTAACATCAGTAAAAAAATCGACAAAAATAATCTAGAGTCAAAATAATCTCTCGATGTTATAATAGAACATCGAGAGTCAAATACCGTAATACAACAGTCAAACACCTCCAAATACAATAATAAATTAACAGTTACATCGATGATGGAAACTGCTTGTCATCGGTAGTTACACGTTGCCGATCCCGTTATGGGCAGTGCTCGTCTATGGTAGCCAATGGGTAAACAATTACAAGTACACATCGGTCAATCTGACCGTTCGGAATTTTTGCGCTTTGACATTGGCAGTACTGCAAGGGCCTTCCCTCTCTGACAGACTTCTGGAATATTAATTAGTTCCACCCCAGGGGCTGCCGAAGATGGAGGTTTTTTATTTCGCGCACCGGTCAGAATTACCACGTGTGTTCTATACCGTTGTTCAAGCAAATCAAAAAATGTTGATGAAAAAATATAATTTTTCTATATGTATAATGAGAGTATGTAAAAATAGGGGCCTTTTACATATCCTGTCCTAATAGCCCATGAAGTGGTAAGTTTTTGTGAATGAAGGGGCACAGCAAACCAATTCCAATAGATTTTCATTGTTCCACATTTGGCAATAATGGTAATATTTATATAAATGCATCACAAGTAATGTTTAATAAATTTAACTTGTTAATACAATTGTGCCCTAATATTTACTTGCCCTAACGTATCTTTAGATATAAAAAACAGCAAAAAACCTCAAAAAATACAGTAAACGGTCAAAATGACCTTATGAGTTCTTTAACGTAATAAAAATCATGTCTATTTTTAGGTGTTATAATCGACTCCTGAACTCTGACGTTAAAAAGGACTAAAATGGATTGATTTGGTACCATCATGGCTTCCATCCAATTGACCATGCTATAAAAATAAATCAATAAATTATTTTATTATTTGGTTCATTGGTTTTATCAAACCCTAAAAGTTTTTCTCATCCGCAGTATGCACCTAAAAGCTCCTCCCCACTGGAAGACAAGGACAGTAGAACCTAACGATAACCGAATCCTCTCGATATCCGATCTAGGGCCTGACCTTCTATCTGTCATTTACAGACTCCCGTTGTTGAGCCTGTTGAAACATTAACAGGTAGGTAAACCTGTAAATATTGTCATTTTTCATTTAGTTATTATTTACAATTGTATCTCCATACTTCAATTAATTAGGCCAATGTATGCCTAAATGTTTCTTTTTTTAAATTTATTTTTTTATCTTAGCTATGAGAATTGATATATACATACATACATAGATATATATATATATATTTTAGCTATACAAAACGGCGAATAGCACTTGAAACACTAGAAACAACATAGGATCTGTATTTACTGTAATACATTTTTGGGATCTTATGGTTTTAAAGAATCGTAAAGCTCTAAAAATTATTTTAATTCGCAACATTTTATTAACTAAATGTATTAACTATTATTAACTTATTTTTACTAACTAAAATATAAACTATAAACTATTTATTATTAAATCTTCAATATAAATTATGTGTCACGACACGACTGGACAGCGAGTGCCTGCAAAGCACGTAATAATGCACGGTACACAGGCTTCTACTGTCACTTCTAGAGCGGACGGTACCCAGCCCCTTACTCGGTTTTGTGAAACTCGGTTTAGTGAAACAGTTGAATTTTATAACATACTCGGTTTTGTGAAACCTCGGCGTAGTGAAATTTTGATATTTATTAGATTTTTAGCCTTACTCGGCTTAGTGAAAACTCGGGTTTGTGAAACGCTCCCTACTTTTACACATAAACAACATATTTTTAAAATTGTATACATCTTGGATTTCTTACATACAGTAATTTTTTAAAGCAGTGTTTATAAAAACAACCTACTTTTGAAAAATATGTTGAGAAAATTTAATTTATTTTTACATGTAGGCCTATAAGGAAGATTTTTCTTGCACCATTAAATATCATTAGGTTGTTCCCTATATTCTTCTGAAAAAGAATAGAATATGTTCTACTGTAATGAAATATATATTATTATACTTATACTTCCAATAGTAGTTAAACAGGACATGGACAGACCTTCAAGTAGCAATTAAAATGACCCATTTTGTAGAGTTTTAAGAAAGGTTTTATTTTATTTTCATTTTCCAAAACGATTTTTATTACATGTAAAAATTGTGTAAAGTAAAACAAAAACAAAAAACGTATTTTTCAAAGTTGGGCTATATTTTTATTGATATATTTTTCTAAACCAACTGAATCATACATTTTCTTACACTTCAAAGTATTTTTTTACATAGGATATAAAAACCACAGATTTATTAACAAATGTATTAAGTTATAAAAAAAACAAAAATGTTCACACCTCACGAAACTGCAAACAACTATCGGCGAAAAGATAAAAAATGTGAAATAACAACAGGTTGGCAAACCGAGAAAACTATATTTATATTGTTTTCTAAAGAACACAGCAACATCTATTGGGAATAGTTGGAACTACGTGGAGAAATACTGTGTATTTCCCACAAGTGTCACATTGATCACATGGTCTGGCATTCAGTCTGCTCTCGGCGTCACGAGTCCGACTTGTGTGTCTACCCCAATGGGTTAAACATAAGCTTCTAAAACAACCCATGTACAAAATATAAAAGAACCTGCAATTATAGAAATTTGACGAGCCAGATCTATGGTTTGAAAAGGTTGATTAAATGGAATTAATTTATTAATAGCTCACCTTTGCACGATCTGGGATTAGTGTTGCCAACTCAATCCAGGCTCCCCAATGTAGTGGCTCTTTATGTATGGCTTCTACAAGGACCTGTATAGCTTCATTATGCAGATCTCTTCTTTTCAGCACAACCCCATACAGATAAAGCATATAACAGTCTAGCTTCCAGTCCAAATAGTCGGCTCTTAAGTCTTGGCACAAACTCTGCAATTTTGAGTTAATTCTTGGATCCGGCCAGTCATCAGTCATATCCTCAATTTTTTTCCTCTCTAGGGATAAGTATTTGGAGTAAATATGGAGAAAACGGCAAATTGCTGTTGTGCTCTTTTCTGTATAGTAGGCACACCTATAACATTACAAAATAAAAACATTAAGAAAAAATTAAAATGGATGTAAATAACCAAAATTTTAAAGTCATCGTAAAAGTAGGATACAATATTTTCTCATTGCATATAAGCGAGCCTGGCTGAAACAGTCTGAAATTTGTAGGAAATTTTTACCCGCGCTTAGAGCCTCCACTGTAAAATTAAAATAGGGCTGCTTTGATGCATTCGGCAATTTTATGAGCTAGACAATACCTCTTACTTCCACCGCATATTGCAATGTACATAGTGTGTGTGAATGTACATAGTGTAGTCTGATGGATCATTGACAATGATTTTACTGCCTTGGTGTTCATACCTGTGGAGCCGTGCAACACTTCACAGAATCAATTTTGACGATCTGTGTCTGACAAGTGTCTTCGTCTTAGATCATTTTTGGGTGGATGGGCAGCCACTTTGTTGTTTGTCGCATTGTATTTTTTTAAGTGATTGGTACTATCGAGAAACCATAAAACAGCCTCAACATAACGGATCCGCGTGATGCGGGCCTAGACCTGGATGCTACGCGCTCGATTTCTACCTCTCGTCACAATGCAACTAATGCTGATTTTCCCGGTGCTTGTGTGTGTATTTTTTCTTTAAATATAACCCCTTAGGGTATTCTTTGTCCTTTTTTTTTATTGATTCTTCTGTGACATAATTTTCTTGAGGCTATTAATAAGTCTTCAACATCAATAAATAACTCTTTCAATACTCTGATGACTATGACTTTGAATTATGTTATACCTCTGAGAGGCAGATATCGACCGCTCAACAATAACGTTATTTTTGGTGAATCAGATGCATTTTAATCAATGGGAACAGTGTTCATACTTCTTACTTCATGTGGAAGTAATTTCACTATTAATATTTTCAGCTCCACTGAAATTATTACTTTTTTTAATTTTTTTGATAATTAGGAATGCAGTGGACACTTGTTTTGCTTCTTTTACGATTGTATGGTTAAGGGAGGACATTTTTTATGTTTTTATTCTCAATATTGTACGAAGACATAATTATAACAACTATAACATAATTAACTATAACTACAACTATAACTATAACATAATTATTTTTATGTTATGGTTAAAGGGAAAAAGCTTGCCACTTCTAAGGTTAAACTCGAATACAATACAGTAGTTAAAACCTTGTTAAAGTTATGATGACAGTTTATTATATTATATACAGTAGAATCTCTCAAATTTGACAATGTGGACTTAAAGGTTGTTGAATTTTGAGGATGTTGAGTTTTAGGGAACTAATATAAATATAACAAAGGGTTGAATAAAAACACTTATTTAGAGTATTAAAACACGTTCACTACTAAAATTCATGCAATAGTTGCATGTTATAGGTCTATGCTAAAATCTTTTTTTACGTTTTTACTCACTATTTGATGGAAAACAGTGAATAAATGCCATCCACACATAAACATACACATTACATAAACATTTTTTCATAGAAACATGTGAATCAAAAACTGACAATGCCAAAAAATGAAATCAATGAGCCTCGTCACAAGTGCAATAACAAACACATCGGAGAAGTGCTAGCAGCTCACTGACGTATTAAGCAACAATTGAATGGGTGATCGTTGCCGCGCGCAACGGAGAGGCCGGTATGGCAGCGATCGTTGCCGCCCACAGCGAAAGTGTTAACCCTTTGGGTGCCGAGCATCTCGATCCCGCACGCGCTAAAATTGCCAGCCCTAGGTAAGGTGGATCTGCTAAAATTGCTGGTGTTTAGTGTGTTTAGTAAAACCATTATAACAATTTTATTTATCGACGTTTCTTTGTTCTGTTTTTTTGTTTTACTTAGGATAAAATTTTGCATCAAACAACTTATATAATAATTATAATTTTAAGTAAAAGAAAAAAGTGTTAACTTTGTTTTAATGAACCTTTTTAAAAGATTATAAGTTTGAAGTAAGTAGCTGCATTATAATCTTAAAGAGCAATAACAATTGAGTATAAATCATGTGTATAAAACATATTCTCATTCCTTTTTTAACAAAGAAAAAATTAGCAAATAAGCAAAACTGACAAAAATTGGGTTTTTAGCGTTAAATAGGAACCATGTCCATTGTAAACTATAGATTATACTTAGTCTTTACAATATGCCCTATTTTATAAGGTGTTAGAAATAACAATAAATTAACAATAATCATTAGAATGTTTTCATAAAAAAGAGCCGTCTTTCGTTATTGGTCGTTGCAGGATTGTTTATGACTGTTCACGATCTCAGAAAGCATTCCGCCATAGAGAAACATGCATAAAAATAAAGCCCGATTCTTTTTGAAAATTTTGATGTAATTTAAACCAGTTACAATAACTGCTTCATACTATAAACAGTGATTTTTTGAGTCTCGAAGCAAACGGCAGCATTTTTCGCACAGGCATGACCGTTTTTATCCGAGACGCTCGACACTCAAGCTACAGTAGCGGCGCATCTCGGATCGAGACGCTCAGCACTCAAAGGGTTAAAATGGTACATTTATTGATTTATTATATACATTTATACTAAGCTGAATGCCCAGTGACAACAATGAAGCGAGGGACTTGATCCCAGATCAACGCACGCCCTCACAATAAGGAAAGTGAGCCACAGGAAATCCCGAACGTGTGCAAACAATAGCCCGTAACAGCTAGGCAGGTAGGATGAACGACTTTGGAAAACCCAAAAACTAGCCTGAGTCTTTAGCGCTCTCGGGCGGCCTATGTACTGCTTTAGGTGTAAAAAAAGACCTGTCGAGTTTTATGGAATGTCAAGTTTTCGGAAATCAAGTTTGAGAGGTTCTACCGTATAACATTGCAAGCATTTGCATGTGTTTAATTCATTCCCTCTAGCATCATTATTATGCAGGCCCGAGCCCTGGCTTGGCTTGTCATTGCACAAATTCTGGAGGGTTAAAAATATTAAAAACTACATCTAACGTAGGAACAACATGTTAATTTTTTTAAAGATTAGTTTTACACAAAGAAATCCTGGAATTGTGACATATAAATAGATATTCATTTTTTACTTCAAAATTGTATTTTTTCTAAAATTAGATGTTTTTAAGATCTTTGTGTAATATATACAAATTTGACCCTTACTGGCTAGTGCCAGTAAGGTATATATTTAGCTTGTGTGGCTAGCGCCTTTAAACGCAGCACAGTAGGGTCGCAAAATGTGGCTAACACCTTTAGATGCAATCAATCATTTCACTACATGTACTGCGCTGTAGTTCGCGAAACAACCGATAGAGGGCATGGAGATGTTGCTTTTCCCTCTATTCACTCACAAAACCAAATGGTGACTTTATTGGAATATTTAGTTATTGAAATCAGTTGCTAGGTGACTTTGGTCAGTATTCATTCGCACCCGTACTGCTGTTTACGCTTATATACGCGAGTCATTACAGCCTGCTGTTTTCACTTTCGCTAACCTTGTTTGTTGACAAAAAAATCCTATTTTAATACCTAAAAATAGTCTTGAAATCTTCAATAAATAACAGCAAATTTCTGTTTTCTACTTTATTCAAGCTACCAAAATCCAAATACCCCCGTCGCAGCAGACCTGCGTACTCAGCGAATTTCCAAATCAATAATATAATAATAATAATATATGAAAAGTTTGGTCAAAATCTGTCGATAAACATGAGAATTTTTGCCTATTCTCCATAAGATTAAAATGGGAAAGAGTGAGTAGGTTTGCTGCTGTGAGGAACACTGAAAGTAGCCATTTATACCATCAAAAATTTTATTTTTAACATTTATACCAACTTTCATCAACATCTGTCCATAAATATAGGAGTTTGCCTAATCTCCATATGATTAACATGGGAAAAGAGTATGCAGGTTTGCTGCCATGATAAACACATAAACTATGATTTTTTAGCACAAATGTATGGATCTCAACCACATGAAGCTAAATATCAAGTTTCATCAAAAAATATTAGATAATAAGTGAAAAATTAATTTTTTTTAATCCTCCATAAGATTAACATTGGAGCCTCAAAAATACAACGTACTGTGTTTAGATTTTTTTATATCTCGGTAACCGTTGAAGATAGAGAAAAACTTTAAGGAACTTAATTGTGTAGCTTTTTAAGCTGAATGCAATGGTGAAATATAAAATTAGAAATTTTTATAAACTACTTGTGAAAAACGCAAAAAACCCCATTTTGGGGTACAAAACCCCCCCAAACTACCCGTTCCCATTAACCGATATGTCTGGTTTACGAACTCGTCCGAGCATTTGTAGGAATACACGTCTCTACCAAATTTGGTCTCGATCGGACCTTTTTTACGAGAGTTATCGTGTTCACAGACACATATATATATATATATACATATATATATACATATATATATACATATATATATACATATATATATATATATATATAAAAATTTTAACGACTATTGTTTTTGGTCTCTGGGCACCTAAAGAAGAAAAAATAACATGGTCTCGGGCTTAACTCTTGCCATGAGACCTACGGTAATAGCTTCTTCCCTATGGGAAATTCGCTAAAAGAATATTGGTAAAATAATATTTTGATTTTTTTACACTAAATCAGTAGTGACAGTGCTTTAAACGTTACATCTTATGAAATCAATGGTAGAAAAGCATACCTGTCGTATTCTTTAACATCAAAGTAACTTTTGGCCAAAAAATATGTATCATATTCAGATCCAAAAATGGCAGGATCTGTGTATACTCTTTCATTGGGCTCAATCGTAACATTCTTCAAAGAAAAACTCAGCTCGGATAACCTAAACAGACATGCAAAATTAATCAATGCCTAGCTAAAACTTCTTATATAAAATTAGATGCTACCTTCTGCTGGCTATAAAACAAATAATATGGTACTGATTTGTACGCCAAAACAAGTAGAAATAATTCTATGATCAGTATATAAATGATTTCCTTTTTTTCCCATTAAGTTCCTCTAGTATGGAGCAAAACAAATGAGATGATAGTGCCAGCACTTAGAATAGGGGGTCCAATAATGGCATGTTTTTGGACATATAAAGCCTATGTGAACATTTTTGATCAAATTACTCATAGATAGTGATTGTATGAAATGAAGTTCATAAAAACTGTGTTTGCTACGTAATGGTCATAATAATCCAAATTTCATGTATTTTTGATTTTTAACTTTCTCGTTTACATTGCCAAACCTTATGAATTATATGTAACTTAATTGACATTAAACTTCTCAAAATTGACATAGGCTATTAAACTAAAATATTTGTAACTGAATTATTAGATAAAAAATTGTTATAATAATGAATAAATACATTAACAGCTTTGATCAAATGGATAAAATTCAAGGGGACATGGACGTCCCTATAGTCTCCATGTTAAGTTACAAAATTTTAGGTACAATTTAAGAAAAAAAAACATACACACTATCCATATGAAGCTTTTAGGGATTGTTAATCATACTTCTGAAAGAACTTTAATGAACAGAAATTTAAATTTAAAGATTCTGATTTTTCTAAAAAATGTTTTTAATTATATATATCTTTTGAATTTTTTTTATTCTTTGTAATGAAATAAAAACCATGACAAAAGAGATTTCTGGTTCATCATTTTATTACAGTGGGTGCCATGAACGACCTGTACAAATTTCAGAACAATCCATGGACTATTGGCTGAGTAAAGATTTTTTTTGAGTAAAGTGTACCTAAAGGGAAAACTTTTCAGGAACCGAGATATACTGAAAAACTGCTTACAAAACAAAAGTGCAGCCTTTTATTGTAATAATTATTTTTGAAATGGATATGTCTTAGCCCTTAGGGGGGGTGTTGACAATTTGGCAAACAATTTTCATGAAAAAAAGATTTTATGATGTCCATGTCCCCTCAATGCAGTTTTTCCATAAAAATTTCTCCAAGCAGATTTATAGGGAGCATAAACATGCATCATTAAATTTAACAAATTAAATTTCTTGATTTAGAGCGTTTATCTAACTATTGTATCTCCACAAAGAAAAGTTGACTTTTACACCCTAGGCCTATGTGATTTAGCCATTTATATGAAATACGGTGTCCTTTGAGTAAATTTAGTACAAATTTATAACTCACCATTTGGTAGTATGGCTAAGACCTCTAGACGAGCAGTCTAATATAGCCCGTTGTATGCTTATTTTGACACTTTTTAAATCAAACTTTCCAGAATCATCGATCATCTTAATCTATAAGGTAATACTGTGAGGACAATGGTTATAAGCCAATAGTGATCAGGTTAATAAATATAAGGTCCAAGTATTTATCACATTTGACCTTTATTTTATTTCAAACCTGTTAGGAATCATTACCGAATACTAGCATGAAATTCGAGTAATGATCCTCAGAAAACTTCTGTATCTACCTTAAGTCTAAGACAAATGTTGTTGAAAAGTTAGGTTATGATTGCAATGAATTGAAGTAGTCGGTGACAGACCGGGTTGACAGGTGCAATTTACGATACGTTACAGCCGCAGTCTAACAGGAAAAATGTATTAAAGTCAAGAGATTAATAAGCAAGTATGAAGTAATCCTTAGATATGTGAACCATGAACAACAAACAGATAAATCAAAAGTATGTGTATGTTAATACTGTACTAGCACGAATTTATAACCTATTCCTATTACCTTTAAACGGTAATGTGGACCCCACCCCAGCAGTATTTTTTTTATATTTTTAGTATTGACAAGAAGAGGGGGGTTTAAAGTCCACCTAAATTCAGCCTGGTCTTTGATTTTCAATAGGACAGACTGGCGGCGGTCTACTTGCCCTTTACAGATAAGTTTCCCTTGTTTATTTCCATGCCTACCTTTTGTAGGGCGTGAAACACCCCACCTTACCATATTTTTACATTTAAACGCTAAACCATCTTTTTATGTTCTGTATTAATGTTTCTGCTTAATATCTCTGTATTTTTATTATTAATCTGGACAATTTTATGTAACATTATTCATCATATGTTTTCAAGTATCATTATGAAATAAAATAAAATATTAATTGGTATGTTGTTTCAAGAGAGTCAAGAGTCAATATCGTTTATTGCCATAGGACTGATTTACAGCATTGACAATTGTCATACATACAGGTACAATGGAATATTAAATAAAAGAAAATAAATATTCTCTAACTAAACAATATTTGTATCAGCTAAAAAGTCCTGCACACTGTAGTACTCCCTGCTGACAAGAAATGTTCGCAATCTGCTTCTAAACCTTTTGATGTCTGTATCTTTTCTTATTGCTAAGGGCAATTTGTTTTAAAACTTGATTATGTTATAAAAAGTTTGTTTTTTAAAAAAAGTTGTCTTGTGCTTAGGGATGGCTAGTGTACAGTTATTGTTCCTAAGATTATAATGATTGGAATTACGAAAGGGAAAAAGATGTTTATTTCTAATAAAAAAGAAAGGCATTCATAAATGTATAAACTTGAAAAAGTGAGAAGATTAAATTTGGAAAATATACCCCGACAAGATTCAGATTTCTTCAGACCAACAACCAAACGAATTGCTTTTTTCTGGAGGCGAAAAATTGACTTTGTTTTTGTCGACTCAGAACCCCATATTACTATTCCATAGCTTATATGGGGATAGAAGCACCCATAGTAAGCTGTCATAAGAACATCAGAATCAGCAAATTTTGAAATTCTACGGAGGATGAAAATACTGCTGTTGAGCTTACGCCTAACATTGGAAATGTGCTCTGAAAAATTGAGTCTGCAGTCTACAGTCAAGCCAAGAAAACGGGTATGATCACATGAATCAACTAAATCTTCACCAAGGAGGATACAAGAGTTTTCTGATTTTTTTCAGGTTAAAATCAATGAAGCTCGTCTTATCAACATTTATTCTGAGATTGTTATCAAGCAACCACTGTTTAAGAAGACTACTTTGTGTAAACGTTTCTATTTCAGGATTTTCTCGGGAAACGTCACTTAGGCTGAATGACGTGTCGTCCGCAAACAGACATAAATCAGCTGTAGACACGCTTGAACGGATGTCATTGGAATACAACAAGGAAAGAATTAATTGGTCCTAGGACCGATCCTTGAGGAACACCACTAGAGATGGATACAGAATTAGATGACTTAAAAGAGAGGCAGCTGTTTTCATCTAAATGCGGAATTTTAACAGATTGCGTTCTACCATGCAAAAAGGAGGAAATCCAGCTCAATGCGTTGCCTATAATACCAAAATGATCCAACTTCTTCAAAAGTAGCCAATGGTTGACCATGTCGAAAGCCTTACTCAGATCTAAAAAAATTCCAAATGCGTACTCACCATCATCAAGGGACTTTGATATGTTAGATAAAAAGCTGAACATGGCGTCAACAGTAGATGAACCTTTTTTAAAACCAATTTGTTTCGTTTCAGTTTGAATGGCGGACAATCTTACGGATGACCAAAATGATCGCTCATCTCATTTGGAGTGAGAATGAAGAAGACTCTGACAGATTGGATGAAAATAATGCCTCCTGAAATCATGGAAGAACAAACTCTGATGAGATTGACGAGCAACTTCCTGAAGTAAATAAGGTCTATTCGCATGAACCTGTTGAACCAAGATGAAGATAGAGTTACACGAGGATCAGCTGTGTATGGACTGTGCAAAGTAGAACTGTCTTATCAGTAAAAACTGTAATTGTTTATTTTGCATATATGTTAAAAAAATATCACTATATCCAGATCAGCTGTTGTGATTTTAACAAAGTTTACTTAGTCCCCATAAGGTTAACATTAGAAATTTGAAACACCATAAAATGGAAACTTACGGAGTTTTCGAAAATTTTGTTTCACTAAAACCTTCCCGGACACATATAGAGCAACTTCCTAAAATTTCATGGCAATCGAACGAGTAGTTTGGCAACGCATCAAGAACATAAATACATACATTCATTTTTATATATAGAAATAGAATAAATCACGCCTGGACTGAAATGCAGGGTATTTGAGCGTATGGACATAACTGAAGAAGATTAAAATGGAGCTATCAGGAATACAGAGCTAGCCTACATTGCAGGCCATGGAGTGTAAGGCCTAGTCGGCTAGTCTTTAATAATGCCATTTGCGTGGTAAGCATTAAACTAGGTCCTAACAGATACAATTTATATTTTAATTAGAGTAAAATTGTCTTTTGTTACTATCTAATGGCATCCAAGCCTTCTCTTATTTGGACTATATTGCAATGTCAACAATGCTTTCTCGATGTTGACTGGAAGGATCAGGCAGGATGATGTTGGGAAACACACCATCGAGACAAATTGGTTCTTATAAATTCCCGTGCTGGTTTACAAAATGATTTGAAAGGTCTTATTATTAAGAAGAAGATAGGAAGTACAAGGAGACATTTACTCATCGAGGTTAAGTATGGCCGCAACCGCAGGCATTGTAAAACCCAGACCAAAACATGCTTTATAACTCCATATCTCGGTTACGTGCAAAAAGTGCTTCCTAGCAACCCGAACCTTTTCTGGAGTTTTTTTAATTCTGTGAAGAGAGCGGGTCCTTATCCTTCTATAATGAGGTTCGGTGATACATTCACAACAAATCCTTTCAATATGTGCAAATTACTTTGCATATTATTTTTCTTCAGTATTCATTATACCGGATACTAATTACAGCAGGCCAGGTAATTTGAGCTTTAACGATTAGGAATCACTTCCTTCCTATGAGATGACGCTTCAAGATGTGGTAGAGGCTCTCAGCAGACTGGATGAATTCAAAAGTAATGGGCCTGACTTGATTCCTTCCTCCATCTGTATTAAAATCTTGCAGTCTTGTTTTGGCTGGCCATTTGCATACGCTGATTAATAGGTCTCTTCAAACTGGTGTTTATCCTGATGTATTAAAGAATTGCTTATTTTTTGTACCGATACATAAATCCGGGACCATAGATGATGTCTCAAAATTACAGACCCATTGCAGTGCAGTCGTATCTGGCTAAAGTTTTAGGGATACTTGTTTTGATGAATGTGGATCCTGAGCTGTGCAAACAGAAAACCCTATCAGCATGGTTTTATGTCTGGCAAGTCAACGGCTACATACCTGGCCGTATTTCAGAGATATATCATATGGAGGCCTTTGAGAGAGTTGAGCAAGTTGACTGTTATTATCTGGATTTTGCTAAGGCTTTCGGCCAGGTGTGTCATCTGCGCCTTATTGGCAAACTCTACGCCTTTGGAATTACTGAAGCACTTCTTAATTGGTTTTCCAGCTACTAATCTACTACAGTAGCTACGGCTACTAATTAATCGGCTATGTGAGATTTGCCTCTGCAATATCCAAAGCGATCATACTAACTTCAGGTGTACCACAGGGATCAATTCTGGGGCCCATACTCTTCCTCGACTTTATCAACGACATTGGCAACTGTATTTGTACATATTACTCTTGTACATTAGTACTCTTGTTTGCGGATGACCTTGAGTTGTACAAGCCAATTAAAACTGCACGGGACTGGAGAGCTCTTCAGGATACTCTGCCAGCCATTCTACAGTGGTGCACCGACAAATGAATCTGAATCTAAAGAAGTGTGTAGCCTTTACTTTCCATAGAAAAACTACTCCTCAACTGTATCTCTATAGCTGGGAATGAGAGGTTCTACATAGACTGTGTCCGTTCGGGATGTTGGAGTAGATATTGCCATCCTTGAATGCCGAAGCTCATGTTGAGAGGATTTGTTCACAGGCTAGTAAAGCCCTAGGACTCCTTGTTCGTTCGTTATGATACCTCTCCGAGTTGCGGGCACTTAGAACACTCTACTGCTGTAATGTAAGGCCTCTCTTAGAGTATTGCTCAGTACTGGGATCCTCACCAAACAACTCTCCGAGATCGTCTCCAGGGGATCCAGAACAGATTTTTGAGACTGCTGAGGTTTCGAGTTGGTTACCCTCTGAACATGGTATCCAACATGCTGGATTCACCAAACCTGCAAACCAAGTGAGATGTTCAGAATGTTGTTTTCCTTTTTAAACTTGTTAATGGTCTCGTGGATTGCCCTGATCTTCTTGAGAAAAGATTTATTTTTACGTTCCATCCACCACGAGATCCAGAGACCTGTTTGCCCGAAGACATCATAGCACCAAATACGCCAAGAAGTCAACCATAGCTCGAATTCAGGACATTTGAAATGTCATTTCACCACATGTGGACATCTTCGTGTCAAGTGAAAAGAGACTCAAGCGCCTGGTTGTAGCGTTACATTGTTGACTTGTTTAACTAATTATTGTTTATAGTTATTGTTTAGTGTTTGTTAGTTATTTTTTCTTCTTTATATTTATTTACTATTGTTATTATTTATATAATATATTTTTGTTGCTATATTATTCATATGTTTGCGTGCTGCCTTATTTTATTATAACAGAATATATGTCCATTCATGATATCATCGTAAAATATATTATGCTGTGCTAGCTTATGTCTTGTGAAAGTCTTGAGCTGTAGCAAAATGATTGTATTAAAATTGTATCTGTACAAACTTTCACTGCAAAGCGACATTGAAAGTAAGGTTTTCCACAGTGGCCTGTCTGAGCATAATGCACAACTATGTACTTCACTTATAAAATTCTACCGAGATAACAATACACAGATGACAAGGGGATGAGTCGAAATTACTGTCAGAACAACCTTGACACTCTAAACACCTTACTTCTGGAAGAAAACTGGAATGAAGTACACAATGCCCTTTCCGTGGAAGAATCCTATAACAAATTCATCACAAAATTTACCATGACTCTTGACCAGGCAAGCCCTTTAAAGAAAACAAAAACAAAAAATAAAGTGAAAGATAAACATTTTGCAGACAATCAGGCAAGCCTCCTAAGGAAAAACTACCTCGTGAAACTTCAAAAATCAAAAATGAACAGAACAAATGTGACCAAGCTAAGGCAAAGAAGGACTATGACATGAGACTAAGGAAATTACAGGATGTAATTTGCTGATGCGTCAGCAAATTACATCAACAGAACAGAGAATAAATCTAAAGCCTTCTGGAACATTATAAACAAGCCCAAAAATGATGAACAGCAAATAAGCTTTCACACTTGAAATTGATGGACAGCACGAAAACAAACCACTTAAAACTGCAAACCATTTAAATAATTTTTTCACCAGTATAGCCGAAAACACTAAAAAAATCCTTCACCACCCACAAATCTACAGCCAACACCAGTCACAAGTCATGATATAAACCATTTTAAACAGACAACCCAAATGGAGATTCTCAATATTATCAAAAACCTCAAACAAAAAACCTGTGCAGCCACAGCTAGACAACATCTTTACGAAAATACTCAAGCATTGCAAAGAAACACCAACAATACCTCTCACAAGTATCATAAACAAGTCATTGAGTCAAGGTAATTTTCCCTCAGCCTTAAAACTTCTTAAAGTGTACCCAAAACACAAAAAAGGTAGTAAAACAATAGTCAGTAACTACAGACCAATACTGCCAACTTTTTCAAAAATCCTCGAAAAAGTTGTTTTGAGAAGGATTGTGGACCACTGTGAAAATCCCAATCTGCTAACTGACAGACAACATGGCTTTATAAAGGGGAAATCAACCACGACAGCTCTGATAGACTTGGCAGACTATATAAATGACAGTCTCAAGGAGGGAAAACTTACAAAAAGCTTTTTCCTTGACCTAAGCAAAGCATTTGACTGCTTGAGCCATGAACTCATATTACACAAGTTAGACAAATTAAGCATTAAAGTCACAGCTAAGATGTGGTTCAAAAGCTATCTTGAAGACCGGGAACAAATAGTAGAAATCACACAAACAAAAAATGGAGTTACAGCAGAAAGAACTAGATCAAAAACTATGCCTCTGAATCGGGGAGTACCACATTTTCATTTAGAGGGATCTATATTAGTACTAATATTGTTTATACTCTTCACAAATGACATATCAGAATACCTGGGAAACTTTTGTATGACATCGATGTATGCTGATGACATCACCTTGCTTTTAAGGGGAAACATGATCTAGATGTAAAATATTTCACGGCACTGATCATGGCATACCAATATTTTCACTCTAATAACTTGGTGGTAAATCCAGGAAAAACAAACCAACTGGCTTATGGGAGAAGATGTGAAGATGTACCAACAATACCTCATGCAGAAATAAATACCCAGGCCAAGTATCTAGGAGTCCTCGAAGGTCTTACCTGGTCACAGCATATAGATAACCTCCTTCCCAAACTCAATGTGATTAAATTAACTTTATGTGATTAAACGTACAAAATCCATTAGAAACCTTTCTACCGCAAAAATGGCCTACCATTCTCTATTTGAAACACATCTCAGGTACTGCCTCATTGTTTGGGGAGGAACTTTGGCAAGAAATCTTCAGAGAGTTCTTATACTGCAAAAGAGGGCTGTAAGAGCGTTAGCTGAGCTAAATTTCAAAGAAAGTTGTAGAGAAGCTTTCAAGACTCTGAAGATTATGACATCAGTACCATAAATCTCTATATAGAAGAAGTCATCGTGTATGCCAATGTAAAAACGTTTACACAAAGTAGACAGTTCCATGGATACAACACTCGACATGGTACAAGATACTGTCTCCCAGGCTCACCATCTCACCCAATATGAAAAGAAACCCTCCTAAATGGGCATGAAGCTGCATAACCTACTGCGAGAAGAACTGAGATGCCACACCGGGAGAAGAATGAAGACTGCTCTAACAGAATGGCTGATTAACAATCCATTCTATACATTGAGGGTAGGTATGTGAGGTTTCAGTGGGCTGAAGGCCTACTGCGGCTGTTATAGGACTATGTCCTCTTCAGCCAAACTATACATTGACCGAGTTCATGGAAAGAAGACAATAAACATTTTTTTAACCAACCAGCAGACGTCATTTCAATACTTGATGTATTTTAAAATAAAGCATATTTGTATTTGTATTCGTAACTGATGGTGTTACCATCAATAAATAAATAATGAAAATGTGTCATGGTTGCAATTGGCCAACCATAAATATTAAAAAAATCATGTGGCATTCACATTCCATACAAGAATTTTGCCTGCTATCCACGGCTTTTGTTGTACGCTACAAAGTTGGGGTATGTTGATCCCATTAAGCATATCAGAGGATTCATTGCATTTATTAACGCACTTCATATGCCGCCATAGATTGTAAGACTTAGCGAAAGCTTTATCACAAAGTTAACAGATTATTTGCGGCTTCAGAATATTTCTGTTTACTCATTATGAAATAAGAAATTGACAGTCGAGATCGAGAAGCAACTCAACACGTGAAGGCGTTACGGTTCCGGTTACAACGTTACTATTAGGTTCCTCAGCAACTGTTGCATTTTGTCACAGTCACAGTTACACAGTCGTAAACATAAAGCAGGGAGCGAAGCTAACCTTAAAAAGTTCAAGCCCAATAATAATAAACTCAAGTTTAAATATCGTCGTTCATGTTTTATTTTTGGTCGGTATCATGAGAAATTAAGTATGAATTTATGCTTTGGATTAATTTTCTTTATGCATTATATAATAACTTTTGTTGCCCTTTAAATTATCGTATTTTTAATCCTTAATCTTTAATGCCCAATGTAATATTATAGGTAAGCGTTATCTTGCTCATGTTCTTCAGTCTTCTATTTTCTGTTCTGTACCATATAACTTGTACATTACACTTGCAGCATTGATTATAAATAGAAGTTCTTCTATCATCTATGCTTGCAGGTCTCATTCATATTATGTTATATTTCGGCTAACCCTGAAAACATGTTAATAATAGCCTCCACAACAGATTAGAATAGAGATAAGTAAGAATAATACATAATAGAAATAAGTAAAGTCTCAATTACAATGGAGTTGCCAACTTAGATTTCCATCGTCAATGAGTTTGCAACCAAGTACAAAGTTTGCTTATAGTAATCTGCAACTAAAAAATCAGACAGTATGTAAAATTCTGAATGCTGAAGAAGTTATTGTTGTTGTGGCAGTGTATAATTATATAGCTAAATTCTGAATACCAAGCTGAATGTTGGGGTTGTTTTATTTTTTAAAACATTAGTTGCTCAAAAGCAAACTACTTTGACTTCCAGCTAAACCACTTTGCCCATCTTGTAAACCTTTTCAAAGTTGGTAATCTAACTGACCATCTTTAACCCTAGATCAGTGCACCATTTCTTTTGGACAAGGTGTAATCTTTTGTGTGTGACTATACTAGTTTACCTACCAAACACCCCAGCCTTCTCAGTAGCTGTCCCAATTTCACTCCCCTACGGACGCCACAACCCTCTTATAGTGTCGCTTCAAGTAACGGTGTCCATTTGTACGATCTAAACTTCCATGTGTGACTACCTTAGGTTTAATTAATTAATATTATGTATTGTGGGTTGGAAAAAACAAGCCTATTCGATGCATTGCATTTTGTCTTAATTTAAGCCTGGTTTAGTTGGGTAGAGTTGTTAGTAGAGTAGAGCTAGCAGAGCTACTGTCTTGATCACTACTGATTTTGATGAATTGTCTGTAGTAGAGTGTTTTATGCAAGTGATCTGTATAGTGTTCCTCCTCAATTCCCAAAATAAGGAATATATGTGGAGCATCTGCTCTATTGTTAGCTATAGCCATTGAGGATGTGAGAGACAAATTAAAATTAATGTTTCAAACTTTTTAAATTTGATTGAAGTTTTTTTTAATTTCAACTGACAAGTTACATCTTCAGTAAACCTCATCTTACAACAAAAACAAAACCAGTCACAAGACACTGTCACTCTTCTAGAAACTCTACTCAACCGCCACGGATCACGTTTACATGAGTATGGTAGGCAGGAGAGTGACAATTTTGTTAGTGGTGGGTGAATAGAGTAGTTACTTTTCAACATGCTGCTAGTAACTACTCAACCACCTACTAGCTACTTGACGCTGGTGAATGTTTACACAGGTTGAGTTACTCGACTAGCTACTCTACTCTACCCGTGTAAACTAGGCACACACTCTATTTAGTTGTTCAGTTTGTTTAATAACTTTAATACTATCATTACTTAACACTTCATCAGCATATGATGGATATGTCAGCATACCTTTTTCTCAACAAATGTGGCTTGCGGATATATCAGCCTGTCAATCTTAGCTATAAAAGCGGCGTGCAAATATATCCATCATGTTCATTTTGTACTATTTGTCCCTTTCACTAACCATTGGTTCATCATTTTAATTTAGATTCGCACACACCTTAGCGGATATATCAGAAAGACGAAATACCTCCCTTCTGCTCACATTTCCTTTATTTGCCCCTCGTTCAAACTGCCCTCACTGTAACCGGTTCATCTCTGTCACCCCTCTCATTCAGCCTCTCTCCCTATTCTCACAGTATACAGTAGACTGTTCTCAGATGACGATTAGCTGTTGTTGAGGAGTGTTACACTTATATTGCTTTTGTCAGCTGTCAAACCGATCACAGGTTCGAATCGTGCTCTTTTGATTTCGCCTGCATTTGTGTCCCACGGTACTTACCCTTTTTCTATTTTCCCGCTGTGTATTATTGAGGTTTCGTTTTGCAGTTTTTATTTAATAGTCAGTGTGCTACAGAGCAAGAAAGATAACCAAAGAGTGTAGTAATGATCCCGATTTTGCGTAAAGTATGATTGATTGGCTTGAGGTTATGATGGAAAGTCTTTTTGTACATTTAATGCATATAAAAAATTAGTTTGAATAAAATGGTGCGTATTTTTAGTATAACTACATAGTTTATGAACATAATTCACGTAAATCAATTTTCTTTCCTTAGTATTAAAATAATTACTCTTATGAGAACAGTACGGCCAGTACTTGAAGGTTTAAGTTTTTACGATTACTTTAATTTTGTAACTTACCTAATTTTTGTTACAGGACATTACTTTTTGATTGTGTTTCATGGTGGAATACCCAAACCTAAGATGGAAGAACAGTTTCATGTATATTATTGCTCTATATGCCACATTTGCAAAAAGCCCCCATACTCATCGGAGTGCATGAAAATTTGTTCTGGATGTAAACTCGTACAATACTGCAGTATTGAACATCAGAAGAAAGATTGGCAAGACCACAAAGAACTGTGCAAGTGTGTTCAGCGCATTTTGAGGGATTCGAAGATGGAACACATTTATCAAGAAGCTTCTCTGAAGCCCCCAGAAGACATCATCAAATGGACCGAACTCAAGAGCTCTGTTGCAAGCCTCATAGAGTTAAGCCTTAAAAGAACCATGTCAACTGTAGAAACACAAATGATTCTTTTCCCTCTTGTTTGTAGCTACTGCCACTTATACAAGGTAAATCAATTGTTTATTTGTGATCTTTGCAAATCTGTTGTGTATTGTTGTAAGGAGCATCAGAGTAAAGATAATAAACATATATTTTTTTGTAAATATTTTTATCAGTCTTTTAAAGCAGACATGTTACGGCTTAAGCAGCCTAATACCATGTTTGATTTTCATGAGTGGGTATGTAAATTTAGAGTAAACAAATTTCCTGGAAATATGGAGAAATTCATGAAATCTGTAACTGATACTTTGACTGTAAAATGTTTATGTTTTAGTGAACCCTTATCTTACGCCTTAACTTTGGTTTATATAATAAGTAAAGTAGCTAACGTAAAGACAAACCAATTAACCATTCATGTAGCGGGGGCTGATACAATGGATATGCTAGGTATGCAGACATTCCCACTGGTTTATAATTTTCTACCATACATTATTCAATTGAACATTGTTCTCATTGGTCCAACTGTGATGGATTATGATACTGTACCACTATGTATTGAGGGTAGTAATATAACCCTTAGTTCTGTAAAATCATTATATCATGAGTATTTGGATAGATCAGGTTTGAAGACGCCAGACATAATAGCTGTGTTTAACTGTGGATTTTGTGAATTTGAACGCAATCCAGAAAAAGACTTATGGGACAAGTCTCTATCTTCTCTTTTACGTTTTAATAATTCTGTTGTAACTGTATCTTCATTCACAGAAAAAGAATCTTTAGCAGACTTAAAACGATTATGCAGTCACAAACACCAAGACTCAAATGTCAGTGTAGTTATGAAATGCCAAGAAAATCCATTCTGTAGCTTATACCCCCACAGGGACTGGGAAAGTGAAGGGGTGTATTTTGTAAACAATTATATTTCTGTCCTTAGAACTTAAGTTGTTTTAGACTATTAAAAATAAAGTTTTAAAGAATTTCTTATGTTTATTGACACATTTCTAGATTTGAGGGAGCAACTATATATATGCATATATGTATATATGCAACTGGTATTTTATACACTGTACATTTTGTTTATGTTTAGCGCAATAAAGTTATGATTATGATAATGTTTCTAAATTTCCAACTAGTACTGTAGTATAGTAGACACCTTGTTATCCTAGGTCTGGTTAACCGAGCTAGTCCTCGAAAAATAAAAATTAAACTTAAATTTACACATGAAGTGGATTTTATTCGTAGCACATGCAAAATTTCAAAATGGCAGATAGAGTAATGTGCCTCTACTGGTTGTATGGTTGAGTAGTTTACTTCAGTGCATATTATTAGATTAGATTAGACTATTTCGTCTTATTCTAGGAATCCTTTGTCTGTGTGTTTTATCCTGTATAAACCAAAGATTTTTTTGCTGTGACAATCGAAATGTTTCTTATTGAAAGATTCTGTTTATAGATCATTTCAATTGCTTAGCGATATATTGAAACATTCAAAATGTTCTTTATTATGAATTAAGCTTACAGCTTGTTTCGATTGCTCAGTGACAGGTTGTCATAATTGATATTGTTACAATACGATTGTTGCATTCTTTAAGTGGAACTATCACCACTGTGCACAATTAGTTTTGTTCCTTGTATCGTATTGTCATTGGCTAACAGAAATTAATATCAGTAATGTCAGATTTACGAAGATTGTAGGAATGTGACCACTAGTGATAAACATCAAAATACTCAAACCGTGGTTGATGAAGTTGATCCGGATAGGAAAAAATCTGGATATGAGAAGGGAATAAAGCAATCCGGATATTTAAAAAAAACAAATTTTATTGTAATACTTTAATGACATCAAAACTAAAAAATTACGTAATACAGTATAAAGCGGTACAGTATGTAGAACTATAGAAACTAAAACGAACCGTTGCAAGAAAGAGTAGGTCACTCAAGCAAAACAAAGACCACTGATGCGGGTGTTGTCACTACAGTACATGTGATGCATTGGCTAATGGGATGGGTAGGGAAGGTGGGATGGAGAGGTTTATTGTTTCATGAGTCAGTGACCTTGCACCAGATAGCACAGAATACAGAGAGTAGTGCTCAAGACTCAGGAACTCGGGACAATGGTTCCCTCTACTCTACTACTACTACATTACCGCTGTCCACATCGCTTCAACCCCGCGTTCGGCAACCGGCGCGCTACTATCCGACCTACAAACATCGTTCGCTACTACTGGGTTAACAAACATGGGCTTCCTAGAATGTTTACAAATTTGCGTATTTTTCAAAATCACATCCGGATATCGGAGGGTCCAGATATGAGAGGGTTTACTGTACCGGTAGCCATCTAAAAAGTAGTCACATAGTCAAACTAAGTTATTTGAAAGATAGATTAGATCATTGAAATGACAACCAATGTAGGTATTTTAAGCCAAGTATGAATGAGGATTGAGTGTAGGATGATTGTGGGACGATCTTGTAGTCTTATTACTGACTAAGACAGACATGTTCCTTAGACAGGACTGTTAATTAATAGCCCAACAACCAATGGCAACTAATGGACCTCTAGTTTAATTAACGCAGAATCCGAACCACAGCCTCTGAATTACGAATTGGTCTAATTATGAGGATAGGCTTTGCGGACCAACGTAGTATTCAATAGTGAGGACGTTAATCCACACAAGAGAACACCACATCCACTGACCATCATTCACAACTAACCACAATTCATTACCTCCAAGTAGCTGGATTGCAGGATGTCGCCAACGTCCCAGTCTATAAGCTGTCAGATAACCATGTTATTGATGATGATTTATCTGCATATACTTTATACTGCATATAGTTATACTTATGCAGACAACCTGTGTACTCAAAGAGAGTTTTTTGATCTGGTATAATAATCTCTATTTTGTAAAGCAAGAATTAATTTTTCTTTTCTCGTCGCTATTATATTTCTTGATGAAAATGAGTATTGTTTATTGTACCAGCCCCTGTGGTGCACTTCACGATTTTTGCTGGGAGCTCAACCTCATATCTCATGAGGTATAACTTCATGTGGATGAGATCCATTCATTTATGCATTAAAATCGTAGTTGATGTGTTTGTCATGGTAGCTAACCTTCATATTCTTAACCCATGTTAGTCATTTAGAGAATAAGCAAACTCCTTTATTTTTGGACAGATTTTGATGACACTTGGTTCATGGTCAAAATAAAAATAGTTTATGGTAAAAATGCCTACTCTTAATGTTCCTCATAGCAGAAAACCTGTATACTCGTCCCCATGTTAATCTTACAGAGAATAGGTAAACTCTCTTATTTATTGACAGATATTGATTAAACTTATCCTATATTAACCCTAGAAATGGCAAAGTCGTAATTTACGACGCATTTACATATTCAATAAGAATTGGCAGGTGGAGGCATCTGTCGTCAGCTTATTGTACTTGTTAGATACTCGCCTACGCGACCGTGTTTCCCTCTGGGGGCCAACAACCGAAACTGCTCTTTTAGTACACGAACCTGCCACCGGGCAGGTCTATAACCAAGTAAGCGCTTTCTTTTCCTAGGCACTGGATGGCCGTGGTGGCTAAAGCGCTGCGCTGACGAGCGTAACGTTCTAGCCATTCGGAAGTGCTAAGGTTCGAATCCCGACCATGAGCAATCCCAATTTGGCTTGCAAATGTGTGGTTTAGCGGAGTGGAGGGCCCACCTTAAATAAACGGTGACCGGCTTGGGTGGAAGTTGACGGCATTTGTAGGCTTAATTGGGATTGCAGTGGACACCTGTTTTGCTTTTGCGGTTAGTGGTTATAAGGGGGGGGCATGTTTTAAGCTTTTTTTGTTTAAACTTTGATATTTCATGAAGATATTAGTAATTATTTTTATGTTACAGTTAAGAGTAAAAAGCTTGCCACTTCTAGGGTTAAGTTATCATCGAACCAGTCATTAAGCTTGACCATGTCAGATGAAGCCTGATCATACACTTCATCCCGATCGGCACCAGAGGGCACAAGAGCGGTGTCATCAGCGAATAAAAGTGTTCTATCTTTAATATTCAGTTTAAATATATTGTTTGTGTATATTAAAAACAAGGTTGGGTCCAGGGAACTGCCTTCGACCACCCGATAGTTAATGTCAATATTATCACTATTAATGCCATTGATGGAAACATACTGTTTTCTGCTGTCAAAGTAACTTTAAACCAATTTAGTGATGTTCCTTTTACTCCTATAAGTTTTAACTTTTTACTTGATTTTTCCTATCATTGGAATCAAATGCTTTAGTTAAATCTAAAAATGTTATTACTTTTTTCTTACTACCCAATTCAGAAGAAATAATTTGTGTAAGGTCAAATATTGTGTCAATAGTATTTCTCCCTTCACGAAAACCAAATTGTCTTTTAGTAATAATTTTTTTCCATATAGTTTGTAAGCTGTAATTTGACACATTTCTCCAGAATTTTATCAATTAAAGTTAAATGAGATACTGGCCTATAGTCAGATATTTCAGAATCTTTACATGACTTGTGAATTGGAATTACTTTCGCAATTTTAAAGGCATTTGACAATTTATCTGTTTAAATACTAAGATTTATTTGGAGGTGTAGAGGAATATGAAGAGATTGATTCTCCTTTACAACCCTGCATAAATATCGTCACTGCCAGGGGTGGACCCACTCCTAATCATAACAATGACCTCAGCAAGTTGCTGCTTACTGCCAGGTTCCATAATGAACACAGAATCAACGGCGTCATCCACCTCCGGCAGTCCCATTGGCTTGATGTTTTCGACAAGCTGTGAACCTTGATGAAAAATATTCGTTAAAACGAACACAAATACTAATTAGACTGCAATTTACTATTAGGGGAATAGCTACCTTCTCTAATATCCTGGAAACGACTGGTAATATAGAAATCGGTCACAGCTGGTCCACTTTATTTACAACTGGCAGAGGACAAACGATACTTGTCTTTGCCAGGAATACATTCACAAGATGTCCATTTAACACATTCACGACGGAAGTGAAAATGCTCACTTTTTATTTACCTAGTGGAGCCAATATATATAAAAAATGACAAAAATTTGTACTTGTTTTTTTTAAATTTTGCTTTGTTTTAATGAAAAAAGTTTGTTAATATAGTTTTGGTCCAAAATTATTTTTATATATTCTTTTAAGTGTACCCAATATTTGTATATTTTTTATGCCTCAAATTTATGCGAATGTATAGCCTACATGATCGGGTAGACGTTACTATAGGTTACTATAGGTCTTCTGCTAGGGGCGGAAACCCATTTCAGCTATATTTAGTGTGACTATGTTGGTCATCAACAGCATTAGAGTACACATCGAGTGTAACCGGTCGGGCGCACCAAACGCTTTAGTATTGTTCCGAGTATACCACATCGGGTACCCTGCCGCCATTTAAGAAGCACCTGTGTACAGATCGGGCGCATTACGTCGCGAACGTGTTAATTGTACAGGAGCTAACTGACTTTATCATGTCAATTGAGATTTCACCAGTTCCTACGGCTTTTGATTTTATCTCATTCATTGCATCTAAACCTTTTTTTTCACTCACCAGTGAAAAACAAAATTTCTCGCTGTTTTCATCTTGGCTATTAGATGCAAAGAGTTTTAATATTTCATTGTTAATTCTCGATCCATCAGCCATATTAATGAAGTATCCGTTGATCTTGTTTTCTTTAAACAGCGGTGGAATGTTAAGTTTACTTTATTTACGACAATGTCATTGTTTTTAAGTCATGACCAGAAATCTTTTGGATTATGAGATGTGATAAACAATCAAAGGAAGTACAGTAAAACAGCAATAGTTATAAACCATCGCAAAATACCAATGTTATACTGTAATTTGACAATAAAATAATAAAAATTAGTGTTATGATTAAGAACAAATACGGTAATTAATTTCCTTTCAATTACAATAGATATGTATATACAAAAGAACAATTATACCAAATAAAATAAAAATGGTCTTTAGTGATATAGATAAAGTAAATGATAATCCCTTTAAGCAATGCCCAGGTACTTAACAACAAAATATCAATTTTGTGGAAGGTATTTTTTTTATTTTGTGTATTTCTACGCCAGTGGCATTTTTAACGTTTTGATGGGGAACGGTCCAAACCCCCGTCTTGTTACTACCAAACGTCGACCTGTTGTTAGGAAGCATCATTAATTAGTAGCCCAATGACAAATGGCGACTGGGTCCAGATTCGACCCTTGCGGGATTTGATCCGGCAACCTTCAGTTTTGAAGGCGGGTATTATAACCACTACACCACCCAGCCAGTTAAAAGTATTAGTATTAGTACTTAAAATTAAAATTTCCTAGGTTCCACTCAGAATAGTTATACACTAATAACTAAGGTAATATTTACTGAGTGTTTTTGAGGATGTGCAATGTCCAACTACGCTGTAGGCTGTGTCGGCAAAGGTGTCCAGGTTCTCCCCCATTGAGGTGGCCGGTGAACTGGCGTGCATATGCGGTTGACAACTCTTGCAACCTCCTGCAAACTCTTGACAGTTTTACTCTTGGGAGTTTTTTAATCTGAACGCGGCCATCCTTGACCCAGGCAAACGCAAGTTGTTGGTCTCACGCAAGTTCACACTCTCTGTTCAGCACTTTCCATGTATGAGGTGTTAAATGTTCGTTGAAGATTATCGTAGTGTTGGGAAATTTGTCGTTCAGTTTGTTTGCCATGAGAGACCTTTTATATTTCCTAGCACATATCCAACAGTTTTTAATGCCTCGTGAGGAGAATTTGACATCAATGGGTGAGAAGTGATCTCCATTACCAACCGGGGGAGGCAATGAGCTGCTGAGATGTGATATCGATTGAAACTTAGTAGTAGTTGTGAGATTCTTGTTAGCAACTCATTGAAGTCCTCGCCTTTAGTAACTGGGACTTATGAAATGATTAAGTTATCAACCCGCGAGTACTGTTGAACGTCATTCATCTCAAAGCGCAGTTTTTTCATTACACTGCGACTCTCGTAATAGTGCTCTTCTAAATCTACGATCCTCACTTTTAAACTTTCATTTTCCGACTTTAAACAAGTTATCTGCTCATTTGCATCATTAACATCTTATGTAAAATTTTCAATATTATTTTTAACTTTGTTAAGCTTTAAATTAGTTTGTTCCCACCTGGAATTGATTTCACTCCTTAAGGCGGCAATGGTTTCGTTATTTTCTTTCCATAAAGCAGCGATAGCACCCAAGATGGCGGCCTGGCCGGCATTGTGTTCCTGCCAGGGTTCACTGCTAGTGGATGAATTCTCTGATACGCATCCGCCATACTTCCATGATGTGGATATATTTCCCATGTGTTGGAGTACTTCTTTGTCCTCTCAGATTATATCGTTGCGCATGACATATGGAAACTAGAAACTCAGTCCATAGACTTTCCCGCACTTCTCCGCCATGGCTTCACTCACGCAACAAATACGTAGTGATCTGTATTTTAGATGATTCTACAATAATTTTTTAAGAAAACATGTTCAATGAAATAATGACTACTGTAGACCACGAAACAAAGTAACAATTTTGAACAGACAAACCTTAACCAGAACAGTGATGGCGGTGCCGCATCACACTGACAATGCATGACTGATAAGTGTTCGACCATCAGCTACGAGTGACGGATTTTACAGATAAATTAATAAACCTGATCAACAAACTTGCAGTGATGGTTGATACCACATATTTATCAAGTGATGGCCTCTTAAAGAAGAACCAAAGTTAACAAACATATCAGGTTTGGTCATAACTAATAACTTTTCTATTAAAAGGAATTTGACGTATCAGGTTTTGCCAACTTGTAGATCTGAAAAAACGAGACTGATAACTCAATTTTGATAAAAAAATCAACTGCAGCTATTATAAATTCGAACTAATTATTAATCATGTTCATTCAAATAAAATTCTAGGAATTATATGTATGTTTATTTGGTTTTAAATTTCATATACTGGTATTTATGCCAATTTTAAAATAAAAACCAATTCCAACTTCCAAATACATGAGCTTTTCTCTCTGTTGCACAGACTGTTTGGTCTTACACAAAATATCTTATCACAAAATCATTGTTTGGATATGCTAAATACAATAATAATTATGTAACAAAATGAGATAATGATACTTCAATGAAATTTGTATATAAATAATTCTTGTTATAGGTTGTGCAGTATTTTAAAATGTGTGTAAACATTTTGCCCATGAGATAATAAACATATTCTCAATACAGTTTATGAATAAACCGTATTCTGATAAGACATATTTTTACACCATGTAAGTATTTAATTTTATGTAGAATTGTATAATTCTTAACAAATACCAAATTGAGTTCTAGTCTTGTGTTATGTAATACATATCATTTTACCTCAATAATAATAATTAGCAACATCTAAAACAACCAAACATTTGAGTGGTTACAAAAGTAATAAATGTTAAATTTACAAATTCTAAAATACTTAACTATGAACTAACCATAAGATGTTGAATTTTCACACAAAATAAAAACTTAAAAAATTTTAGGACAACTACAAAGGTTTTGGCAATGGTGTTATCAATAACATTCGTTATTCAAAATATTGATGGATACTCGGATGGTGCTCCAGAGGAGGTGTGTGAAACATTAATACCCAGACACCTGAAGCCCCCTCAGAACACTTCCTGCCCTTACAGGATAGATTTGAGTACTTACATGATGAGCAGTAACCACATCAAGTACAACCCGATTGGAGGGAATCAGATGATGAACCTCACTCTCACTGGTCACCAAGCCTTCAAGGGATTCATTATACAGGCTCGCATGAATGACAGAATAGTCGGTCGGTTTGAGCCCAGCCCTAAACACTACAGAATGCTTGATTGCCCTGAGGGAGAGGAGGTAAGTACCTCATACAAGATAACAATCAATAACTTTTTGTATTCATTGTAAATGGATAGTGCCATTTATAGATGAACATAATTATGTTGTTATCAAGAATGAAGCAACAAAATCAAAACGAAAAGTTAATTAAATTATTATTAAAAATAATGTAAAAACGTATTAAGATAAAGTAATTAGCTCTTAAAACTTTAGCTTTGAGCGATATTAGCAACATTCTTTCCTAAGTTTAACCACAGATTAAGGGCCTATCTTTTAGGTCCTATATAGCTCCTTCATCCGTGGTTTAACTGAACATGTGATCTATTAAAGTGACAACAGAAAGAAATAACCATCAATTTAAAATTAATAATAGTTTGTTTACATTGATTTTAAAATTGTAATATGCTAAAATGTTATCAAAATTAAAACATAAACCAAATTGTACTTAAGACACACATTTATAATTTAATATATTTAAAATTTTACAAATAATTTAGTACCTTGAGAATTTGTTTCCTTATATTTATTTTTTTATTTTTTATTTCATGTAAATTTTAAACCACAATAATAAGTATTTTTCTTCTTAACACTAAGTCATACAACTCCTACAAGGTTTGAACTTACTGCTAGACGAGAAATGTGAATAGAACTGCAATGTGAATAATTTGACAGTCAGTGAAATGTTTCAGGCATTTACAATGTAATACATTTACTTTATTCCTCATTCATTATGTGAATGATGATTAAAAACCAGGACTTCAAATTTTTTAAGTACACTGGTACCGGGGGTTTACTGATAAGATAGTCATACAAATAAACGTGCATTTTTATGCCTTATATTATTATATAGATTATAATAGACCATGTTGCTCAAAAACCTACAAAACTGGCTGTGCATGCAGGAAAGGCTGAAAGTGCAGGAATGCACTTTCCTGACATCCACAAACTGCATGGACATAACAAATTTACAATTACTCATCAGTAGTCACTGTGTTGGGCTGTTTATAAGCAATGGTTTTATCTGATGTATTCTTCAATATTTGAGTAATTTGGTTTAAATTATTTTTTTACTCTGTTATACTGATCTGACATATTTTTGTTCTTTTAGAACACAGCAACTCACATAGAGAATGATGTCAAATCAGAAGTGATTTTCAAATGGGTTCCACCTACTAAAGTTTCTGGGAAAGTCTGGTTTTAGTAAGTATTTCCATAAAATACTTCATCTTGAGAGATCTTGATACTTAGGAGAACAGGGCCTTTGTTCAGGCCACCTTTTGATTGTTGACCATAACACTAGTTTTGTAATAAAAATTTTATGGTGTAATGGAAATTCCATTACATTCTTTGTTGAATCACAGACACAGAGTTTGTGTTTCTGTTGTTGGGTTTGTGTGTGTGAGAGTTTTGTGTGTTACTGGAAGCAGATCAACTGAGGTTAGGGCGCAGCCTGGGGTACCCCAGGGCTTGGTCTCTGCTCACTTCTTTTTTTGCTGTAGATGAATGATCTCCCTGACTTTATTTCTTTATTTATTTATTTATTTATTTATTTCTTCCGAATACTTTTTATATACATACAACTTTCTTAAATGTTTGCTCTGATTTTAACTCCCTACAAGCCCTTCTAAATATACCATTAGAGGAGGCTTCACTAAGGTTTAGTTCAAATTGATTTTTGTTTAAATGAAACTAAAATTCATAATATTAAATTTTACTTTTAAGACACATCCACCAAAAGACAAAACCTTAAATCCTAAAAAAATTAAATTTCTTGAAAAATTTTCTAGATAATATTTTACATGGAACTCTGACATTGTATTCATATCAAAACGGTTGAGCAAAGTATTTTGTTTGGACTTAGTTTTTTGTTTGTTCCAAACAAATATGTAATGTCTGTATAATTTTTTCCCCTTTCCTCTGTCAATTATTATATATGGTTTGTAGATTTGGGCTAATGGTGTTAGAGTTTGGGAGATTGTCATTCTTCGAAAAAGGGTGATGATGATGAGGGGAGCTGAGGCTCTGGAGCACTGCAGGCTCTTGTTAACCTAATTGGGTATACAGAAAGTCATTATTTTGTACATTGTAGCTTTATGGGTCTTTCTAATCCTAATATAAGGCAAAATTATAGAGATCCTTTTTTCATTACAAAATAATTAATAAGGTAAACAAAAATCCAGTGTATGTTTTTATAGTTAAATTTTATACTGTAGCGTAATTACACCCTCTGAAAGGTATCAGGGCAAGCTTGCTTCAGGTCCTGCTGAGGTGTGGCAGAAATGTCCGATCGGTTTCAGCGTGAGGTTGCCTCAAGTCCCTCCCATGTGTGGTGGAAGATTTTTTACTTAGATTTTTTACAACTTACAGTTGTATGTTATATTTGTTGTTAATATTTATTTAAATTATTGTACAATTTATTCATGTGAAAACACACAGCAAGTGTCATACTGGCCTTCAAATTTTGACCAATAGATAACTAAACTACAGATTTGGCGGAAACAGAATCAATAGACAACCATGTTATATCCTTAATCTTTTCGAACATCTCCACCACGACTCAGGAGACTCGAGTGAGTAGGCTGAACCTGACTTTGTGCATCTCCGCCATGACTAGGTGGAACACGAGCAAGCGAGCGCTGAAACCACTTAGGCTTTGTAATAACTAAGCTATCCGCGAACTGACTCTTTAAAACCCTTTTTCATGATCTTAATGAAATTTTCCATGAACATTTTAAGTACAAATTGTGTATTCAAGCTAGAAAACTTGGCAGATTCCCTTGTACAAATGGAGCGGTAGAAGTTTTTTTAAAATCAAAAAGGGATTTTGGAACATTCTGATACCTGTGACGATAGTCACCTTTTTCAAAATTATTTTCTAAAATTTGGGTTTCAACTACAGATATAAAACCTGGTACTTGGATTTCACAATCCACATACTAGTGTTGGGGAATTGGCACATAGAGTCATTTTATGATGACACAGAACCTAGTTACTCGTTCTGACCATTGAACTTGGATGGTCTCAGCGATTTTTACCTGCGTGAGCACTGAGGCCTGGTTAGACAGAGTCAGAGATGGAGCCCCAGGCGACTCACAGGAGAACATCTCAGACGCCAAATTCCGTGGTAAGGCGATCTCTTTAATTTGTATAGTCTTTTAAATTCAGAGTTTTAAAGTTTATTTTTGAAAACTATTTAAACTATTTATTGGTTGCGGTACGTGATTGTTTGATAATTATTCTAAATTAATAATTTATAAATTTATGTGGGTATTCGTGTTAACATAAATATAAATTAATTAACTTTCACATATTGATATTGTTTATTGTTAGGAGCCTGTGAGCCATTTATTTAATTCAATTGAACTGTATTTTAATTGTCATTTAACTAATTCAATTTAACTGTATTATATTGAACTAATATTTTCTATATTTAATTATTTAAATTTATTTAATTGTCATTTAACTAATTCAATTGAACTGTATTATCTTGAACTTATATTTTCTATATATATATATATATATATATATATATATATATATATATATATATATATATATAAATTCGTATTTATTAAAAGAGAATTTAAATGTCATTATTGATTTTGTATTATTAAAACCTAGCTACGCGCCCCTATGGCAACCCAATCGTGACATACCCCAAAGCTGCACACGATGTCTACAACGGTTTTAATAAAACCTTATACACTAGCGATTTTTGACAGACAATTTTGGATTTTAATTGAGACAGCAATTTTAAATTTTAAATTTGTAGTTATTTTAATATTCTACACTTTTGAACCCAAAGAATATTCTAAAGGTTTTAATCTTCTTTGCCATTATTCTATTAGAGAATAATCAGATGTATTAGTGTGTTTTGCTTACATAAAATAATAAAATAGCTTTATTTACATAAATATAAATAGTAACCTCATTGGAAAGGAAGAATATGTTAAAATTACTAATGTTATTCTGAAATGATATTATTGCAAATCAAATATACTGGAAGAAAATTTAGTTGTACTGAAATACTGGTCATAATCCATACTACAATTCAAGAAAAAACACACTAATAATATTTGGATTATGATAAAAAATATCATGATATCTGATGATGCCACCTCAAATTTTGTTGTATCAGAATTTAGTGGAGTCTCTGTGCCAAAATTTGATTTTAAAGGTTCTGACATTTTTAATAGCAATGATATATTATTATCAAATAGAAATGATAAAAAGAGTAATGATTCAGTAAGGGTAGAGTTTATCAATGAATGTGACTTAAGTGAAATAACTGCCTTAATGAAGAACCGGTTTACAAAAAAGAGCAACAAATTCCCAGGTAAAAAAAATATTAGTTCATCTTTGCTTGAAGAAGATGAACAAGGTAAGAATATTAAATCCAAGAACCAAAACTCCAGTTGTATTTTAACATGCAAAATAGGTGATCTTAGAGTAAATAAAACTGTGTTTCCAAATATTAAAAACAACAAACAATCTAGTGAAGAAGATAGTCTTACTGTGGGATTGTCAACAGAAAGTTGTTCTACCGGATATTTTCTCTCAAATAATAGGCAAGAAGGAGATATTCAATTTGTGAAGGAAAAAGATTCTTTTACAACGTTTTGTAAACCTTTAAGACTATTCAATAAAAGTGGAAAGCCATTAACTGATCGAGTGGGAAGACCACTAAATAACATATTTGGTGAGCGATTACTCATCTTGGATGACAAAGGAGATGTGATTTCTGATTCAAAGGGAAATCAAGTCTTCAACAGTCTCGGGGAATCTGCAATATACCCGACAACAAATCTTTATATACCACCTTCTGAAGATGAACCTGGAATTCCTCTGTTAGACATTGATAAGGAACACATTCTTTTTCTGTATGATAATAAGGGTCATCCCCTAACAGATAGTTTTGGCCGACCCTTACTATGTGCTTCTGGTGCTCCAATGTTAGGCATGAGTCCAAAACTCAAATTAGATCTCATTAATCATGAACATTATACTCTTAAAAAAATGTATAGTAGAAAACCCCTAGAGAACTTCATAAGATATGTTCAAATTCTTGATTTGGATGCAAAACCTTTAACAGATGATTGTGGAAGACTACTAGACAATGCTACATTGACCTGTAACAAATATGGTATGCCGATATGTGATTGTAAAGGCCGTCCTCTTTATTTCAAATACGGAAGTAGAATTGCATCTTATAAAAAAAATAACCAGAATATTAAAAAAGAAACAGGGATTAAAAACTCTGAATTAAAAATGTTACAATCAAGTGCAGAATTCCTAACAAATCAAATTGTAAAGTATCCAATGAGATCAGAGCAATATATAGACAGGAGAAATATGACAAATCTAATGTTAGTTTGTGAAAGGTGTGTCAGTGATGGACTAATTAAGTATTCAAATGAAAATAGTAACTCAAATTCGAATGCAATTGATTTTATTATGACTTGTGAAACTAATCTATCACAATTTAACAATGAAATTGAAACCAATGAAACACAAGACGGGCATATGGATGACATTCAGGTACATATGAGTAACAAATATAGTAATGAAAAAATAACAAATAATATTCTGGCATATGATATCCCAGTGTTCCCTGGAGAACATTATAAGTCACAGGAGTCTATAAAAGAACAATGTGTGAGTTCCACTCCACCAAATGTCACTTGCAACTTAACAGAAACCGATTCTAAAGATAAATTTAAAAAACAAAATAAATGTTCCAAAGAGTCAACAGAGACAGTGTTTTTGTTTAATGCTACAGAAAAAATGAGAAACCAAGAAAGCTCTTCAGTTGATGTAGCTCATTTTGAGGCAATTAAGGAAAAGCAATTGAAACATAAACAAAAGCTACCAAATAAAATGTACTCATTAAACTTATTTAAATTCTTCAAAGGTACTTTTTCAAAATATAATGAAAGGAAATGTCTTGATCATTATCAGTACAATGAATACGGAAAACCTTTAAGAGATATTCGTGGCAACTCACTTTATGATAAGTATGGGATTCCTTTAACAGGAGCTCATGGCAGAAGACTCAGTGGGGAGGCCAGGCAAGCACTTAGGTTGAAGTTGAGAAATATCCCAAAAAATAGGGCAAACACTGCTGCTGAGGGAACATTCTTCCCAATATCAGGTTCTGTTTCTCATGATCGATTTGGAGAACCAGTTTATGATAAATATGGTCGTCCTCTTTATGATCTAGCTGGGAGACTTATTTATGACAGATTTGGTCGTCCAATGACAGATGCATTTGGTAGACCTCTGGTAGATGTAATTGGTCAGCCATTGATGGACTGTGAAGGGAGGGTTTTGACTTCAGGTTATGATTCGGATTCAAACATTAAACTTATTGATATTTTTGGTAGAAAGATTTATGACAAGCGTGGAAGAACACTTTTTGATCCCTACGGTAGGCCTAAGTATGATATTTTTACCAATGCAATCTACGATAGTTGTGGGCGTCCCGCTACCGATGCCAATGGTAAGGTTCTTTTTGATTTCTTAAACAAACCAATTCAGCCATATCCTGATAAACCTCTTTTAAAAAATGCAAGAACACATTTACCTAAGTACATAGATACAATATTGTCAGTACCAAGTATGTATCGTGTGTTAAAGTACTCCCAACCATTGGAAGATGTCTTTGGAGGACCTCTTTTCGATGATTTGGGAATACCATTGTACAACAAGATTGGGAAGCCCTTATTTGACCGATATGGTCGACCACTGTATGACAAAAATGGTACACCTCTATGCGATTGTTATGGGCGTCCGTTATCAGAAGATATAAAAACAAGTGATGATGACCAAACTCTTTCTGTTGTTGATTGTTTAAAATTACTGAAAGTGACTGAAGAATCATCCAAATGGATGATAAACAAAAGTAAAGTTTCCAAATCTGAAAAGTCTAAAGTACAAAGAAATATCATGATAAAAGTAACCCGCAGGAAGAAACCGAAGAACAAGAGGTTTGGTCAGTATGTGTATTCGTTGACGAGGGTGACAAAGTTTGCCAGTGGACGTCAAGCACTAGAGATTCTTGAGGCTCCTCTGTCTCCATCCACAGTGGCGGAGATGCATCGTCTACCTGTAGACAACAAGCCATTGGTGATGGTTGTTGGGCAGCGTAATTGTAGAACAGTGAAACTCAGAGCTGAATAGAACCTTCCCTTTGAAGGTTTTAAAATAACTAACTGCAGCTTCATAGTCGGCTATTCATAATAGTTATTAGATAAAAACATTACAAAAATGTACAAATTAAAATTTCTAAATTATATTTAATTCACAGAGATTATTTTTGGTAAATTAAGTTCTTACATGGCTGTTGCGTGGGTGGGTGCCCGCAGCCAGTAGGCCGATGCAGATGTGGCTGCTTGGGTATTTCCGCAGGTGTTTTTGTTACAATAGGCCTGTTGACATAAAGTAATCCGGTAGTATAGATAGGTAGTATGAGACAGACTCAGATCTGACAAAGGCTCAGATGGCTGGCTTAGTATTTATTAACAACTAATTTTAGTGTTTTTAGATAGAATAATTTAAAACCCTTTCGTAGTACACATCAAAAGAATGTAAAGAATATACACAGTATGCCAAGTTGAACGGTCTTAATTACTAGAGTTTTTCAGAAACTTTGAACAGTCAATAAGTATAGTAGTCAAAAGGAAAAATATTTGTAAGTAATAGTTTTAACTAACTAAATCTGACTTATCATTTGAGTACCATTTCTCTGTGTGATCTTAAACTTCAAATGCTTAAAAATCATATTTTATGTGTTTATCATGGCAGCTAACCTGCATACTCTTTTCCTATGTTAATCACATAGAGAATAGGCAAACTCCTTTATTTATATACAGATGTTTATGGAACTTTGTATGAATGGTCAAAATAATTTTTTTATGCTAGAAATGCCTACTTTCAATGTTCTTCACAGCAGCAAACTTGCATACTCTTTCCTATGTTAACCTTATGGAGAATAGGCAAATGACTCTCTTATTTATCGACAGATATTGATAAAACTTGTCATATATCATTATTATTATTATTATTATACTACAGATTTGGAAATTCACTGAGTTTGCAGGTCTGCTGCGATGGGGGTATTGAACATTATTTTAGTATAATTTTACACAAAGACAATTTGATCTTTAAAAAATAGAGGACTAACAACTAAAAACTAGAAACTAAAGCCATAACAGAAAGAGTTTGAATTATTACTCTTGAGATGACTGACAAATTAATGAAGCATTAAGTAGCATTAGGATAGTTAGTGAAAAATACAAATTTGCTGAGGATGCATGTCTGCTTAGAGTGGGGTAAAAATTGGTAGAAAAAAGTAAACTAAAATAGTTTATTTTTAAAGGGAGAAACTATGTGTCAGTTCGCTGATTCCCTTTATTTGAACTAAAATGAATTCACAAAATTTCATGTAAAGATTGGTTTCAAATTTTCCAAATATTTCACTAATTTGTATAGTTGAAAATGTGTGTTTTCCCAAGAGAGAAATAGTGCAGCTTTCCTCTTGCGAAATTTAAGTGAACTTTGTTCTTGCATTTGTTTTTAAGGGATTCCCCACAGGAAAGTTTTTCTGGCTTTTATATTCTGAGAAAATAGATTAAAGGTCAATAAAGTTAACATGATCATAAAGTCACATTTAAAAGTTTAGTAGCAAAGAATTTCTGCTAAAAAAATTGTATACCATAAAAATGTATCATGTTACAGAATACATTTTGGTATATAATGTAAAACAAAGATGTACATTAATACATCTTGTAGGTATCTTGTGGTATGGTTTGAATATGTGAGTGCTTGGTAAGTGAGTAAGATTTTTTTATTATTTCATTCTCATGTGATTGGTAGTAACACACTTTTTAGGTTTCATTGGATGATGTGAGCTTAAGCTCCATACCAAGTTTTAGGTAAAACTTGTCACAGATTTATGGAGTGGATTTTGAGAAATTTGTGTTTTTACATTTTTTAAAGGTGTTTAGGGTTTTCTGGAGTAAAAAACCTTAAAAATAAAAACAATAGTAAGGAGATACAGCCAAAGTGCACCGTTGTACCAAAGTTCATAAAAATGAAATGATCAGTGTGGTCTTGGTACACAGACATACTGACTTACCAACATTAATCCGAAAACATTTTTTTGGATTCCTCATAATAGATACTTCCACTGTCAACTCAAATTAAAAAAATCTTTAAAAAAGCAATACTTCTCCATACTAGCTGTATAGGTAGAGAAAGTAATTGTGTAATATTTAACCCTTTAAGGAGTGCAGACGTGATATGAGATCCAATTTGGATTTGCCCAGAGGAGTAATGTTGAAAACCAAAAATATGACTATGAAAGTGAAAAATAAAAACCAAATTTTCTTCAAAAACTTGTTTATTTAATACAAATAAGCGCAAAAATCATAAAAAAACATTTAATCTTTTAATTACTTTATTATTAAACAAAATTATTTGAAAGAAGTTTTTTTTAAATTTTAGTAAGGACATATGACATCCTTACCAAAATGTACTTTTAGCACACTTGTAAAAGGGTTCAGATTTATGATGGATTAGAAGACCTACTGTAAATGCAGTTTTCTGTCTATATCAGAAGCTACTCATGTATTACAGTTTAGTGAAAGTGAGGAAGTGAAGCTTGAAACCAGTATGTCTCAAGGTCATCAGGTCTCCTACAGTTGTTTAGAGTGGTTAGTAGGGAAATTTAAGTAGTCGTTTTTCTGGGTTTTCAACTTTACATTTTCCCAAAAATAATTAAATACAAACTACCCAGATCCACCTATATGTAGGGATATTGTGTACATAGTAGCAACGTTAGTGTCTTCAGTGAAAATCAAATTTTGATAGGAATTGTGTCTTATGTAAAAGTGTACATAAAAATAGAATATCCATATGCTATGCAAAAGAAAAAATGCTTTATGAGTCTATATGAGTTCCACATAAGTTGAATGGTTGGTTGAATTGGTTTGATTTTGTCAATAAAGGACTTTATTCGTATTCTTGTGTTTACCTCAACGTCATAATCATCTAACAAGATCAATGCTATCAATATATATAAACAATGTTATTTTTGGGCAATATGATATGGATATGGGATTATTTGTAGTATATAATTTCCATTTTTGTGGCGTATATAATATTTGCAGATTTTTAATGCACTCAAAATGATAGTTTAAAAAAACAATAATTATGACAGACTCATGGTTTAATAAAAGATCTTTTACAATAGAAAAAGTTCGTAATTACAGCTCAAATATATCGTTTTCCTTTTTTAAATTGGGTTTCAGCTAAGATTTATTCAACTTCACCTATTCAACTTACAATCACTATGCAATTTTCCATTGTTTACAACTGAGGTTTAAAAAGTCCTGCATTCATAACAAAATTGGATCTGATATAAAAAACATAGCAAAACTTTATTCATCATTCATTCATTCTTCGTCATTATCAATCATTTTTAAATACATCTGCTAGTCATTTAAAAATTCTTTAATGGTGATAAGGAACACCATATAATTGAAACACTAAAATTTGTTGAAATCTTTTTTGAATGTAGTGTATTGTGAGTTCTAAGTACTTAGGATGCTGTACTGATAATTAATGACAGAATAGAAATTCTTGTGAGCCTTGAAGAAAGTATGTGTGTGTAACAAACCATTCTACCATTGTTACTGCCCTGACATGATATGCGTGCGTTTAATTTTCTTAGCTCATTCTCATTATTAAATTCTTATTAGATTTTCATATTTCCTCATATTCACCATGAAATACCGACTTAGTGGTTTAGCTTGGAGTCATCGGGAAAATGAATATGATAGTGAATATCTCCACTTACTGATCATTCATCAATGATCCAAGTTTCATGAGGTGTTGTTGGTTTTTGGATTCTATTTTAACCACTTTTTCTTTGAAATAGCCAATATTGCTATATCCTGCTCTGATGGCAACGCACATTGTTGGACAACAAATCAGCTGATTACATATTATTACACTGTCAGCTGGTTCAGGTCATCCACAGCTGTGAGACCGGTTAGTCGGCATTTCGCAAGGACTTGACGCACGTGACTTAGCTTACCTCAATTCAATGACCGAACTTCATTTGAACTGGGTACTTATCATGTTTGTCTGCAAGAAATATAAACTTTATGTGAAATTACAATGAACTAATCAGAAGGCTATAAAGTGTTTCTAAAGTGTTTTTATCAGTCATAATTTTATCAGTTTATAAGCCTATTCATGGAAAAATATATTCTAGTACTAATACTCACTTATAAAAGATTAAGTTTTTTTGCTAATATTCTTCATGGCGGCAACTTCTAATGAAAGTTTATTTTATTCAGTAATATAATGCACTTAGACTAATTTGATTAGTCAGAAAGTTTCTTAATTTTTATCAGTATCTGTAACATTCTATCTTTGCATAGATCTACTTTGTAATTGCAATATTTGATTTTAAGTTCATGTAAAAGCCCCAACAAACCCCTGACAATGAACTATGCATTTATGTTAATATTTTTGTAGCTTTGTTTTGCATTTAAATTATTTGACAGTTTTGAAATGTCAATTCAGTTTTATTGCAGTTTTTCAAATAGATAACATAACTTAGAATTAGATATTGTAGACTGAAAAAATAAAATTGTTAAAGCACTTTATTTCTATTTCGTGGTATACTTTTTGTCAGTTAAAAAGCAAATTTGGCCATGCTCTTAGACATACTTATTAATTATTGTGCAAGAATGTACACAGTATATCTAAATAATAAAATTAGAGTGTTGTCTGTAGATTGCTTGGAATTATGATACTTTTGGATATTTCGTTTATAACACAGAAAAGCCAAAATGGGTCTTATCTCAATATCTGTCTGTCTGTCTTTTTTATAAACTAAACAAGGTTTTTTGTTACGGTTCCATATCAAAACGAAATTTATGAAACTTAATTTTACTATTCCATACCTTTTGGAGATGGTTTTGTTTACTTTAAACTAACCCACTCACAATGGAAATAAAATAGTGAGCTCCTAAAAGCCCAGTTTTGAGCAACATCAGACATATTTATATAAGTTTTACAGAACATGCGATCTACAAAAGTGATTTAATAAAAATAAATAACCACCATCTGTCAAATCAAAATTGATATTGGTTGGTTAGGCCCGCCGCACACTGATGCAGCATTTTACCTGAAGCAAATGTTGCGAGGCAACATGTTTCGCTGGGCACTAGCGCTCCGTGTATTTCAATGCGAGGTGCTTCGCAACGTTTGCTTGATGGGTGTGCAGGCTCCCATTGTTATACACGGAGCGATAGTACCCAGCGAAACATATTGCCTCGCAACACTTGCTTCAGGTGAAATGCTGCATCAGTGTGCGGCCGGCCTTATTAATTAATATTAGGCCTATATTGATTTTAAAAAAAAAAGTAAAATTTTATTTTGACGTACAATGAATTTTAATAATGAAATGTATTTTATAATTTAATATAAATGTCAACTACTCTATTTAGATAAAATTAGAGGTTTGTCTGTAAATCACTTGGAATCATGATATTTTTTGTTATTTATATATATATATATATATATATATATATATATATATATATTGAAAGAAAATATATTCTTTAAAGGTGATTTAGTAGACAGAAATAACCAACAGCTGAAATTTAAACCAATATTAGTTTGTTTACATTGATCATTGTTTTTAAACCTATTTCATATGCTATTTTAAAATTTTATCTTCACAGATAACCAATTTTACTTTCTTCCCGTAGTATATATGGAGAAAGTATTGTTTTTGTCAAAATTTTCAGATTTGAGTTGAGATTGGATATATCCGTTTTAGGGTCCCCTGAATGCAAAAAAGTGGGTTTCAATGTGATATCTGTCCGTCCGTGTGTCTGTGTGTGTGTGTGTGTGTGTGTGTGTGTGTGTCTGGATGTGTACAGAGCCACAGCCTACCCCGATGGTCCGATTTAGATGAAATTTGGCATATATATGTATGTATATTGACCGTATACAGGTGTTTTTTTTCAAAACTATACAAATTAGTGTTTTGAATTATTTGTCTATGACTAACGGTTCCAGAGAAAAGCTGAATTTACTGCCCATGATAAACGCAGCATGTTGTCTGAAAACGCCTAATGTTATTCTTATGGAGAATATAAAATCAATTTCTTCCTTATTTTCCAAACATTTTCCATGAAACTTGGTATGAAGCGTAAGGTCAAATCACCCAACAAAACCAACTGGAAAAGCTTGGTATTATCCTGGTTTCCCCCATACAATTCGAACAATTAATTTAACTTTGTCATTTTCAGAGACGGGATGATTATTTTTGAAATGATAAATAATTAAAAATTTAGATAAACTTTGAGGAACATGATAGTTTTACTACAGATTTTTTAAAAATTTACTTAAGGGAGAAAGTATGTGTCAGTCCACTGATACCGTTTATTTATATTTAATCTATGTTTTTTATTTAGTCAATTTTTTTATTTAATCTAAGTGGCCTTTTTGTAAGTTAATGCTAAATAATTGAGCTGAGAATTTTTATTTTTACTGTTTACTGTTTGTATTTATTAGTTTAAGATTTCAGGCTCATATTTTTCCATGACCTTGCTTCTGGGTCATACAACTCATAAAAAGGATGGCATTACAGCTAGTAAATAGTAAGAATATTAAATTATTGGCAGAAATTAATATTTGACAAGGCCTGAGTTATAACACAACTATGATTCTTTGTGATTTTTGCTCCATAATATGCTCCACAAATTTTATACTGCACGTGATTTGATTAAGGAATATTTTAAGGTTTTCAGAGTGTCTGTGATGTATATAACATGTGTTTCTGAGATTTGCCCCTCAATTTGTCAGGATTGTGATGTATTGATGTATTTTATAACTATAAAAATATTGGTGTTTGATGTAATGACACATACTTTCTCCCCTTAAAAGAAAATTAAAAATCATATTCTTAAATGCTTATCAAAATAACGTTTAACAAGTTTATCAATTCAAAAACAGTTATTGAATTTATTTCACACACCCTCATTCTACATGCTAAACATTTTTGAGGGGGTTAGCAAAATACCCCTGTCACAGCAGGCCTGCATACTCAGCGAATTTCCAAATCAAAAATATAATAATAATAATATATGACAAGTTCGGTTTTTAATCCTCCATAAGATTAACATTGGAGCCTCAAAAATACAACGTACTGTGTTTAGATTTTTTTATATATCGGTAACCGTTGAAGATAGAGAAAAACTTTAAGAAACTTATTTGTGTAGTTTTTTAAGCTGATTCCAATGGTGAAATATAAAGTTAGAAATGTTTAAAAATTTCATGTGAAAAACGTAAAAAACCCCATTTTGAGGTACAAAACCCCCCCAAACTACCCGTTCCCATTGACCGATATGTCTGGTTTACGAACTCGTCCGAGCATTTGTAGGAATACACGTCTCTACCAAATTTGGTCTCGATCGGACCATTTTTACGAGAGTTATCGTGTTCACAGACACATATATATATATACATATATATATATATATACATATATATATATATATATATATATATGTAAACGACTATTGTTTTTGGTCTCTGGGCACCTAAAGAAGCAAAAATAACATGGTCTCGGGCTTAACTCTTGCCATGAGACCTACGGTAATAGCTTCTTCCCTATGGGAAATTCGCTAAAAAGATAATAATGATAGACCCCCTCCTCCCCCAAAGTTAATAAAATCTTTTTTGAGCATATTGAAAAATAAGAAACCTGCACGTAAAAAAGTATGCTGCAAACCTGCATACTCTTTTACCATATTAATCATATAGGAAATAGGCAAACTCCTTTATTTATGGATAGATGTTGATGAAAGTTTGTATAAATGTTAGATATGAAAGTTTTCATGGTAGAAAAACCTACTTTCAGTGTTTCTCACAACCTACACACTCTTTCCCATGTTAATCTTATGGAGAATGGGCAAATAATTCCCATGTTTATCGACAGATTTTGATAAAACTTGTCATATATTATTATTATTATTATTATTATACTATTGATTTGTAAATTTGCTGAGTACGCAGGTCTGCTGAGACGGGGGTATTTATAGACATATGGGCTATGTGATACAAATTAGGATCGTAAGGACTAAGAGAAAATAAAACATTCTTATTCTTACACTATTAACCATGGAATTTTACTCAAAGCCGGTTTGGCGAAATTTGAATTTTTCCTGTTTTTTAGGGGTGAGCTACCCTTATAAATAAAAAAATGAAAAAACCTAGCCTCACCACTTTCTTAACTTAATAATGACACAGTTTTGTGAAGATTTAGTATTAGACACAGTTACCTTTTGACAAGCATATGTCTTAACTTCGGTTGAGAGTTTATCTGCAATCTGTCACACCAAAATTTGAAACAGAAGTGACATCATATGGTTAGTGATGTCATATTGTTATAGGGACAGCTGTTTAGAGGAACTGAATACATTATCTTTAGATATGTCCATGATCTAACTTATTTCCCACATAGAAATAAATACAAACATTTTTTTAAATAATCATGGAAATACCTGAGACGTGTGAAAAATATGTGAGTTGTAGTTGTGGTATTTTATACGGTACGGTATTTTTAAGAATAGATATCTTGTTCTGAATAGCAAAGTGCAAATCCTTATTCATAATGAGTCAATGTTTCATTAATTTTTGTCACTTTAATCAAGTTCAAAATTCCAATTGCTGAAATAAGTATGTAAAATACAAGTATATATTAAATTTAAATAATTAATCAATTTCAATAATTGTTCTATTTCATTGTTACAGTGCCAGTGTTGTTCGGAACTTTGACATTTACTGGATAGACATAACATCTGACCCTCTGGAACTAACAATGCCAGCTACAAAAAAATAAAACATAAAATAATAAAATTTGTATTAGTTTTCCCACTCCCTCTTTTAAACCATCTGTTTCCCTTGATAGTAAGTAGTGCTCGAGGCTTGCATAAGATGTAGCTTTCTCTCATAGCCATTAATGCCAAACTTGAAGCTGAGGTCGCCCAGTTCAAAATTATAGATGAATAATCAATGTACGCATGTATGTCTTTAGGGATTAGAACTATTCAAATTAAGAGAGAAGGGTAAAGAGTACATTTTTTTTACGTTTGGCTTGTAGAAATAATAAATAATAATTATAAACCACATGCTAAAGTGTTTAAAAAGGATATTATATTATACTATTCTTGAAAATTTTCTATTCCAGCCTGAGATCTTAATTTACATCTGAGGCAAAGTCCAAGTGTAGGATCAAAATAAAGGATTTTAAGAGACCTTTGAGACAGTATATGAACGATACTTTTCATTATATGGAAATACCTCCATAGCAGGAGACAAACAAACTCTAAAAATCTCTATTGATTATCAGAATTATTTGTGATGATAAAAACTTAACCTCATCATAGGTAGCCACAAACCAAATTTGCTCAAAAACTTAAAGAATGAGGAAGATACATCAATTTACAAACTCTCCATGAGAATCATCTAGGGAATGAATAAATAGGTTTTGCTACCACAAAATCCAATAATGTAATTTAGAATTTTTATCATTAGAACTTTACTATTTGAAACATTTAGATCATAATATTTCAAGTAATACCAATTTTTACTTTTCCACTATGAGATTAACATGACTCAACAAGGAAATATACTTACCAATTTATGTCTCTATAATAAGCAATATTGACATGAGAATTAAATTATTAGTGAATTAAAATTATTAGTTTTTTTGTATTTTTATTAAAATGACTTTGACAAAAATCTTTTTAGGATTTATGGACCTGCCTGGTTTTTAAATTTTACCAAATTAATGCTCACTTGTCAAAAACCATTGCAACACTGGCCTGCAAAAACACCGTCAACAGTCGACGGCGATTGAGCAGGTTGTTCGGTAGTGTCTAAAAACATGTCATAGTAGTTGACTTTTCATTATATGTGTACACAGCCCTATGTGCAGAACCATATAACTTTTTCTCTTTGTCATCCAAGTAATGAAACTCGCCTCTTAATCCGTGGCAAACTTCACGCCATGCATTTCTGGTGGCATCACGATCTTTAAATGCGTCCAGAGTTTTGTCCCACAACACTGGCCTTTGTTCAACTAAAGTTATTAATAAATCGTTGTCAATATCTCCAACCACCATTATTTTCATCACCAATTTGACTTCCACTCATTTTCATTAGGACCAACACGGACCAACAAAAATAAAACACATCTGTGGAAGCAGCTCGAAGGTGGACTCGGAACTGGTGGCGACCGCAATAAAAACACCAGATGTGTAGACTTGCATTTGGTTATGTATGCCACTGTGTGTCGAAGGCGGCAGAAAATTGACCGCGGCATTTCGGTCGTAGGGGCAGTTGGATCATTTGGAAATCAGTTTGGATTTTTCATGTTTTTTTAAGGGTTTTTAAAAATCAAAAATTACAAAAAATAGAAAACGCCTGGAAATACCGTGAATATATACATACTTGCCACACACGGAAATATAGACATCACATCGAAACCCACTTTTTTGGATTAAGGGACCCCAAAATGGATATATCCACTCTCAACTCAAATTTTAAAATTTTGACGAAAACAATACTTTCTCCATATGTATAATATATGTATAAGGGGAGAAAGCAATAAATGTGGCTACTGGTATCTGAAAATTATGTGATTTATCTCAATAAAGTAATGTTTCAAAATTTGAAATCCAAGGCATCTTTAGAACCGACTGAAATTTCATTTTCATCTCATTTCATACTTTTTAGCAAAAACAATATGCGTTGTCCTATATTTTTAACATTTACTAAAATATTACCGAGGAGAGATACAAAATATGAAAAAATCTAATACTTTAGAAAAATGTTACAAGTAGTCTAATTGTTTTATTATTAAGGCACCGACTTTTCCAGGGAGGCATTTTAAAGATAACGGTAAAGTGATAAAAATGACTTTCAAGGTGACATTCAATCAAAAGTGCTTATCTCATTATATTAATTTATTCCTTTTCCCATTTTTAATCCCTCGTAAAAGTCCACATTTATGAGGGAAAGTTTATCAATGAGGGAAAACCAAGTACTGATATTAATTTGTTACATATTGTATTACTTTATAAATCAACTGTGTATAATCAGAAGTATGAACAAATCACAGACCTACAATTGATATACTGTACCTCAAGTCATCTTATCTCTCTCAGGGGCATTTGTTTTCAGATTCTTTTCAGCTAATGATTATTGGGGTCAAAACCTACCTGATAAGTGTGCTTATCTTATGAACTAGAGTTGAGAGTGGAAATACATTTTTTTTTAATTTTTCAGACTGATGTTTGGGTAGGTGTATTGTACAAATTCCAAAATCACACTGATAATACAATTTTTATGAAATTTGGTACAAGAGTGTAGTGCACCTTGATCCACACCAATATCTTTTTATATTTATTCTTAAAATAGTATATGATGAATATCTTCTTGTATTTCTTTGGTCATTCTTTTGATGATTTTTTACTAAGGGGTTCCTAAGAATTCTTAAAATGGCTGTAATAATTTTTAATTGCATTATGTGGTTCTCAATAAAGAAACAATTAGTGATAAATTTGATAAGTGATTAATTTTCCCTTAAAAAGTGACTTTAATCAATAGTGAAATTATCAAATTCTAATCTATAGTATTATTATAATCTAATAGCGCTAAAAATGAAATATCCATTAAAACTCTTTTAGATGGTCCTTTATTATTTAACTATAATAAAAATTAGAATTTAGGGGAGGAGAGATCCCCCCTTATCCCTAATCTTAAGAAAAAGAATTACATTTTTTCAAAATTGATAGTTATTTTAAAAACATTAATATTTTTCTCATTATTTGGAGTTTTTTTAGGGGTTTCCTTTTATTCTTTTTATAAAGTATAAGAAAAATACCCTTTTAGCAGCATACCTACACACTCAGTAAATTTTCATTCCTTTATAAATTACTTGAGATGATGCAAACTCTTTTATGAAGGTTGTTGGTTCTAACAAGGTTAAGCCACACACAAAATCTTAGCAAAGTATCTATACTACTAAAGTAATTAACTGTGTGTGTCCATTTCTGGAACAGTTCTAAACCGCTTTTCAAGCATACACTCCGTTGTAGGGTAAAAAATCTAGACACTTTTTTTATTTTCCTCCCAGACCTATGGCTCTGCCCCACAAGTTCCCAAACTGAATGTTATTCTTATAAGGAAATGGTTTTTTTCCAAATAGTAGCTATAAAACGGATTTTCTTAACTACTTCTGAAATCTTACACGTTTTCAGAATCCATAGATTGGTTTTTATGTCTTATCTTATTCAACATAAAAAATCCTTGTTCTTTGGGTTTGTTTTTAGCACCTGAAGTGTTAAAAGTGGTCCCTAAATTGATCTACACAGCCTTCGGCTCCTTCCTACTGGACCATAAAGATATTGCAATAATGTTATTCGGCCCATATCGGTATTCATAAAGAAAAGGCTATAATGAAAAATACCTCAACTTCCTAATGGCATTCACTCCATAGGGTTCTGCCCTAACACTTGACCTGAAGACGGCAGCACTCACCCTCTGGTGTTCACACCACTTACATCAAAGCAAGTAGATTTCATAGATTAAGAATAGTCATACAATTCTATTTTTTTAAACATGCAAAAACCTGTAAAATTTATTTTACGGTACAGGACCTAGGTTGAATACATTGATCAAGATGCTGCACACAGGATCTCAAAAGGATAGTTCTTGTTAAATTGGTAATGATCAAAAGTTTTCCAAATTTTAACTTAAAACTTCTGCAGTTTTATTTTCAACATTTGGTTTGTGCCATTGCATTGTAATAAATTATACTTACAATTTGATACCTAATTTAATCTGCGCTGCTGGTTATAAAGTTTACTTATGCATGAACACTCACTGATATTGAACAATTCCCCTCACAAAATAAATATGTTACAATCATATAATTAGAACACAGATTTGTACAAATAATATTTAAGTGTAAATATTAAGTGTAAAATAAATAATAAGTGTAAAAAGTCCAATAGAAACATAAAATAATTTAATATTTATTCTGACCAAAAAGAACCCCACCTTCCTGAGGGCAAGTGGTTGTGGCTGTAAGCGGGTACCGCTCGGCAGTCGGCACCTGTCAATGTCTTCTCTCACGGAGTATTGTAAAATCAAGTAGACCGCTGAGGTTCAAGTAAAACTAGCCAAAGTACCCGTTCTTCGCACGGGTTAAAAAGGCTGAAAGATGTAGGCTCTACTGATACATTTAAGTTATTGTTGATTAATTCTTCATTGTTTACAAAATGACAAAACACGAGTGTCTACAACATTTCAAAGTAACATCTGTCAAATATTGGGAGAGGATAAGGATTAATGTAATAGAGACAGTCAATGGAAAAAAACTTAAAATCTACCATTCCGCTATTTTAAATAACTCACTAATTTCGATACAGCAGTTTATCTGAAAAATCAACTTTATTTCTTCTTCTTCCTGAACTGTCAAAATATAGTGCAAACGGATGTTGTCATTAGAAAATGTAAACATTGAAACCTTGGACGGTCACGGCAGTTCTTTCTTCTTCTTCTCGAACTGTCAAATTTTAGTGGTCACAGCTGTTGACATTCAAGTAATTTTATGTTTTCATTCTGTAAAAATGTAAACATTGAAACTTATGACGTTCACAGGGCGTAGCCCGAGAGGATTTTAAGGAAATGAGTATGCCTATGTGTTGCATTAATTTAAGATCTACCTTTGTATAAAATTTCAAACTGTTTGGTTCAGTATTTTACGCATTTACTTGCCACAACAAACCCACAAACAAACATACAGACACCACCTCTTCTTTATAATATTATAGATGTAACCAACACCCATATACAATTTGTCAAAGTTAGATTACTGCTACGAATAGATTTGAGTTTGATACTGAAGTGAACTAAATCAGTAACACCGAACTTACCTAACTAAGCCAAATATAGGTATAATGTTAAAATGAGTTTCAATGAATAAACAGCCAACGAGCCAAGTTAAATTATTTTGCAAACATAGTCTACGACAACAAATTATTGTGATTTTCTGTAGCCTGTTCCTAGTGATCCTAGTGTGATCTTTCCCGAGGGGTTGGGCAAGATAGTGGAAGGTCGGCGCGCCACACATAAAACATGCGGGAAGGCCGCGGCCGCGCCAGTCGCCAGCGAGTGGTACTCCTCATTGGTCTCTACTTCCGCTTACAGGTAGGCTTGCCAACTTTGAACAAACAAAACATTGATGCATTAAAACTATATCAACAGAAATTCTGAATGAGCGAATCCATAGGAATATTTTTCGATACTAATTTACAAAATAACCTCTTAATTTGTTTGAATATAAGTATTTAAGTAACAATAATAACAATACTTATGGTAAACAGTTACTTAAAAATAATAATAATTCTGTATGCCAAATTTACAACATAAATTGAAAGTTTCAAAATTTATTTACTCGTTAGCCCCTAAGAATCTTACTTTTGCTTTAACTTTTGGCTGTTTTACCAATTAAAAACTAAATTACTAATTACTTTACAACAGCGCCGACCATTTTGGTAATGGTGCAATTTTACAACATCCAAAGAATTTTTTCGATTGTGCTATATGCACTTACTGCATCATGCTGATTATTGCCGGCTTATTTCAGGAAGTTAGTTTATTTTGATAGATTGTATGACCGACCAGATTATTATATTGTTATATAGGTATTATTGGCTATACTTACGGTGCTAAACCGAAAAACTAAATAACTATTAAAATAGTATATAATGTTAAAAGCACAGAAAAGTTTGTCAAAGGCATCCGTAGCATAGTAGCACATGAAACCCTAAATCGCCCCAAGATTTCAAGTGTCAAATAAGTCAATGTAAGTACAAAATACCCTCTTGGAAGTGCAGAAAATATTTGATCATAAACAACCTATAGTACTTTTTACTTTAATTTTTTGCCGTCTATTCTCTTTAATCTATTGCCTTTTTAATTCTAGGAAGATTCCTGGAAATTATGGTTAACGTAAATTCCGAACATGTTGAATGTGTCTATAAATTTGTTTTTTATGGTGGGATGAATAATTTATTATTATGTACCTTATTTCAAAATTATTATGTTCCAATCATCAAGCTTTTATGTTCATACTGTAAGCGTACAGTTACTGAACATAGTATAGTTCCTACGGAAGTCGTTTAAACTATTTATTTACGAAAAGCAAAAATGTTGCTTATTGAAACATATAAATCTGTATTAAAAATTACTTGACAATATGGGTTAAACGTTTATTTACTTATTAAATAGTCTAATTAATAAACATATTGTATTTTTTGTTACGGAGCTTTCTTCTGATACAACTTGTTAAAACACAACACCACACAATTTGTTTAATTTTTAGTATCCATTACATACTCATTTACATAGCAAATAAAAATGCTAAGCAAAAATATAAACAATTTGTTAATATAAAAATCCAGTGATATAATGAACTGTCGTATTCAATTTACCTGTTGCCAACAAGTTTGCCTGTTGAGGAAAAGTTTGTTTATTAACAGTTCTTTAGACTTCTTTATTTAATGAATCTCCAATAGCCTGTTATATTAATTTTCAAACTGGTTTTACAAAAAATAGAATTTTCCATGAAAATAATCCATTTATAACTATTTTTTACTCAAATATTATTTATTTCTGAAATTAAGTTAATTCAAAAGGCTTTTGTTGATTGTTGTGCGAATACAGAAACATTGCTCATATAAAGTATAAATGAAATAAAATATATTATAATTTATAAAATAATAGGAGTACCTACTAAGGGTAGGCTTTAGAATATGATGCGCCTAGAGACGTTCGCGCGGTCGGCACGTTAGTAAATGTCTAATTGTATTAAATGTTTACTGATGAAATGAAACTTATTGAACGTTGAATGAATCCATTAGGCGTTCATTTCAGAGATCTGTAAATGAGTCGCTGCTGACGGATGTTTCCTACCATTGTGTAGGCCTACTCGTAGGCTTGTAGGCTTTAGGCTGTAGCAACTAGCGTTATGACTGACTAGCGACCGCAGTACCCTCCAAGGGTTCATTATTTACACACCCACTACGTCTTTGTAAACAACAAGAAAAGAGTTGGAAATTATATTTTTAGAAGTACAGTATTTTTTATTCTAAAATTAGTCATCTCTGTACCCTGTAGTCTCTAGGCGTTCGTGTGCATGCGGTCTGAGAAGAACGTGTTATAAGCTACGTGTTAGATGTACACACGTTCGGTAGAGCATTAAAATTTAACAAAATATTAATTGATTTGATATTTTTCCTTATTATAAACTATATGTAAATCAAACTATAATGTAATTAATAGAGAGAACACGCTGTACTGTAATTATTATTCCACAAAATATTTAAAACTACCTTAATATAAATGTAATTTCACAGCCAACTTTCGGTCTTATTTCACTAGTTATTTTACAGTATTGAAACCAGTTGTGTCAAAGTTGTTCTGTGCCGTTAGAATAAATTAGGGTAGCCGGTTCTTTCATCAACATAATCAATTATGTATTCTACTCATGCAATAGCAAAATCGTTATTTGTGTAGTCCCTAAACGAGTCACAGTTTAGTATTTAATCTATATGTTCATTGATTTTTTTCTAAAGTTTGGGGTACAAAGTTTCAATATGAATGAATTAATTATAAAATATATTTTATGCGAGTGACTTTCTCTCGATTAACTTAGGTTTAAATTGTGATGTTTGAACATATAAAATTATGTTTATAGTATATTTTTAGACATTTATTACATAATGATCAACATAAAATCTTGTGCCTTGTTTGCTTTACGTGTAAAATAGAAAGCATTCTGTTTTGTCTAAAACACATTTTGTGTACTTTACGGTAGAAAACACTGATAATCCTGTTTTGTCCGAATGAGGTACAGCCTATTGAGGAGTATTTGGAAATATGGATACGATTTTCGTGACAATGGTAGAACCAGATTGGCTAAATACTATATTTAGTGTATAAGTACAATGTACTGGTAATTTGTGTCTGTCAATGACACTTTATTGAATTATGAGTTGAATTGCATTAATTTGCGAAACCATGATTATTGCAACCCACCATATAATTTGTTACGTTTTCTCATTGTCTGTAAGTACGGATTTACATTATGAATTAAACTTTATCACGTCCATTCAGTTTTTTTAACAATGAACAATTACCCTTACTTTCTTTACAATATAAATAGAACATTTGCAACTACAATCTGAAGCAAACTTCTCAATTAATTAATTGTGACAATAAATTTTAAATATCTGTAATTAACGAATTGTCATATATGTTTAATTTTAATGTTTCGAGGCCTGAGCGTGAAAACCTTTTATCGCGTATTTGTACTACCTTTATAATGTTTTATTTATTTACTGGATCTAACATACTGGTCTGAATGTTGATTGACTATAGGCTATAGGGATTGCTGAAGAGTTTTAAGGGTAAAACAAAGAAAGCTTACTTATTAATTAATTAGTTATATTTTGACGTTAAAATATAAATCCACTCGCAGCCATCGTTATCCATATAACAATGGGACCGAATATAAAAACTATATAATTAATTTTAAAATAGTCTAAATCGATTATATTATTATTGTTTCAGTTAATTATAGGAATTTTGTTTAATGTTCGTGTAGAACACAAAAGTTAAACAAAGCTGTTGACCTTGTTGAATTCCCAAGTAAGGCCGCCGGTTAGCAAACCTTCAAACAGTTTCCTCTTCCAGCCATAGAGTCTATTGTTTTCCAGGTATTTCAAATCGTGTTTTGATCCTATGCAACATCCCTGTATTTTATTCCAGGGTTGGTTAACTTGTCCTTGGTTTGCTGCGAATTCTGTGAAAACAATCCTTTATTCACACGGATTGTTTTGATTTTAACTGAACTATGTGTTATTTCATTATTGATATTTAAAATAACCTGGTGATAGATTAATTTGTAAACTAACAGTTTATGGACTGTGTATGGACTGAATGTTTAAGTTTTAAGATGCAAGTTTTTTATCATGACAAAATAAAAACATGAAATCTTAAACAAATAAATACTTTTATAATAAATAGTCTAAATAAAAAAAAATCTCAGCTCAATTATTTATCAAGAATTTACCGTCAGATGGTTTAGAAAATTTAACTGGCTCTGGCATGACGGGCACTGGCAGCAGATTGTCCCTTGGTGTTCGCCACACATGACATTTGCGCAACATCCAAAAAATTTTTTGTCATGCGCCGTAGTCTTGGAGGTAAGAAGGCATACACCTTTCATACCTTATTGGACTGGTTGTGGAGCTTCATTTGGCACACTTACATTTAAAATATAAGCAATAGATTGCCGGACAAGAGTTCGTGGCAAAATTGTGGCCTAAAGCCAGGACTTCAGGAGCTCTCTGTGCGTTTCTCTAAAAAATTTTGCCGACTTAGGGGCTTACACGATTGGCTCAGATACGATTTTCTACATATAATACGTATATATCATTTAAAGTGATGTTTATGATGTTATAAACATGCATAGGGCCACCTCCTTGATTTACGACTGCAGGAAGTGTTACTGTACATTTGGTCCAATTCAAATAAATATTTACACTATATACAATATATATTTCCAATATAATGTTTAAATAACACGAAAACACGCGAAAAAGCGAAGGCACACTATACTTTGCAACAAGACACCGCGATCCGTACACGTTGCGAGTCAGTCGCGAACTGTGCGTTGTTACAAAGGCGTAGTCGACCTGACGACGGGAACTTAACAAAACTTTAAAATCTCGTTAAACAAAGGACGCAAGCGAAAACCAACCAGACCCTTTTAATATTAGGCCAAGACCGACAGCTACACGGAGTTTTGTGAATTAGTGGAGTGGAAGGGCGTAAGGGGTAGAAATGATACCTTGCGCGTCGTCTCTCAGACGACGCCTTTGTGTTCTAGGGTTAAAACCAGTGGTCAATGTAAACCAACTACATATATTGATCAAATTTGACAGCTGATTATTTATATTATGATTATCATCAAATCACTTTTATAAATCATATGTTATATAGAACTTAGAATTGCTTATTTAAATCGCTTCTTAGCGAATTTCCTATGGAGCTTTTCACATGACCCGCATGGTTAAAGTTGGTAGAAGTTTATAACTCAACTCCGTGAACATGTTTTGCGGGGGTTGTTCAAAATTGTACATATATAAAACTATTTATATTATTATTATTATTATTATTTCATATATCTATAATATTATAAAGAAGAGGTGGTTTCTGTATGTTTGTTTGTGGGTTTGTTGTGGCAAGTAAACGCAAAAAATACTGAACCAAACAGTTTGAAATTTTACACAAAGGTAGATCTTAAATTCATGCAACACATAGGCATACTCATTTCCTTAAAATGCTCTCGGGCTACGCCCTGTGAACGTCCTAAGTTTCAATGTTTACATTTTTACAGAATGAAAACATAAAATTACTTGAATGTCAACAGCTGTAAACACTAAAATTTGACAGTTCGGGAAGAAAAAGAAGAAGAAAGAGCTACCGTGACCGTCCTAGGTTTCAATGTTTACATTTTCTAAAGACAACATCCGTTTGCACTATATTTTGACAGTTCGGGAAGAAGAAGAAATAAAGTTGATTTTTCAGATAAACTGCTGGATCGAAATCAGTGAATTATTTGTAATAGTGGAATGGTAGATTTTAAGTTTTTTTCCGACGACTGTCTCTATTACATTAATCCTTATCCTCTCCCAATATTTGACAAATGTTACTTTGAAATGTTGTAGACACTCCTGTTTTGTCATTTTGTAAACAATGAAGAATTAATTAACAATACAGTACCTTAAATGTATCAGTAGAGCCTACACCTTTTAGCCTCTTTAGCCCGTGCGAAGAACGGGTACTTTGGCTAGTTTGTAATAAAGCAATGATACGGTCAGTGTTTGGTTGAAATGTAATTTCACACCACTCACTCTGACACAGACACAATCCACTCTGAATCTACTGATCGTGCGTACCAGTAAATAAATTACACCTCTGCACCTCTGGTGGAAAATGGAGGACAAAATACCCCCATCGCAGCAGACCAGCGTACTCAGTGAATTTCCAAATCAACAATAATATAATACGTCATGTTTAATCAATATCTGTCGATAAAAATATGAGAGTTAGTCATTTGCCTATTCTCCATAAGATTAACATGGGAAATAGTATGCAGGTTAGCTGCTGTGGGGAACACTGAAAGTAGGCATTTCTAGCTTAAACAATTTTTATTTTCACCATTTATACCAAGTTTCATAAACATCCGAAACTCATCTGTTGAAGATAGAGAAAAACTTTGAGGAACTAACTTGTGTAGTTTTTTAAGCTGATGGTGAAAATAAAATCAAAAAATTTTAATTACATATGAAAAAACGCAAAAAAAACCCAATTCTTCAGTACAAAACCCCCCAAACTACCCGTTCCGATTGACCGATATGTCTGGATTACGAACTTGTCTGTTGTACGAACGTCTCTACCAAATTTGGTCTTGATTTTTATGAGACCAAATTTTCCACTAAAATTTTTTCACTAAAATTTATATATATATATATATAGGAAAGGGCGGTCATGTGCGGAACAGATCTGGAGCCTAAAGACAATACTACAAATGAGAAAATGCAGGAATACAGTAATTTCATTCATCGATTACAGGAAAGCTTATGATTCGATAGACCGTGAAACCCTCTTTAAAATCATGGAAGAATTTGGAATCGACCGAAAGACTCGGAAAATCATAGAACAAACACTTATGAGAACAACTTCTAAGGTGAAATTCATGGGTGAGATATCAGAACCCTTTGAAATTAGAACTGGAGTACGACAGGGGGACGGATTATCCCCAATTCTTTTCAATATTGTTCTAGAAAAGATCATTAGAGAATGGGAACCTCACGTAAAAGGTGTCCAGATTGGTATCAGGAAAGAAAATCGTATTAAAGTAAAATGCCTCGCCTTTGCCGACGATATTGCAATCATCACAAATAACAGGAGAGAAGCGATTCATGCAATTGAAAAACTACATGAAATTTCACAGAAAACTGGACTGCAAATTTCGTACGAAAAAACCCAGTATATGGAAAGATGGTCAGAAGATAAGTCCCCGCTAGTCACAACACATGGTAACATCGCACAAGTCAGCCACTTTAAATATCTTGGAGAAACTATACAGTCATCAGGACTGAACAGAATCGCCAATGAACAAAGGATCAGCAAGCTGCAAAAGGCATATAAATTGACATGGTCCCACTACAACAAGAAATGTATTTCGACAGATGCAAAACTGAGACACTACAAAACCGTCATACTTCCAGAAGCAACATACGCATCTGAAACAATGGTAATTGGTGGTCACTCCAAAATTAAGGAAATGGAAAATCAAGAACGTAAAATTCTGAGGAAGATCTACGGAGCAATAAACAGAAATGGTATTTGGATGAAGAGACCTCAGAAAGAACTATATCAAAAGACTGATACAATAACTGAAGAAATCAGGAAACGCCGAGCGAAATTCTACGTACATATATATAGAATGGAGAACACCAGGATAGCAAAGAAACTACTCGACATTATAACAAAGAGTAAATGCAGCACGGAATGGCTGAAGGAGGTTCAGAAGGACATGCAAGAGATCAAGATAGAAAACCTCGATGACCGCAACGAGTGCCGGAATAAAATCATGAATGTGAAGTTCGAGCAAAGAACAACGCAATAACCTAACAAAAAGTGGACAGAAGAAAGGAAGAGAGAACATTCTGAGAGAATGAACAGTTTCTGGAAGAGGAAGAGGGAAAACGTTCAAAATTAAAATCATGTATTTAAGTTCAATCGCTCTCCTAATGGGGAAATGTCGATTAAATAAATAAATAAATAAATAAATAAATAAATATATATATATATAAATTTTAGTGACTATTGTTTTGTTTTTGGCCTCTGGGCACCTCAAAACAAAAAAAAAAAAACATGGTCCCGGGCTTAAGTCTTTACCATGAGACCTATGGTAATAGCTTCTTCCCCAAGGGAAATTTGCTAAAAGACTACAATAGGAATACTTTTTATCTTATTTTACAGCATATCACACAGCAACTAGGCATTTTACGACAGCTAAACAGTTTGAGTATAGAAAAATAGGATTTTAGATGTTAACCAAATTTTAAAATAAACATTCTTTAGTTATTTATATAGATAAACAATTATGTCACTAGTCACAAACTGCCATATGTTTTGCCGAAAGTTTGTTCGTGGCTCATACCTCTCTGACTTTACTATAGGTTTAGACCACACCAGCTGCAGCTGTTGTATTTTTACTCGATCATCACAAGCACTCCTCGTGTTACAGAATGTTCCCACTGAGTGCTGTCGCTTGGCTAGTGGTGGGGGCAGCTCACCTGGCTGCTGGTTACCCATTTGAGGTTCCTGTCTCAGCGTGTGTTGACATGATGCCCAAGGGCCCTGGCCACAATGATTTGGCAGCACAGAACTCCAAGATACCCTATAATTTTGCTCTTGAACGTCCAACCATTCGTAGCTCTGATACTGTGGAGTTCACCATTAGTCAGAAGGCTGGAGGTCCGACATTTGCAGCTTTCATGGTCCAAGCTAGATCGGGTAACTCCCCCACCCCCCTCGGCACCTTCCAACCTAAGGGTGACAATGCCAGAACAGTCACTTGCAGTGCTGACAATGTAAGTCATATTTAAACATACCAAAATTTTTTTCAAAATGACAACCTGTTTTGAATAGCAATAATTTTTTTATGGTGGTGCAAAACCTGCTCAGAGAGTAGCCAACTCTTGAGAAGTGTTTCATCATATATTGATGTGTTAATATATTTTAGGTTAAAAGCTTAGTAATAAAGTGAACAAAAACCACACCATAAATCTAATACATCATACGTCATACTCATCGTACATTGTACATCACTGGGATAATTTTTTTATGAATAACTTTATCGCTCACTGCTTATTAATTTCTGTCAAACCTTTCTCTATATGGATTAGTATTATACCATCTAACCTAATGATGAATGTAATATCTTATTGAATAATAAACTATACTAGCTACTGCTACTATCTACTACTATTACTTCTAATAATACTACTACTGTACTAGTCAATTAGAGAGCTAACTACAAGTTGAGCTCTAAAGTTAATTTAAGTTATATTTTATTTAAAAAAATTTAAAATCTATTTGAAATAAAATATTCTACAGTATAAAGAGAAAGCATTTTATGTATACATATTTTTTAATTATTATTATTATATATATAGGATACTCAGTTGATTTTTTTTCAAATAAACTTTATATATATATACTATTATTGAGTATATATATATATATATATATATATATATATATACTCAATAATAGTATAAATTTGTTGTGGGCATTAACATGCCATACATAAAAAATGTGTGAACATCTTTGATTATACCTTGATACATTACTTTAACTAACATATTTTCCAAATAAATGGTTTTAAAGACAACATGCAATCTTCTATAAAAAAACACTTTACTAAAGAATATATTGTTTTATAGTGAAAAATTCCCTTTGGACAGCAGAGTACAGGAAGAATATCATTGGGGATTATATTAGTCAACAATACTTCATGGCTTACAATATCTCACTAAAACAGCAAACATAATGTGTGTTGGTGAGAGTTAGAAGAATATCAGACTACATTCTAGAGGGAGCATTCCAGGGGTATTTGAAATAGATTTATAACACCATCATCATCATCCTGTGAGCATACTTAGCCTTGTAGAGAGTTAATAGCTTCAATGTTCTCACAGGACACTGGTTCACATAACAGCCCTGACCCAAAGAAGAGTGTCACACTGATCTGGACCCCTCCGACTAACTTCAAGGGGAATGTCAACTTCTAGTGAGTATGCTTTATTTTATCATTCTACAAAGACTTTATTCCTGGTTATGGAAACCCAAGGAGGAATACTCATCCTACATAACAAAGGAAAAATATAACACCATATATATATGGTATAATATGCTGGAATCTTTTGAATTATAAAACATATATAATTCATCACTAGATTAAATAGTTAAAAATACATAGAGAAACAAATAGATTTAATAGATGTTTGAATAACTTAGATTTAAATAATTTGAGAGATAGTACAGAAATATTGCACAATGTTATGAAAATACGGAAAAAATAAAAATTACAAAACAATATTTAAAAGATGTTTATGATAGATTTTATAAATGTTTTAATAATAATTACACAAAATTTTAAAAAAGTTCAATAATAATTTTTTTAAAAAGCTATAAACTATATTGTTATAGAACAATATGATAAATTTAAAATACCACTGTCGCAGCAGACCTGCGTACTCAGCGAATTTCCAAATCAATAATATAATAATAATAATATATTACAAGTTTTATCAACATCTGTCCACATATAGAGTTTACCTATTCTCTATATGATTAACATGGAAAAAGAGTATGCAGGTTAGCTGCCATGATAAACACATAAACAATGATTTTGAAGCAAAAATGGAAACATCTCAACTACGTGAAGCTGAATATAAAGTTTAATCCAAATGTATTGATTGATAAGTAGAATATTAATTTTTCTTTATCCTCCATAAGATTAACATTGGAGCCCAAAAATACAACGTACTGTGTTTAGATTTTTTAATATCTCGGTAACCGTTGGAGATAGAGAAAAACTTTAAGAAACTTAACTGTGTAGTTTTTTAAGCTGATTCTATGGTGAAAGATAAAATTTAAATTTTTTTTACAATTACATATGAAAAACGCAAAAAACCCAATTTTTGAGTACAAACTCCCCCCCCCCAAACTACCCGTTCCGATTGACAGACGGATATGTCTGGTTTACGAACTCATACGAGTAAATGTAGGAATACACCTGTCTACCAAATTTGGTCTTGATCGGACCATTTTTGCGTATATGTATATATATATAAATTTTAACGACTATTGTTTTTGGTCTCTGGGCACCTAAAGACGAAAAAATAACATGGTCCCAGGCTTAAGTCTTGCCATGAGACCAACGGTAATGAAACAAACAACAATACAATTTTTCTTAATTTTTAACATATTTATGTTCTTAAAATAGTTTTAAAGTATAGTTTCTACGATGGATATTTTTTAAATATATTGTTGCGCTATTAGGTTTAAATTTCTAAATATGATTTTTACCAGTTTCTAACATTTATGAAAAGTTTATAGTTTGTCATTTTTGACATAGATATGTCTTAGTTCTGGGGAGGGGGGTTGTTGGCAATTTGTAAGATGAAAATTTGAAACAGATTTCCATAGAAACTACCAGAATTATTGACATGGATATGTCTTAGCTCTTTGGGTGGGGGGTTTTAGCATTTAGCAATCTATAAGATGAAAATTTGAAACATAAGAACAGCTGTTTAGATGAACTTAAAACATCCCCTTTGGACATATCTAACCTAACCTATTTAAATATCTTACATAACATACCTATTACATATCCAACCTATTTTCTATAGTGTTGAAATCAAGAAAATGTATATAGTTGTTGCATGAAATTTAGATCAGTGTAAATATTAGTTTGAATTTAATGATGATTTCCAGGGGTACCTATTTTGTTTAGAATGACAAGCCCTCCAAAACTAGATAAAATCTAATATTACTTCTGATTTAAGCAGAAAAATATGATCCAGGACACTAATTATTAAAATTTCTATTGAAATAAGCACAAGGTTGCACCAAATTCATTCATTCATAGAATTCCTAATTTCTTCAAACCTTTTTTCTAAACTGTGGTACATATTTCTGTTATTACTCTGTTCTTAAATCAAAGAATAATGAATATATTTCGGGCTGTTTATCGGGTCATTTATACCAGTAAAATTTAATGCTTTTTAAATCATAAAAATTATTTGTAGAATGTGGGTTCCGAAAAAATGATTTATTTGTACAGATGCCAACCTATTATTACTAAACTAAAACTTTCCCAATGTTAATCTTATGGGGGAAAATAAATTTTGAGTGAGGCTTAAGCCCAGCAAGATCATTTTGAAAATCTAATACCATTATTGCAAAACTCCAAACCAAAATGATTTTCTTGGCACCTAAATATTTGAGGTGTCATGAATGTCAAATATATTTAACACAGAATATCGAAGATATTTTAACATATAATTTTAAAATTGTTTACAATATGGTGGAGGGATAGAGTGCAAAATTGCTTCATGTATTAAATAAAGGATACTTAAATAATGTTTCATTATGTTCTCAGTGCGACAGTAGCCGAGACCAAGCTGAAGTTCTGGGTTCGACACAAGGCTGCAGCTCTTTCCGTTAAGTGATCTTTACATTGGTAAGACTATGAAAACACTTAAAATAATTATTGTGCTCAAGATTTATTCTATAGGATTTATACTATGGGAATAGTATATTTCGTCACTAGTCCGGAAAGTAATAATAATAATTAATAAAAATTATAAAATTAATAATATAATCAGCGAATAATCAGTCCAACATTTCATTCATTCATTCAGTCAGTCGTTGCGTTTCACCTCCCAATCGTACCAGAAACACTTTTGCACTGCACCTTTAACACACCATCTGTACCGAATTTCCATTCGCGGTAACTCCTAAAATTTTAGTTATCCCAGCGACTCATCATGAACTCCTCAACCGAGTACAGAACGTTTAACACTAGAAGGTTCTTCAAACGGGTTTAAATAGATTTTGATTTCGCGCATGTTTGACGCCTTCCAGGAGCTTGTTATTGTTTTGATGCCGAACTGAGAAGGCAAACGCTCAAAAGTTCTATGCAGTTCAAGCAGTTCTATGTTGTTGGACTCTGAGATTGGCCCTGCCCCTGGTATAGTGAGAGTGGATGTCACTGTTTTGGACAAGTGAGCATTTGTATTTACAGTAGACAGCCACTTCGAAAACGTAGAGGCAGGGCAGCATTAGTATTCCAATCTCCCTAAAAGCGTCTCTACATGATTCCCTTGGTTTCAATTTTGAAATGATTCTTACTGCCTTTTTATGCAATCGTAAGACCCTCTGAAGTCTGTGATTCGCGCAGCCAACCCAGACACATATTCCATAAGAAATGTGGGGGTAGATAAGGCCAAAATAGGCCATGAGCAGTACTTCCTGGGAGCAAAATTTTGATAAATTACGCAGTGCAAAAATACCAGAAGAGACTCTGGCACATACGTAATCTACATGGTCTTCCCAGGTAAGACCTTTGTCAATTTGCATTCCCAAAAACTTTGTGGAATCAGTTTCCTCTAGGAGGTCTTCATCCACCATTACTGCAAGAGGCAGGTTTGATTCCCGCTGCCGAAGGCAAAATTCCATTACTTTTGATTTAGAGTTGTTTGTTCTCAGATTTATTTTGGAAAACATTTGAATGCACAAGTTGAGGTCAATGAATACTTTAATTTCCAAATCTTTTTTCGAAAGGGATTTGAAGCAGATGGTGACTGTTATCGGTGAATGATAGAGTTTACTTGAATTCTATCAAGCACCGATAAAGTACTTTCGGATGTGCTACGAACAGTACTTTTTATCATATCACCTTTATATTCATAAATATATTTATTTATCTTAATCTAATTTGAAAGTGTGTTTTCAAAACTAACAATTACATAATCAACTGACATTAAAAGTTTTTGCTATTGCTTCATTGTTTATATTGCTGGAAAGATCAGCTGTTTGGATTTGAAACAAATAATTAGTAAACAAGTATCTATATACTTATTTACTAAGACATTTATTCACTACGAGTGTTGATAGCAGCGCTCGTAGTTAATGAAAACCTACTTTCCGCACTAGTGCCTTTTCCAGTTTTTCTATATTGTTTAATAAGGCCTTATGATATTGATTAACTTCCATCACAACTGACAGATCGGAAATGTTTATTATGTTTATTGGTGTGGTATGATAAAAATAATTATCGAAAATCAGAAATGTGTTTTTTTTAACTAGGAGATGTGTGGCTCCATTTGCCAAAGTGTATACACACCAAACGTAGGTTTCTTAGTTAGTTTGATCTGAATCATAACAACTTTTCTGGAAAGCGGCCCAAATCCAGATGGGCATTCCAGGATCTGAATCCTTGTTAGACCACTAACCCTGACTGACAGGCTAGTAAGACACCTCACCTAGTCGAATAGCATACAGCTTTGCTGTGAAATATTTAGATATACAACAGCTGATTATTGTAATATGTACAGGATATTATATTGTATTGCATATAATATCCTAGGATGGGATAGGTAAAATGGGAGTATAAATAAACATAATATGTTTAAACAATGTAATTAATTTTTATTTGGCCAACATATAAACACGTGATTTTTAATCAGACAGAAAATAACAAATATAAATACATAATCCAAAAAACCGTAAACTATTAATAAGGCGAATAAAGCCGTTTGTTAACTTTGTACAGCACATATTCACTTCATAGTTTTATTTTAATAAACGATTCAGATGGCACTGGATAGTAAAGCAAATTGCTAAGGGAAAGTAAACCAATAGCTGTTAGATTAAGAAATCAAATGTTTTGATTTTAGAAAACTCATAAACAAACTTATTCCCTATAAGGTTCACATTAGAAATTTAAAATGCCATAAAATGGAAATTTATGGTTTTTTAAAATATTTTTTCACTAAAACCCTCCTGGACACATATAGAGCAACTTCCTAAAATTTCATGGCGATTGGATGAGTAGTTTGGCAACGAATTTAAAGGACGTATACTTTCAAAAATATATTCATTTTTATATATAGAGATTCGTATACAAATACACCTAACACTGACTCATTTTACAAAAAAATAATAAATCATTGGTTGTTTCAAGGAAAGAAGAATGAAGATTGTTCCTTGTAAAGATAGAAGAGGATAAAAAAGAAGATTCAGTCTAGAATGATGCTAAATGGAGTTTCATGTAATTCTACCTCTTTCAAAAGAACGATTTACTTTTCCAATATCAGATAGATCCTTATTAGTCGATATTAGGGGATTTTTGTAATAAAGGCAGTATATTTTGGAAAAATTGACTTTATGACTTAGAAACTAGATACTTCAATATATAGAAACTTTTGCTTCAATTTGTTAAACTGTTTGAAATGTTGTTTACCAAAGGTTTTCAATTAAAGATTTTAAACATACAGTATGGAGGGAAAAATAATTATTCCACCTTAACCAAAATGTCCAAAGAATATAAAGTGGTGTATAAAGAATATACACCAGCATAAAGTGAAAGCTGGAAAAACTTTCATACAGCCACCATTTATACTTGGTTGAGATACAGATGTCTAGGTTGTTTTTAATAATTTACAAGGGGTTTTCAGATTATATGACATACAGTGTATAATAGGATCTATATGTGGGCTATTAATTTAAAGTCCTGTCTAAGGAACATGTCAGCCTTAGTCAGTAACAAGACTACAAGATCACGCCACAATCTTCTTAATTCCTCATTCATACTTGGCTTAAAATACCTGCCAATGGTAGGTCGCCATTTCAGAAAGGTAATAGTAATAGATACATTAATATCAAAT